>JAAGVU020000040.1:16310843-16325272 GCA_011763525.2 Mormyrus iriodes | reverse complement strand
CCCCATTAAGGGGGGGGGGGGCGGGTTTGGTTTGGTGGGTGGTGGGGGGGGGGGGGGGGCGCGAGAGGTGGGGGGGTGGCGGGGGGGGGGGGGGGGGGGGCTGCAGAGAGAGCAGGGATTCCTGTAGAGCGTCAGTACTCCCTCCCTCCCTCCCTCTCTGCCTCCCTCCCTCTTGCAGGCACTGCAGTATTAGGGGTGGGGGTGGGGAGGGTCTTCCTCCTCCAGCGCTGCGTGGGAGGCAGTCTGAGCAAGGATTGTGCAAATGTGCTGGGGTCCCTCACTCCTGCTGGCTCCCTCCTCAGATACGCTTAAAAGGCTAATGGCACCTAGAGGAAAGACGTAGGTGGGGAGAAAAGATATAAACACAAATCATGCATCTGGTTTCAACAGCTTTAGACCAGAAGTGGGCTCGTTCAAATGGCTCATCATTGCATTGCAGAATATAGTTGCTTTTCAAAGCTTTTATCCAGTGTAACTTACTTAACTTGGGGTTTTTAAAAGGATTTTTACTGCAGTTATTGGGTTTAAATACCTAGCTTGAGGGTTCGCAGCAGAACCTCTGTTGGGCGCTGAACTGGCAGCTTTGGGTTATATCAAGGTCCTGATTCTTTTTTTATATTTAATATTGCCTCTTTCATTCAATTCA
Organism: Mormyrus iriodes; assembly: GCA_011763525.2. Taxonomy (NCBI): domain Eukaryota; kingdom Metazoa; phylum Chordata; class Actinopteri; order Osteoglossiformes; family Mormyridae; genus Mormyrus; species Mormyrus iriodes. The sequence continues at coordinate 16,324,626 of JAAGVU020000040.1, read as the reverse complement.
CCATCTGGCCTCCCCTGAGCTTAACTGTCTGTCTGTGTTCAGTTACAATGATACTGGAGCCACCTGCAATCTAAATAACATTAATTACATATAACTGTAATTTCACTGGTTGTCAAGTTTGTGGCGAACACAACAAATGCCAATCAGTGAGTTTAGAGTTGTGGGGTTTATTTTCTGTTTCTGTGCATGTGAGGAAAAGTTTTCCATACGTACTGCTGCAGAGCAAAATAACTATTTTGTAATTCTAATGCATTTTCACCCTGACAGTTAAATTGTTGTTTGAAATCGGTTTGCAATCTATGTCTGGTTAAACCTTAATATCATAAAGATAAAACCTTATAAAGCATAAATAATAGCCATAATTCAATACAAGATAATAACTTAATGACATTAATGAAGTCCTATGTAACATCTAATTCTTTCTTATTTATAGAGTAAAATACCTGAGTGCATGTATTTGGCATCAGTTTTGCCATGGCGCAGCTGCTCCCGGGGGCTTCCCCTTTAGCACATGTACAGCACGCACTTTGTGTTCACAGGGAATTCGCCAAGGAGCGAGAGCGTGTCGAGAAGAGGCAGGAGTTCCTGAAGCTTCGCCGGCAGCAGCAGATCGAGAGGGAGCTGACCGGCTACTTGGAGTGGATTTGCAAGGCGGGTCAGGACGCCCTCTACTTCTTGTTTTGTTACCTTTGCACAGATGAGAAGCCGGGACTCACACCGACTAGCAGTCTGCCAGATGTCTGCACTGACATTGAAATATAGAAGGGAAGGCAGGGTGCTTTCTGGTAAATATGGTGCTGCGTAGTAATATAAAAAAATAAAAATAAATAAAAAATAAGCTAATTCAGTGAAAGTTCCCTCCCTTGTGAGCAGTCATTTATGAATCACATTTTGACTTTTCCAGGAGGGCTAATTCTGATACGGAGTGACCACCTTTACCCTCTTGTTGTTCTGGAATACGAACATGAGTGGCAGCTTATGAATTTCTGAAGACAGCCCATCCCATTTTCATTTATTTACTTGACTGCACTCTGCTTCCGTGACAGACAGATTCTGAATTTGCTGGGTTGTTGACGGCCACACCCACCACATCCTGTCGTACACTACCAGGAAAATTTGTGCGGTTACTTAATGATCATTAGAATTACATTAGGGAATTATTTTTATTTTTAGAAGAAATCCCAAACATTTTATTATTTCTCTTATTTGAATTTTTTGTTCTAATTTTGCATTAATACACATCAAAGCAGAAGAAAAACAGCTGTCGCAGATATCTGCTTCCTTGGTCTCAGGTGAAGGTGATCTGTCATAAAATTGCTGTGTTCTGGTTTCAGAGGAAGTCATGCTGGCCGAGGAAGACAAGAATGCAGAAGAGAAGTCACCCCTGGATGGTGCATGGTACAAGCGGAAACACAATAACCCAGGTTAACCAACAACAGTGCTTTTTTTATTACAGGATGGTGCGTTGAAGGTAACCATATTACAGTCTGAAAGCAGTGTTATTATTTTGACAGGCTTGTATTCACAAGTGATAAATGATTAATTATAGTATTGCCATGAGATGCCGTCATAATTTTTAAATATACTGTGATGTTTTCACCTGGGAACAAGGAACTGATGCCACTGAAGAACCATTTAATCAATTCCGTGGATCCCTTACATCTGCACTTAATGTCTCGTGCTTTTAGCAGCTAATTGTGTGACAGAAATGTTGTGCAGAGATAATGGATAGGTGCGTAATAAATATCCTTATTTGCGTTCATCAGCTCATTAATTATGGTCCATTGTAAAAGAAAAAGCCAAACTAACATCACATGCAGTTAGAGTTAGATGGAGACTGGCAATGTTCATTTATTGTGGCCTTTTTTTTAGTAGTGCGCCACAGTAAGTCAAAGGACCCACGATCTCATCCGAGCTACCATATCTGCAGCAGTAGCTAAGGGATCTGCGTGTTGAGCAGCGTCGCAGCATGCTAGGTGGCTAACAGTGAGCTTTGTGTAGCTCAGCAGACAAACATCATGATCTGATGGGTGCAATATGTCTTATGTTCAGAAATAATTACTAAGTGGTTCTAATTGCTAAAGTGAAACAGGAAAGTTTTTTGAATGTACCATGTATTGCTCCTGTCTCTTGAGGGATGGAGTGTTGTTCAATGGTTTTGGGCTCTGTGCCTGTGAACAGAATGTCGCTGGTTTGAGACCCAGCCTCAGTAGATTAGTCACACCTCCACTGGGCCCTTGAGCCAGGCCCTTAACCCCAAAATGCTGGATGAATGACCTGACCCTGTGGTCGGATCCCCAGGACTGCTTTCAACTGGTTTTGAGATATGCGTCTCAAAAAGGAGAGCAAGGTGGGATACGTGAATACGTGTCAAAGCTGGCTCGCCTATAGAACTGCACATAGAGCATGGGACTGAGTACCCAATGCATAATCACAAACGGCTTTGAAATATTTATGTCAGTGATTATGAACATGATGTGATTAATTCTATAAGCCAATTCAATTATCAAAAGACCATGAAAAAAACAAAAATATGCACAGATGGTGAGTGATAATGCATTTTTAAAATATACCACAAGCTATGCAATTCACGTAAATTGGGCAGATTAAGGGTGCCCAGAAAAATTTAAATGAATATTTAAATTAATTGTGCCACAAAACACAGAAGTTTACACTGGGCACAATAGACCCAAAACAGTATAGCTGTTGCCTCACCCTATTTGCAACGTTGGAAGTACGTCAGACTTATATAGTCAAACCCTTTTACTGAATTGACATTTTGCCTATAATCAGTGTGAGAGTCCCTTCAGTCAGACCAGTGAACCGATCCCTGGGACTCGGACAGGCATTTTATTATGGAAGGGGATACAGACAGGTTAAATACCACACAAAGCTGTTTCAGCTCATAAGGAAACATACACAAACTGCAAACTCAGGTGGGGAATTCAGGTCCTGCCATGTAACACAAAATACAGCTCAACCATAACTAATCTTTTTGGGAATGACACACCTGGGAAACTAATTGGAGTACATGACCGTCTCCCAACCGCCATGTCTTAACTTTCCTACAGCCAAACACTAATTGAAACCTAAGCATGGAAAAAGTGTAGGATGGTGCAGTGATGTGTGCTGTATCAATGTGTTGATGTGTGATGTAACAGGGAATCCTAGTTACAGGATTAGCCATGTCCTGAGTCCTTCATCTTTGTGTGTGTGTCCAGTACTGAAAAGAGCCAAGGCCAAGAAAAGCAAAAATGACCTCATTAATGCTGAAGAAGGAGAGGACCATTTCACTGACATCTCTTCTGTAGGTGAGGTTGACCCTTGACCTTTTACCTCATAGCCCATGAACGAGTGTTATCTTCCAGCAGGCTCATGTCTCCAGGTTCTTATGAAACTACACTTTATGACCTTACAATTATCAGGCGTTCATAGCTTTTCAGTTCATAAATCCAAGCTTTGATGATGCTTTCAATTAACTGTTGTTTATTTAGCTAGCGCTGTTTCAATAATGTAGTGTTAGGTTGAATATTAAACTCAGCTTGCAAATCTGGAACTGTGTTAGCTTAGTGAAGTTGTTCATCCTAGTCTGGAAATCAGAAAGGGAATTTTTAATGACTGATCATAGCATATTTAGCAGCAAATATTCTTCTGTTCTTTTTTGTTTGTCTTTATCAACAGTCATGTGCTGCATAGTTGCATGGACATTTAGTGATCAGATCAGGGGTGGAACTTGGGGGGGGGGGATTGACAACCCTGGGCTTCACGCTCCAGGGGGCCCCCTGCTGATCTTTTAATTTTCTTTTTTAGTAACAAAACACAGATCAAGGGTCCACTCGAAACCATTTATATAACAATTTTGGTTCAAATATTGTAATATCATTTTAAACCAGATTTCCATCAGAATTTCTCTGCCACAATTTGTTTGTGGTTGTGTCATTTCCTGTTAGAGCAGTAAGTAGTGAGACATTAGCTCGTCATATATTTGCCTACAAGAGATGAGCAAATATGAAGAGGAAATATTAGTGGATGGAGAAACATCACAGAAAAGGCTTGACTGAATAGAAGCTTTTGTTGAAAAGCAGGGTAATGAACTCACAAAATTGACAGCATTTGTGTATACTCATACTTATTATGTGTGTCTGATTTGAAAGATTTCTAAATGCAAATACACAAACCAAACTGAGCTAACGGGGACGCAGGAGTGAAGCATTAACAAGACAACCAATCAAGCAGAACACAGTAATAGGTCACATGAACTCAAGCAACAGGTGCAACTAATGAAGAGGGATAATCACAGGACTAGGAAGGTTAAGATGCCGAACTTATATTAGAACATATAAGCTAGCAGGACATTTGCCAGTTAACAGCATTAATATCAAGCATTATGTATTGATCTTACTGATATCTCAAAGTGGACCATACGAGACATTTGGATAGTCACTATTGGTTGATCTGATTGTCCTGTCCCTCGCTTGAATGATTTATCAAAAAGTAATCTTGGCCTCATGACTTTGAGGGTAGGTTTAATAGATTGAGACAATTTTTATGGAACATACAATAATATATCCACATACTCTGCAGTGGATAAGCAGTTATGGGAAATGGATGGGTGGGTGGATAGGCGTGTAATAATACATAGTTCTTTTGCCTAACACACTCCTTGCTCCTAAAGGACTGGCAGGGTTCGCTAGCTCTCCTATGCCAGAGACTTCGGAAATGTCTGTTTATGACTTTGTGGCCACTGAGCTGTGGCCAGAGTTTATCTTACTTTTAAGGTAATTAGTGCATAATTTAAATACACATAGAAAACAGGCAGATTGATGTAATTTATTGTTTATTTACATGTAGACTGTTCCTAGCCATCCTGTCTTCAAGACCAAGGGTAGTAGAACATTGTAATATTCAGATATCATAGTGGTATTACTAATATTGTCATTATGTCAGATGTTATTTGGATAATTATGAGTGGTGACCATGAGCCAGAGATGCCGAAGTGGTGGCTTTATCGCCAGTGTGTGCACCCTCCCCCCCACTGCTCCCCCAGGGTCGCCCTTCGCCCGAGCCAGCCTGAAGAGCAGCAAGAACGAGAGCTCCTCCTATCTCCGGCGCAAGGAGAAGCGCCTTCGCTTCTTCATCCGCCGCATGGTGAAGTCCCAGACCTTCTATTGGGTGGTGCTGTGCCTGGTGGGCCTGAACACGCTCTGCGTGGCTATCGTGCACTACGACCAGCCTAACTGGCTCACCTACGCCCTCTGTAAGCACTGACACTTCCTGTGTTCATTCAAAACCACTGAATTAAGTGGCATATTAGTCAAAGAAAACAAAATGTGCTTCCTGCATTAGGACACAACTTAAATTTGTGCATTCTAATTTGAATCTCAGGTGGATGCAAATATATTATTTATATTTTATTTTGTCAGCTAGATGTGGCTACCTGAATCTGTTCATTTCTGGGGCTGTGATCTGGTAAAAAGTTATTTAGCTAGCGCTGTTTCAATAATGTAGTGTTAGGTTGAATATTAAACTCAGCTTGTGTTACGAATCCCGGGTTGTGGTTCGCTGCACGAATCTGGAACTGTGTTAGTTTAGTAAAGTTGTTCATCCTAGTCTGGAAATCAGAAAGGGAATTTTCAATGACAGTTTTGTGTGATCAATTGCAATTAGACACACCCAATATTAAAACTCATAATCATTTATATTTACACACTGAATCTCCAAATCAATCTAGAATTAGCAGAAAGAGGAGTATACGGTTCATTTTCATGAACTCATTCTCATAACACAAATTTTCCCTAATTTTTTAAATTGGTTTGAAGACAGACTCAAATTATACAACTTGATTATTTAAATGGTTGATTTTGCCTCTACAATAATTAATCAGTCTCGGTATGTTAAAAAAAAATTTGTAATAAACAAAGGTATTCCATAAAATCCAGGGCAAGAATTACTGAGATGACATAAAAATGCCACAACTAACAAAAATATACAGAAGTATAGGAGTATGTTTTATGATACAAATTGTTTAGAGATTAAAAGAAAGTTTAAACATTTAAAAACATTTTATGTAGTTTCGTGTTACTGATTTTTGACTACCTATTTGGGGAAATCAGAGCAACATAATGTACCTAAAAAGTTAAAGTAATGCCAAATGTTCTGCACAAAAAAAAAACAAACACTGTATTTTTAGCTCTGAATTCTGGGATTCTGTGCAACGTCATGACCTAAACTCTCATGCTGTTTATAACCAGGAAGGAATAATATAGTAGTCTCTGTTAAAATCTATGCCCATGCTGGTCTCCCATTTGAGTAACAAGATATTGCCGGCGTTAATGAGATCAAAGTAATGATAAGGCATTATCATTTTAAAATTAACGCAACATGATAATGCCATACATTTCTCAGCCTTGGTTAATTCACCTATAATATTTGAATTTCCCTTTAGTGGTGGAAACTCTCCATCAGCTTCTCCTTGAATACAGTGATTTCCAGCATGTCAGCTCACATCACCATTTCTTTTCTGCAGGAAGCTAATGTGCACTTCCTGCATTATTAGTTGTTCCTCCTTGTCAAAGCATGGTATCTCTTCTGAAATTCCTTGTTGAAAGCTGCCATGGATGGTTTCCCTACTAGCATATTAATCTGGGACCTCTTAGTCAAATTTTAAATCTCAGTTAATCACTTTTACAGTGTATTCTTGCCAATACTTTTTAGAAAACGGTTTTGTTGTTTTCATAAGGGTGCCGCTCAACACTTGACAAAATTCTACTTCTGCCTTTTTCTTTGGAAGCTTAAAATTTTTCTGAAACACTATATAAATAAATAAACAGCCCATGTCAGTGTTTAGTAAGAATAAGGAATAATTAGCACATTTTATGGAATGCACATTTGCTAATAGTCACATTGAGAGTGACAACATGAAAGCTGTTGCAGACAACATGTATATACTCTGCTAGGGTAAAGCTATTGATTGCCTTGCATTCGCTATATTTGCCCTGGCAGACTTGGCGGAGTTCGTTTTCCTGGGACTCTTCCTGATAGAGATGACCCTGAAAATGTATGGATTGGGACCCCGAAACTACTTTCATTCCTCTTTCAATTGTTTTGACTTTGGGGTGAGTTTATTTGGAAACAGCCCTTCTGACCTTTTGTGTTATTCAGCATTTGGATTTATAACATTTATTGCAGATATTATATTACTAGATAATATTAAAATGTTGGGCCAGCAGGCCAAAAATGAGATGCCTTTTATTAAAAGGATCCTGGATCTTCCCTTTCAGGTTATTGTGGGCAGTATTTTTGAAGTGGTGTGGGCCGCCATCAAACCTGGAGCCTCTTTTGGAATCAGTGTGCTGCGAGCTCTCCGTTTGCTTAGGATATTTAAAGTCACAAAGTAAGTATTTCTCCGTAGCATGAAAGCCCTCTCCACTTAGTGTCTCACTTATAGACAAGGCCAAAAGTATTGGTATTGTTCCACTTAAAGTATTAAGTCAAATGTCTACTGTACGGGAAATGCAATAAAGGATAGCGGATGCCAGTTACTTTTGTCAGTTTCAACTTATTTCACGGACAATTGTGATTGTTTTTTTTAAGTGGAAGGGTACCAGTACTTTTGGCCACATTCATATTTACTGTAATGTGGGGTAGCCATGGGTTTTCAGGAAACATATGACTGCATTTGAAGAAATAGTGTTGTTCAATATGAATAAAGCCTTACTGAAGAAAATGCAAAGTGTGACTTTGTGCTTAACAGCAAGACAAGCCTTGCAGGGATTTATCTACGTAAGTTAGTACCACTGGAGAGTAATGAGCAGCAATTTGAAGCCATGTCATGCTAAATAGCGCTTTAGGAGACGACCTGAGCCGTTTGCATAATTCTGATAACTTTTGCCAGAATACTGATCACAAAAGGATTCTTTCCTTTCCTCTGACACGATTTGTATCACCTTTGTAGGTACTGGAACTCCCTGAGGAACCTGGTGGTCTCTCTGCTGAACTCCATGAAGTCCATCATCAGCCTCCTCTTCCTGCTCTTTCTTTTCATCGTGGTCTTTGCCCTGCTGGGAATGCAGCTCTTTGGAGGACAGTGAGTATCCTCTCGGGTCACCCAACTTTCCTTTATCATTTGAAACATTCTGCCGTTGACAATCAGGCTATGAAGAACTGTCACAAATACTTCAGTCGAAGCAGATGGTGAAAGTGCAGCATTATTTACATTCCAATTTGGTCATTCGTACCTCTAGTCGTGCCTTAAAACTTGGCAGCTGCCCAGCCTTGGAGGTTGTGTCATCTTGAGGGTTAGGTCAGCAGCTTAACTCAACAAAGGCTACTGCTCTGTTTGAGCCAAATCCACTCCATCTTGTTAATTACATGCTTTATGCAAGAGAAACTATTTTTCCCTCTCCTTTTTCCTTACATAATTGCATTATTATTGCGTTTTACTTAATCTCTAGATGGCATTTGGGGTGATTATTGGCAAACAGTTCAGCGAAGACCTATGTTTCTTGTACAACAACTTGTGAATGTAATGTCACAAAATATAATAATTTAAATTGTAAATTTAACATGATTTATTTATGCTCAGTGGTCTATATTTGGCTCTGTGCATACTGTGACTTTTTCACCACCCCATGACCTGTTTTATTGTCTACCTATGGAGAATTTTTATTTCAAACTTTTATAGAGGTATGCAATGACTCTTGTGAAGAAATTTAATTTGTGTGTTAATATGTAAACACAGAAAGCACAATGTCAAGATTAGCAGTTTTAAATCTCAGAGCTCTAGCACCTCTGAGCTGTTTATCTTCTGTGTAACTGAACAGACACCATATCCTGGTACTGAAGCCCTGCTGGGTTTACCTGAGCAGATCTGTGTCTGTTTTTGTACCTAAAAAGCTCTGTTACACTTTGAGTTTTAGGGATTGTTACCTTTAAGCGACATTTGGTAAAATTGTGAAATCATTGCCAGATGGATCATTGGGTATGCCAGGCCTCTTGGTTAAATGATTAATTTGCTCTCAATGCAAATATATTGAAGTCACTCTTTTGTTTTCCTACACCTTTGTTGTGTAATGTAGAGAGATTATGTGGAAATAGTCACGTTTTGTGACGGCGCTTTATACTTCAGTTTTACTTCTGGAGAGGGTGTTTCTAAAAATGTGGAAACATGACAGTTTGGATAGCCACTGGCAAGAGTTAAAAACAATCGCCATATATAGGCGATCTACAGTATATAGCATGCATATTTTAAGAACCTTTCTTTTTTGGGACTTGTTCTTGTAAATGCCTTTGTTGAACTGTACTGCAGTCTATTTCAGCATGATTACACCCTTTAATTGCTTTTTGTTCAGTGTAATTAGTCTTGATGTCTATGTCCAGTACCATTACACAGAACCTTTTACTGAGCATGAGGAAGTTCATAAAGCAGCCAGAATAACTCAGGCAGCCATTTCTTTATGTTTTAGGGTAGTCTACTTCAGATTAAAGGTGCTCTGTTCACCATGCTCTGTGTTGTGGTGCAGTGGTTAGCACTGTTGCGTTGTACCATTTGGACCAGGGTTCATGCCCATGCCATGGCTCCATGTCCATGTTGTTGTGGGGTTTCCTCCGGGTACTTCGATTTCCCCCCACACTGAGGTTGATTGGAGTTACCAAATTGCCCGTAAGTGTGCATGTCTGAATGTGCTCTGTAATGGGTTGGTGCCCCATCCTGGGTTGTTCTCTGCCTTGCGGTGGTAACCTCCAGGTTAGGCTACGGAACCAGCCCCCCCCCCCCAACCCTGAATCCGAACATGTGGTTTTAGAAGATGGATGGATGGATGATTAGAACAGTTCTTTAGCACCTTGCTGTATGCTCTAGCTGGATAGTATTTGGCATGTTTAAGCAGCATTTTTGTAGAACTGTTCTGGATGTTAAGAGTGACCTGCCACAGGCCCTTCTTCACTCTGTGGTTTTGTTATTGTCTGTTTCATCCTGACAATCATTATTAATCAGACACATTAAAAATCTGTCTCTCTTTCTCTTGTGAGGTTTAATTTTGAAGATGAGACACCTACAACAAACTTTGACACCTTTCCTGCTGCCATTCTTACAGTTTTCCAGGTAAGAATGACTCATTCAGCCTCATTCAAAGAAAATTTCAAGCTTCTTATGAAAGCCAGAATGAAACTCCACTATATGCTAAACTCTGTATTTGTTTCTTAATGTCCAGATTCTGACAGGAGAGGACTGGAATGCCGTCATGTATCATGGGATTGAATCTCAAGGAGGAGTTCGTCGTGGCATGTTTTCCTCCATCTACTTCATTGTTCTAACACTCTTTGGCAACTGTATCCTCTTCTTTGCATAAGCCTGTGAAGGCCAGATATTTGGTGTTCATTATGGCTCCATTAAGATAAGACAAAAGTTTGTACAGTTGAGTCGTTTTGACACAACAGCGCAAATGTTTACTGTATTGTTTTTGGGAAGTTGGGAAGCTTTTCTGAACCCAGTCCTGATCAGACACCCTGCTCAATGTGTTCTTGGCCATTGCTGTTGACAACCTGGCAAACGCACAAGAACTCACAAAGGTATGATTCAATCAGCCAAAGCTCAGGTAATCGTGTTGCTCATGGGTATCATAAATCACTCACCCAACCCAGCCGACCGAAAAGCTTTTCAGCCTCGAAATCCTCCTTTCAGCTATGCATGCTTCCCAGTGAACATTTTTAAATATTTGCATTTGAAAAGAATGAATCATTCCTGTGGGGTCTATCAGGAAGATGCTTGACCCTTTTTACCTGGGCAGACCAATGATGAGAGAGTTTCTCTGCAATCAAGTTAATGAGCTTATAAGCTGGTTGGAAGTTCCAACATGCTTAATGCTGTACCTTAGCAGCAATTACCGTTATTGTCTTACTCTCTTGTCTAGGATGAAGAAGAGCAGGAGGAAGCCATCAATAAAAAGATAGCTCTCCAAAAGGCCAAGGAGGTAAAGGAGGTCAGCCCCCTGTCAGCAGCTAACATTTCTATTGCAGCGTAAGTTCTGAAGCATTTGGCCCCTTAACCTCTCTCTCCCCTCTTTCCCTGCCCCTTCCCCTGTCCACCAGAAATAGCTCCACCTGACTCTCTTGTCCTATAGTCCCTCTCTGAAAAAGGATGCTGCTTGTATTCATGGTTTCATATGTGTTTGTTTCTGGCATCTATTTCTGATCTGGGTGTTTCATTTAGTTCCTTCCGTTGTCTAAGTGTGTCCAGGTGTTCGTATCTTCCATCGTTATCCATTTGGTGGTCCTGCACCTCAGATGTACTTTGTGATATTTACAGACACCTGCCTGTCCCCACCGTTTCAAATCGAAGCAGTGATTTTTTTTGCAGGTTTTTGGAGTGTGTGCTCAATCCCCTCAGAGTATTGACAGAGAATGAGGGAATCGACCTTGTTTTTCCTACAGTTATTAGCCTATTGTTGAGAGTGTTACAGTTTAGATAGCAACACAACTACATAATTACAGAGTGGAAGTAACAAGGAATAATGAGCGAACTTTTGAGCCATACATTGCCCAGGTACATGTTTCATAATTAAATGTGCCTTCTCTTATGATTTTTATATTAATCAGTAAGTATAATCTTCACATACATGTTGACAGCTTATTTCACCCAAGTTAGAAATTTTTAATTGCTTTATCATTTGAGGAAGAATGAGATATGTCTTCAAATGTTATCTGTTAGGTTGAGTTTTATGGCATATTAGTTACTAGGATGTCCTACAAAATAAGTTAAGATGTTATAGTAAATTGGCCTTTTGATTTATGGTTTTGGGGATTTAAGGTGATTTAAGTTGTGTTGTTGGAGCAGTGATGCAGGGGGTTGTCTCCAGTTCCTGGCCAATGCGTGTGCTCTGTTGCCACATTCGTTTTTGGTGCAGAGCTACTGGATATATTCTAGTGCTCAGGTGTCTTTTGCAGAGAGTTTGTTACAGAAAATTACAGATTGACAGCTGTTTTCTTGTAAGACATCAGGTTAGTAATGGAGTGGTTTCCAACTATTGTGGGGATACACACCGATCAGTCATAACATTAAAACCACAGACAGGTGAAGTGAATAACATTGATTATCCGGTTACAATGGTACCTGTCAACGGTGCCAATATAAATTTTGCAAGTGAACAGTCAGTTCCTGAAGTTGATTGTTAGAAGCAGGAAAAATGGGCAGGCGTAAGGATCTGAGCGACTTTGACAAGGACCTAGTTGTAATGGCTAGATGACGGTCAGAGCATCTCTAAAACGGCAGGTCTTGTGGGGTGTTACTGGTATGTAGTGGTCAGTACCTACCTGGTCTAAGGAAGGCGAATGTGCCCAAAGCTCATTGATACACATGGAGAGCAAAGGCTAGCCCGTCTTGTCCGATCACTCAGGAGAACTACTGTAGCACAAATTTCTGACAACATTAATGTTGGCTGTGAAAGAAAGGTGTCAGAACATAGAGTGCATTGCAGCTTGGGGCTGTGTAATCGCAGAGCGATAAGAGTGCCCATGCTGACCCATGTCCATCACCAAAAGCACCTACAATGGGCATGTGAGTGTCAGAACTGGACCATGGAACAATGGAAGAAGGTGGCCTGGTCTGATGAGTCATGTTTTCAGTTGGGTGCATGTGTGTCTTTTATCTGGGGAAAGTGCTGGCACCTGGATGCACTATGGGAAGCAGGCAAGCCGGCAGAGGCAGTGTGATGCTCTGAACAATGTTCTGCTGGGAAACCTTGGGTCCTGGCATTCATGTAGATGCTACTTTGACATGTACCACCTACCGAAACATTATTGCAGACCAAGTGCACTCCTTCATGGCAACGGTAATTCCTAATGGCAGTGGGCTCTTTCAGCAGGATAATGCACCTTACAAAAATTGTTCAGGAATGGTTTGAGAAACATGACTTTAAGGGTTGACTTGGGCTCCAAATTCACCAGATCTCAATCCGTTCGAGCATCTGTGAGATGTGCTGGACAAACAAGTCTGATCCATGGAGGTCCCACCTTGCAACTTACAGGACTTAAAGGATCTGACTTAAGATCTTAGTGCCACATTCCACAGGACACCTTCAGAGGACTTGTGGAGTCCATGCCTCGATGGGTCAGAGCTGGTTTCACAGCATGAGGAGAACCTACACAATATTAAGCAGGTGGTTTTAATGCTATGGCTGATCGGTGTGCGATGCCAAAAACTTAAGATACGTATTTTTTGGGTGATGCTATTGATATTTTATATGATTAATTCAGTTTTAATATCTGGAATAGTGCCTTGAAGCATTATAAAAAGCTTTGACTGATGGCTCTTTAAACCTTCTGTGCTGATGACAAGAAGGGCATCTTTCCTGGTATAATGTTCATTCAGAAACTGTATTTCATTCAGTAACAGGTCATAGTGTCTGTCTTGTTCTTATTGTTAACGAAGATAGATTTTTTTACTTTACACTTACGGATCTGAAATGCTACATGTTACATTTCCAGACTAAGTAAAAATGCTCTGCCATTTACAAAGGTGTGTTTGTTTGTTTCAAGGTACCGCCCCTAACTCCTCACCTGTCACACTGTGTTGTTTTTTGTCGTCTGTGTTGGTTTTTGTTTAAATCACTTCTTTCTGATTGACTCTGTAACGGCTGTTCTGTCTGGCGATGTAGTGATGCATTTTGTTTTGTGAGTGTTAACAGTTGAAGTATTGACACTAAGAGAAGCCCCTGAGGCCATCTCGTGACGGCAGAGCCAGATGGGCCCCCAACCCCCCTCCCCCCCCCACCCGACGCAGAGCCCA
>JAAGVU020000040.1:16264799-16281094 GCA_011763525.2 Mormyrus iriodes | reverse complement strand
CATAATGACACGAAACCAAGAATCGTTAGTTGTATCTGAACTGTTATCCATTCGTCTTATAACCATTTTTCCTGGTCAGGGATTTGGTGAGGGAGGTGTGGGACTGGGAACATGTCCCAGGTAACACAGGGCACCAGGTTGCGGTACACCCTGAATGGGATGTCAGTGTGAACTGTTGTTGTTTTATTTTACTGGGGATGTTAATGTAATTCAATTAAATGTATTTTTATATAGCACCCTTTCCAACATTGCTGACCCTGAGAACTTAATGAAAAAAGTCTTTTGAATTTTTGAAAAATTAAATAAAGTTAATGACAATAATAATAAGAATGACACCAAACCCCAATTCAAAGTGTCCTCCAGCCATGACCCAGACCAGGATAAGTGTTGGGAGGCGGTTGGATGAAATCAGGATGTGGAAGTTGGGTTTCTTCGTTATAACAGAGTGCATGGCTGCTCTGTATCCCCCGTGTCCCTGTGTCCGTTGCTGCGTGTCCTCAGGAGCGCCACCGGGGAGGCCTGGCATGAGATCATGCTGTCGTGTTTGAGCCACCGGCCGTGTGACGTGGGATCGGGCACAACGGGCAAGGAGTGCGGCAGTGACTTTGCCTACTTCTACTTTGTCTCCTTCATCTTCCTCTGCTCCTTCCTGGTTCGTTCTGCCCACACGCCCCCCGTGGCCACACCTCCCACCCGCGGTGTCGTCATGGTGAACACGTGACACGTTACTCTAGATTCCCCCTATTGTCTTCGTGTCACAGGTGTCACCAAGTGCAGTTTGTCCCTAAACTGAGCTGCCACTCGGAAACGGACTGCAGATGTGTTAGAATAAATGTAATTGTGTAATAATGGCTCTGCTCTATATACGAATGCTTCTTTCTTGCTTCATCAGGCTAATGGTCTGTGTACTTTAGCTGTTTTACTCCCCACCAGTGCCTGCATAACAATGACTGCCTGATAAGGAAATAAAAAATACATTGACGGCACATTCCTGTGTAACATTTAAAGGGGCATGGTGCTTCATAGTCCATCTTGTCCAGGCTGCTTAGAAGCTTGTGCAGGAATAGTTTGGGGGTGATACTCTCTCCAGGTGCCAATTGTTTCCTCCTGACGCATTTCCCAGATGCTGAATCTATTTGTGGCCGTCATAATGGATAATTTTGAGTATCTGACCCGGGACTCCTCCATACTTGGGCCCCACCACCTGGACGAATTCATCCGTGTCTGGGCTGAATATGACCCCGCGGCCTGGTAAGTACTCTTTGCTCCAGCAGGTGGGCTTAGGATTCCCAGTGGTGCTGCAAATGGGCGGGGCTTGGCCTTAAGACAGTCTTATTATTATGAAACCCCACCTTTGTAAGCTAATACACTCAATCTTGACTGGTTGTGAAATGTAAGTGTTGATTAATGCTTCAGAACTGACGATGTCACATCAATCAAAAACAGTATTTCTCTAGGCCCCCACTGCTTTTAGATAATGTAAATCTCATATCAAAATTATAACTAATTTTTTGCAATATATTGTAACTAGGAATTGGACTGGTTTAAGGACCCCTTTCATTAGCTGCCTGCATTATATTATACTACTCTGCTACACAATATACGTACTGTAATGATTTATATTATTCATAGGAAACAGACTGATTGCTTTAGAAGACAATAATACTGAACAATACATTGGGTGGGGGAAAAATGGATCTTGATCAAATTACTTTTTTATCGTATGATTCTGCTTATTAATATATGAAATCCCATTACCTAAAGGAAATCCATATCATCCTTATTTAAATCTCAGGAAGGAAATAATCTCCCAAAGTGAATCGTAATTAAATGGGAAATTTTTAAATATGGCAAAAGATCTCAGGAGTATGTCATTTTTATCTAGTATGTACTGGCTCCTTTAGTTGCCCTGAACTTTTTATCACAACATGCAGGAAATTATCAGGCCCACTTCTGACTGAGTTTAATTTAAGCATATGGAGACTTTCCCAGTCTCCAAGTGAAATTTATTTGCTACTGAATCTGGGGCCTGATCCCTGGTTAGGTGACTTGTCCCTTCTGCACGACAGTCTGGTTTAAGAATAGTTGAAGCTTTGCTGTTGAGGGTAATGATCTATCTCTCTCAGTATTTATGGCGGCTGTCGCATTTCAGAGTTTCCCTTTATTTCTAAGGCAGCTGCTTCAGATGCTGCAGAAATGCCACTTCGAATAACAGACACACTGACTGCAACACACTTGAACATTGTATGTATTTAAAAAATCATTCTGGGCTTGGTGGGGGTGCACGCATCACAGAGAGGGTGATCATAGTTACTCACTTCTGCAGTCAGGGAACTACATTTTTTTTCTCTTCATTTACTATAACTTCATTAACTAAATGAAGTGTTGTAATCAAATCTGTCACTTACCCCAAATGTTCTTTATGACAATTAAAGGAAATATCTTTCCATATGGGTGGCCCCTCTCTTCTGAATACACAAAACGTTAACGTTGTACCCCTCCTCACATCATACAAAAGGGACATCTAGTGCTTTTCAAATATGTGTCCTTCAGTAATTTAAACGATACTGTTATTTAATTGGAATGGTTGAAAACTACTGTGATATCAGTACGTCGGCACCAGACCCATAATCATTCAGACAGACGGCACTGGTGCCCATTATTGGGCAGCTCAGTAGTTACTGTATTTCACAATTGAACTGACGTGAGTGTGGAAAAGCTACAGCGCTGGGCGTTGGGGATTCCTGTACCTTGCAACCATCAAAGCCGAAACTGTATATCAGGTATATTAATTTTACTCTCTATTTTTGTTCACTGTGCAGTTCAGTCTTTGCTCAAAGTCTTGTTCTAAACCTACCTGTTCTTTTTGCAGTGGACGGATACGCTATAAGGATATGTACAATTTGTTGCGCATAATCTCGCCTCCCCTTGGCTTAGGAAAGAACTGCCCTAATAGGGTGGCATACAAGGTTTGCAACACCAGACATTTCCTCCGCTAGGGGGCTCTATAGACACATGCCCAAGACTTAATTTTATGACTATGCTTCAGTGACTCGCCCATGAACTAGCACCTGCCCTACCAATATGGCTGGCTTGTGGGTAAAGATGCCTTATTGGACACAAAGCTTTCAAAGTCACATTCAAACTCTATTTGGCTGAACCAGCCAAACCGATTAGCTGCTTTTCCGCAAAGCTTCGTTTGGGAAGGTATTTTTTCGTAAGTTTTTTAAAAGCATCAAGACTTAGATTTTTGGAGCCAAAAAAAACTTGCGAGTACTTGTGCTGGAAAGCAGAGACTTGAATTTCATTTGACGTTGCAAGCTTTGTTTCCAAGCACCTGGTAATCGCCCACTGATGTCTCTTAGCATGCAAAAGCAGACATCTTCAGAACAAGGCAACCATTCTGTCACCCTCCACATGCAGTGTGTCCTCACTCAGACCTCCTTATTCCATCCCATAACCTTCCTCAGGGATCAGAACACTCAAGCTCCTCCTTTTGAATTTCAGGATCCATCCCTGTCCACTCCGGACAAGAATGGTATCCGTCTCCATGCCTCTCCTGGAAATCTAAATAACTCAGATTTCTGTTTTTGTTTTGTTTGTTTTTCTCTTTTAATTTGTTTCATTTTCTCCCTCTGTTCTCTCCTCTCTCTCTAAATCCCCATCCTTATCTGTTTTGGTTTGGTTTTCACCTCCCTGAAGTGGCCGCATCAAGTACCTCGATATGTACGCGATGCTGCTCCACATGTCCCCACCTTTAGGTTTGGGAAAGAAATGTCCACCAAGAGTCGCCTACAAGGTAGCCGTCCTTTGCCACTCCTGTGTCTCTCCTGCTCCCTCATTGGCTTACAGTCCAGCCAATCCCTGTGCTCTGTTGTGGCGGTCCTCCCCTTTTCCTCATTTGTTCTGTTTTGCCACTGTTCTGATCTTTTGGATGTAGCCACCCTTTGTTTTTTGATTCACCCAGCAAAAACTGAGGTGCAGGCAAGTACTGACAAGGCGACCAGATGACAGGATAGGGGACCACCCCGCTTAGACGATGAATGACGTGTTCCTGTTTGGATGAAAGCTCACGAAGGATGTAATTTTAGGGGAATCGTGATTTTAAGGGGAGTTACCTTTTAGCTGGAGCTTCATCTGCGACAAAACAAAACAGAGTGGGAAACTCTTCTCTATGTCTAACTTTGATTTTGCTAAAGATCACTTTTACGAGTCTCCTGACCCCTCCTGACACTATTTTTTATTTCTTTTTACAGTGCAGATGTTTTACTGCTTTCATATCATTATGCGGAATTATACCCAAAGAAATCTTCAGTTTAAAATACTACTCCCCGTTAAAAGACAACTTAACTGAATTACCTGTAGAGTGAGGCGAGTCCTACCCTCCCGTCTCTGACTTCCCAGTTGATGAAATATCCACCGATCCCACATCTGCTGCAGACAGACCTGCTCTCACTTTTAATATCAATCAATTACTTTTTTTCTTTTTTTGAATTTCTCATTTTATTTTTGGATCTTTCCACTAAAGTCCCCCTTCAATCAAACTTCCGTAGCACTTCCCATAACCATGACCAAATGATTTAAGGAAAGAGAGCTTTTTTGTTAGGTTGCCTTAAACACGCATTATGCAGGAGCTATGGGGGCTTGATTGAAACCTCCTTTGAGTGAGCAGTATTTCAGCAAAAACCTTTATCTTTGACGCTGAGATGGGATTGTTCTCTCTCTCTCTTCTTTCTGGTTCCATTGTGGCCCCCCAGTGTTGTGACCATCATGAGTTGTTCTTTTTGTCAGCGTGTGTATGTGTATGACTGAGAGAGAGAGAGAGAGCGAGAGAGAGAGAGCGAGAGCGAGAGAGGGTATTTGTGTTCTGTGTTTGACTTGTCATCTCTTGCGTCTTACTCCTGTACTGCCATTTTACACATGCACATGTACAGTTTGCCGTCTGCGTTCAAGGGAGCTTATAAATATGTGCGGCTTTGACATAGATATAAAAACGTACACGCATCTTTTTGTAGTGGAGTTTGTTTAATCAAGGGGAGATGCATCTTTCTAGACTAGTTCCTGCCATATTAGTTCTTAAGCAGTCTCCCTGAGGGAGCATACTGAAATGTGTATTGTAAAGTTACAGACTTGGTAGCTATCTGGGAGGTGGTGGTCTTGATTGTTGCACTATGAGTGCTCTGTTGGCTGGAATCACAGCAACATCTCCAGGAGTCACAGCACAGAACAAGCAAGGAGCCTTTTTTGTGTTCCTGTTCGGCAGATGGACCAAAGCACCATTACAGTCAGACACTGTTTGATAAAATAAATGTCTGTTTTAATGATATTATAGATTCTCTGTTCGTTCTCTTGCCTCATATATTATTTTAAGATTCAGTCCGTCTGCTAGGACGGTGTTTCTCAACCTGGTCCTTGGGGACCCCCGGATGGTCCCTACCAGACAGTCTACCAGCAGATCGTCGGGGGATCCCCGTGGACCAGTTTGAGGAACACTGTGATAGATTTAGCAGCAAGTATTATTAATCTGAAACATCTTTATGGTGTAGCATCTGCAGGTTTTGGCTCCTGAGGTTGTTCTGTCGTGCATCATGATGGTTATGCTTGCATGCCAACTCTCATATTTCTCTGTGTCTCTCACCAGTGCACTTACTCTTACAACCAGTACGTTCTCTCGCTGTCTGCCTTGGATGTGAATGCAATTCTATCCTCACCTTCTCCACCTGAATCTAAAGAACCATTTTGTGTGCAGGGGTGGGATAAACTTGTTCAGTTAACAATAATTAAATAAATTAGAAATCAACCTACAAATCACTGTTGTGCCTAATTTTCTAGATAAATCCCTTAGACAAACCTCTGTTGTGGTCACTGAGTCCCGAGAATGTTGATGTAGTAGAACTTTAGCCAAACATAGTCAAAGAGTGACAGTGTCCAGCACACAGAAGGTTCCTCTACACGTGACTGATGGAAGCTCAGCGGTCAGTGCCTAGTTGTGTTTAAGCGCCTTCTTCTTGTACCCCAACCCTGGTCCCTCCTCAGCGGCTGGTGAAGATGAACATGCCCATTGCTGATGACAACACAGTACACTTTACCTCAACTCTCATGGCCCTCATTCGCACTGCTCTAGAAATAAAGCTGGCGTCCGGTGAGTTTTGTCCCTTCCCTCTGTACTTAACCCTCTTTCTTTGTGTCTTTTGCTATAGCTTTTATTCGCTCTGCCACAAACCCTGATTTAGGACCATTTGCATTGTTTGGCAGACAAATTGACCCAGAGTATTTTTTTTTTGTTTTTACAAGAATGATATTGGGGGCAGCACGGTGGTGCAGTGGTTAGTGCTGTTGCCTCACAGCTCTGGAATCAGGGTTCACGTCTCCGCCTGGGTTCCATGTGTGTGGAGTTTGTATGTTCTCCCCGTGTTGTCATGGGGTTTCCTCCGGGTATTCCGGTTTCCCCCCACAGTCCAGAAATATGCTGAGGCTAATTAGAGTTGCCAAATTGCCCATAGGAGTATGAATGAATGAATGGTGTGTGCATATGCCCTTGTGATGGGTTGGCACCCCATCCTGGGTTGTTCCCTGCGCTTGTAACCTCCGGAATAGGCTCCGGACCCCTCGCGACCCTGTCTGGGATAAGCGGCTGCAGGAAATGGATGGATGGATGGAAGAATGATATAGCATACAGTCTATTGCTTCAGTTGTTCAAGATGTGCACTGGTGAAACAACAGTACCTGAACTGATTACAGGAATTAACATCTGTGGATAGTGAGATCTTAAGCTCTTGTATTTGATTTAATTTCAATACTTTTTAAATATTTATTGTGTGTTGTTACTGTAGTTGTTCATTGCATTTGCACCAATCAAGGGTAGCACTTTTTAAATTTCAGTGCATGTTGTGCAATGGCAGTAAAGGCTATCCTGTTCTATTCTTTTATATTCTATTTTACTGACTAAATAGCTTCTCATGGTTATTGAAAAATTTTAAATAAGGCTATTTTGCGCTGACATCATACCCAATGTCAGAAATCAAAGTATCTTTTATTGTCGACTTAAAATATACTATGCCTGGAGGCATACAATGAGGTGAAACTCATTCTTGTTGGTCATAATGCAAATGAGAAATATTAAATAGAACTAATATACTGATAAATATAAACATAATATAAACATGGCATTTAAAGACATGTACTTTAAGACAGAGACAAAGAGATGCTGTTAACCACTTAGATTGTGCAAATTTGGTATGGAAGCAGAATGTGCAATAAGTAAGTAGATTTAGGTTCTGTGGGCTATGAGTCCAGGGTTATTACTCCTTTTGACAGACCCAGTCTTAGGCTGGGAGGAGCCAGATGGTTTAGCAAATTAAAAAGGAGTTTTAAGCCTCATTGTTCTGGATTTGAGGCTACAGAACATTCTGGCAGAAGGCCGTGGAGCTGAGAGGTTGTGAGAGGGGTGCAATGGGTCCGTTCTGCTGTAAATAGACAGCAGTCCTTCTCAGCTTAGCTCTCTGGCTCTCACACAGATGCTGATCGTGAGGCTCATTTGCTGCTCCTGACTTATGATTGTTAAGTAGCTATGCTTTAGTCCCATTTGTACTCATTAGAGGAGGGTGAGTCTCATTTGCTGCCGCAGAGCAGAATGTCGACGCCACGCGTGCGTCTCAGCATCACTGCCCAGCCCCTGCTGTCAATGTAGCTGGGAGTTCAGGCTCAGTTTTCTCTGAAACGTCTGTAGACAATCGCTCTGAGCTGATTTTTTTTCAAAGAAGTAACAGTACAAAGGGCGTGCATCTGTGCATCCATACGGGGGGATGCACGCAGGTGCAGGCCTGATGGCTTTGCCCTGTGAGACCCCATGAGTCAGATAGTCATGCAAATAGTCAAGATTACGGAAAAGAGTAACTCGACCACCTGATTACACTAAGAGATGTTTTGGTGGATGTTTAAAAGGTTTGCGTGAAGAAAATGAAGTGCCATAAACTCAAAAGTTTTATATTCCACATCTTAATCAGTAACCCTTTACATTAACTGCACTTTCATGATGCCTTTATAATGCATTCATAGAACATTCAGCGTACCTTCATAATGCATTCATAGGACATTCATAAGCAGCATGGAAGTATACATACCTTATCGGCTTTGATAATCATTAATAACAAACATTATAACAGACATTATAATCTGCCATGTTAAGGTATACTTACATGCTGCTTATGAATGTTCTACAAATGCATTATGAAGGTGCAGTTAATATAAAGCATCACCGCTTAATTATACTGCCATTTCTGAATTTACGCAGAATTATAAACTCATTTGGATGTGAGCTGCCTGATTCAAAATGGACGACTTTCAGTGTTTTGTAAAAGTCAGAGTAGGTGGGGGTGCTGCTCAAGTCTGCCCTGAATTTATTCAGAGAACCACACTGAGGAATGAAGACATTTTTCAGGTTACATGATTATTGATTAGTTGTAAAGCTTGCCTTCAGCTAAAATTCAGGTATTTGCCTTTTCAGCAAAACAAAATTCATCAGTCATTCCAAGGATCTGACCTAGACCAATTTGCTGCCACAGGTTAAAGAAATTATTACTGAAAGAGTAGAAAGGTTACCTGCGCATATTGAATGTGCTATATTGGGAGAGTACTAATTGATCCCAGTACAACGCTGTAATTAGCTGGGCTGATCGTCTTAGCTTGAGCCCTTATTGTATTGATCACTGTGCTATGCTCTCCAGGGATTGTGGCCCAGCGCCTCTCCGATGCTGACCTGAAGAAGGAGCTTGCTACTATCTGGCCAAGCCTGTCACAGAAGACCATGGACCTGCTTGTAACTCCACACAAACGTAATACTAATTTGCACAATACTTATGACCACTCTGACCATTTAGACCAGAGATCTCAAAGTACCAGCCTGGTGGGTTTACATACCCACAACATTTTTAAATCGCTGCTGGCATGAATTAACATTATGTCATTATTCTTTTCTCTCTTGACTTCAAAAATAGCTCAAAGTGGCCTCTTTGGGAGAGGACCTCCCAGCCAGTGGCCCGCATGTTCTTTCAGTTTGCGACCTCTGATTTAGACCATATCAGTACTGAAATGAAACTCTATGTTACTGGAAATTGTTAAAATCCAAGATGAAAAATAGAACCACATTTGTTCATGCATTTCTTGGGTTCGTACAGCGCTACCCTTAATGAACTTTTGTTGGAGCAAGGTATTACCTATGCTTTGTAACTAGTTCTGTACTAAATTGGTTATTGTCTGCCTGCTGGCCCCATCAGCCTGGCTTTTCCCTGTGCCCCACGGCAGCCTCATAACCTAAAGCATCTGCAGATAACCTCTGCAGTCACTCTCAGCATCTGAGCTATATTTGCATTCTCCTGTGCCACCTCACCTCAGACACTGCAGTCTTGCTCCTCACGCACCCTGTTCCTTTATCCTTGGACACCCCTAGACAATACTGCGGTCACACTGACATCTAGTGGGTGAACATTGACACCAGGTTTGACTTGAGAGGATTTTAGGGCACAAGATGTCCTTATACTTGCTGTACAAAATATCCTCTGTAGCGTATGACTGTCGATTTAACTTTCATGGTCATTTATCGTATTCAAAATATGCATAACAATGTGTTACTGCAATGTAGGTTTATGTATAGACGTGAGAAAATTGCTACACATTTAAACATTCTTGCTCCGTCCAAAATAGAATTACATGTTCCTTCTCCTGTAGAATGTTAGAGTTATGATTAATAAAATCTTCCAAACATTCTGTAGTTTACGTTTAAAAGCAATCTTCGTTCTCAAAGCATATCATTTGTACTTCACCACGTTCAGTCTTAGGTGATGACTTGCTTCAGCATATAGCAGTAACCGACCCAGACCAACAGACCCAGGTATCGAAGCAGCAAGAATGACTACACTTGTTGAATGAGACCGTGTTTTTTAATTGCAGGCCTTTAGAGAACCACACACAAATAGTGATCACAACACTGATACACATAACAAGGCAGCACTGGGAGGTCTGGTGCTGGACACTAAGGCACACACACGGTGGGTAATTTATACAATGGCAGAAGACACGCGAGGATCAGACAAGGTTCTCATATGACATGACAAGGGTACATATGACAACTGGGATCACAACAAGTACTTACAATAACTAATACATACAGGGACTATATACACGGCTCATGGGCATGCTGGGATATGCAAATAGACACTACTTGGAGCCATTTCGTGGCACTACAATATATATATAACCATTTGGTAATCGGTGCTGTGCTCTCCCATATTCTTTTAAATTTTCTACTAAAAGCGTACAGCGCTGATAAAAGAATTAACTGCAACAACAGTACTTTGAAACCCAAATTATTTTTTTTTTCTCCAAATGTGACTACCCAGATAATTTTAATGTGCATATGTACACATTTATACAACGTTTTAAATAAGAATTAAACCAATATGCTGCATCAGTCTTGCTGCAGAGTAGCGTGAGATGTTTGCATTTAGAATGAGTAGCATGTACCCAGCTCAGTGGGCTTCAGCTCCGAGAAACGTCGACCCCTTATTATTAATCATATGTTGGCAAATACCAGCCCTGACTACACAGCATCTCAGCCAGCACCTGATTCACCTTGATGCCGTGCTGGATCCTAGCAGCTGCTAATTGCCACGTTGCCAACAGTGGGAGCAGAAACGTGAACGAGACTGTGACAGTTTTAAGAGGAGACGCGAGAGCCTCACAACTCCTCTGAGATGGTGAAGGGATCCTTAGGGGATTTGGCGCCTGGAACAAGGGGCTTTAAAACTCCTTGGATTTTACAGATTGCGACAACAAAATGCCTAAAAAGTGCCATTTCAACCCTAATCCGCAGCCAAACTATCCACCCAGAAGAGGGTTTCTTTGTTAGCTCCCTCTGTAGACAGGGAAAACCATGCTTTATATGATTAGCTTTATATGATCTGCTAGGAATTGAGGGTGGCTTGTCCTCCTCCTAAAACATCCAAACATCTACATCTCACAGCTATTTCTAAAGACGACAATGCCAAATTTTCATGCTTAATTACTTTTTGTATGTTCCTCCCTTAGCAGGATCTTTGGTATTTTGCTAATCATGTGCCTTCCTTGGCTGTTTTAATTCAATTTCTTGTGTGTGACCATTGTGTGACTAAAAGTGACTATTACCTTTGATTGTATAAGAATAGCATGTGCTGTGTAAGCATTAACATTTTTAATAATTTTTCTTCTTAGTTGTTTTATTCTGTAAAGTTAAATTTGTAAAGAAAACGCGCATGTTCTGTGCTCAAAACTAAGGGAATATTGGTGATATGATCGTGTGAGCTTGCGGTATTTGTACAAGTTGCCTATAGCCCCTGCCACTAGGCGGCGAGCTGTGACAAAAGACTTTTCCTTCTGGTTTATCCTGGTAGCCAATGAGCTGACAGTGGGAAAGGTTTACGCGGCCCTGATGATCTTTGACTATTACAAACAGAACCGGGCCCGGAGGCTCCAGCAGCAGCAACAGCAGCCTGTCCCCGGCTCACAGGTAACCCGCCGAGGCTCCAGCCGGAGGACCGACAATGCTGGGTATCTATCCATCAGCATCGCACAGCTGTTAGCCGTTTTCACAGACGTCTGTGCGTGTATGGTGTGTGAGTGTGCCCTGCAATGGGTTGGTGTCCCATGCTGGGTTGTTCCCTGCCTTATGCCCATGCATGGGACAATTGTTACAGAAAATGGTTGGATGGATGGATGGATGGATGGAAGTAGTTGGACTACAAGTAGTCCCTGAGTTAAGAATGTCCGACTTTTGGAAAACTCATACTTATGAATGGACTGCCAAAAAGTCTATTGTATAAAAAAATGGGTTAAATACAGTGGTTCATAATAACAAACACATACACCTACTTTGCGATGGTCATGAAAACATTGTGTGATTTCAGTGGTTCATCGACGCTAAAGTACAGCCCTGTATGTAGTTACTTTTATTATTACTGTATTATCATCATCATTATTATTATTATTCATATTTTGTACTTAATTATAATTTTCCTGCTTTTCCTACCAATTCGACTTTAAGACAGACCTAGGGAATAGATTTCGTTCGTAACCTGGAGACTGCTTGTATCTTATTTTGCACAATTAAACAAAAAGCTAAGTCAGCTGACAGTAAAAGGTAAATTACTAGGTGTGTCCAGCAGAGCCTGTTAGCACTTGGCACATAGGTGAGCTCATGCAGAGGACAGCTACCCAGCTGTTTGGCTTTGGCCCCATTCCCATGAGCCCCTGCTTCTCTCCTACCCACAGAGCAAAGTAAGTGCCCTCTTCAAGCCTATCTTGCCCTTGGCACTCATGCAGGACCAGGAAATCCCTGTCAGCAACACCACATCTCTGCCTGAAGCCCAGATACAACTCACCACCACCTCTCTGAACAATGGTGGCACCATGTGAGTACCCAGCAGAGGGCGCCACACCAGTGACTTCCTGGTAACAAACACACGTAGACGCTACGCTCTCCGTCAGTCTGCGAGAAGGACATGACAGTGCTGACTTACGGTTTATGCTTTCAGTTTGTGATGTAGCCAGATTAATCGAAAGCGATTACCCAATTACCTTGCTAATTCACTCTCAAGAGTGATAAAATCTGTATTATATAAGACTATGTACTGTAAAAAGCTGTAGGTTATCTAGCCATGATAATTCAGGACATACAGTTAGAAGATACAACTGCACAGCTGTCAGACGCTTTGATTGCTTAGTGTGTGTGCATGTATTCGTGCGTGCGTGTTTGGGGGGGGGGGGGCTAAGTATATATTACAAATGTCCTCACAATGTGATAAAAACCTGCTTTTTTGATATTGTGAGGACCGTTTTTTCAGTCCCCACAAGGGGAAACTCAGTTTTATCAAACTCAGTGACTGCAATCAACTAAAACTAAAAATGTCGGTTTTGCATTTTGTTTGGTTACTTATGGTTAAAGTTAGGGCTGGGTAGGGGTTAAGGTTGTCATAGTTAGGGTTAGGGTTTTTCCCATAGAAATGAATGAACGGTCCCCAAAAAGATATGAATACATACTTGTTTGTGTGTGTGTGTGTGTGTGTGTGTGTGTGTGTGTGGGAATATTAAGGCAAGGTCCGGAAAGCTCCGCCAAAGACTCTTGGATTACGGAGAAACTGCCAGAGCCTCCGCGACCAAAAAGTAAGAAGAAGGATCAAAGGGGCCAATCAGAGGCTCCAAACGCAGCCAAAGCTCAGGTAGACAAAGGTGGACCTTTTGCCACACATTTTGTGTGTGTTACATAAACTTTTGTTATTAAAATATTCTGTGCGTGTGTGTGTGTGTCTGCATCTTTGTCTGTGTGTCTGTGTGCCTGCTCACATATACTTGTGTTCTCCAGGAGTCGGTGGAGATGAAAAAGATGGAGCACAATGACAGTGCAGGCTTGGAAAGTCAAGGAAGAGCAGCATCCATGCCTAGACTGAACGCTGAAATCAAGGTACTCTCTCGCTGACTCGGAAGATCAGTTTAACAGGATTTGGCTGTCTGCTTTACTTGGCATCTCACTCCGCATGTACAGTCCATACACATAATGGATGCCCTGTTTTTTTTTATATTCTACTTGTCACCATTTTTTTTATCAGACTTCCTACGGCCTACTTTTCTGTTTTTTGTTTTTCCTGTGCTCATATCAAAGAATGTATCAGTCTTCCACCTACTGGAACTGGAGTGTGACATAAAGTAACAGAAACCTGCATTAGTTACTTTTGTCTGTGTAGAATTTTGGCTCAGATCTACAGGGTCTACAGACAGTTGACATACTAGCATGAAAAGCATTTGGCATGACCATCTCAGGATGGGGCCTGCTCATCTCATCAGTTAGCACTACAGGGCAACCTCTGGACACTTTCGTTACTAGAATGCCAGACTAGACTGTGGGCTGGAGAGACTACTGTTACTACTAAGAGACTACAGTTACTACACTGTGGGCTGGAGAGACTACTGTTACTATACTGTGGGCTGGAGAGGAAGAAAGGAAAGCTGTTGTGGACCGGCTGAAGCTCTGTGCCACTGTTTCGTGGCAAATCTACTCCAGGAAGCCGAGCAGGGCCTGAAGTTTTTCGACATTTACGTTTTCTAGGGTTTTTGAGTAATAAATATTGCTACAAAAGCAGCCGACTTTGGTTCCAGGCCAGTTGACATTAATATTGGTCCATTAAATGAGGGCTGCTTAAGATCATGCTGATTGCGTGACCTTGTAGGGGGGCCAGCCCACGCACCCAAGGCAACGAGGCCCAGTGCGTTATGCCTGTAGTTGTTTAGCTGTGTCGTGTGATGCTGTACGTGACTGATAAAAGACCCAGTTAGTGTCTTTTCCTCAGGGAACTTTAGTTAATTGCTGGAGAGAGAATTGCTGCCTGACAAAATGCTACACAGCTAAAGGTTCCCGTCCTAATGCCATGGCCTTGGGATCTGGTGCCTGGGAGCATCACGGAAGGTCACACCATTGCCAACAGACATGCCTTGCTGCGTCATGCTGCTTACACTGCATTAACGTATTATGGCGGACGACCGCTTACTCATTTGTACCCTGCTTTCTAAAAGAGGGTCAAACCCCTAAAAGTTAGTCCTCTGGTATAGTACCCATGTTTTGTGGCATTGGAACAAAGATTCTAAGTCTGCATTAGAATTATGTAAAGTGCAGTTTAAACTCTTAAACAAGGACGGAGTTAGGAATGTCATTGAATCGGGATGGATTGTCCGTCCCTCTGGCCTTCTTCTGTTCTCTTCTATAAGATCTTATTACCTTGCATCTTCTGCTGCCAAGATCGGGACTATGATCTGGAAGGTCCAGGCTCCTCAACATTCCTTTAGTGTGCAGCCGACATGTGACACCCATCACAGACATCCAGTTGTGCTTAGATGTGCAGAGTGTATGGAAGACTCTCATTTCTAATAAATGCTGGAGAAAGCTCCCAGTTCAGCCCACATTCATCTGAATTAGCCGCAGGAGCCGATAACGGGCATTGGACATGCATCGTTTGTTTTCACCACCTACCAATAAGCGGGGTAACCCTTTGATTCTAGTGGTCCGGCCGTTCCTTGCGATGTGCACCTTCTGGCCAGTTTCCAGGATGGAATCTTGAATAAAACCTGCAGTAGAAGTCCAGACATGTTCTTCTGGGTTTTTTGGTGACAGAGAAAAAGATGACGGGCCTGTTGAGGGATTAGATGGGCACCGGTGTCACAAAACCAAAAGAAAAAAAAAAGTGGGATTTCTCTTTTCGTCGTGAATTCAGAGTAATGCTTTATTACTAGCTGTTGAAATAGCTAATAAGCTATTGACACAGGCACCACACATGAAAGCAGTGGTCCTGGGGCTTTAGTACAAGGGAACATTGTCCATTTCACTTTCCTGTAGGCATTTCCATGTGCAGGAAGGGCTCTGTTCCCACCATCCTATAGGCTGGAACCATATCCGTGCAGATAGTGGTCATTTCTGCTCATTGTAACTTGTTTTTGTCCCACAAATGTGGATCAATAGAGAGTGTGTGTAATATCCTGTTAAATGGTAAAAATACCACCCTACAACTGGAAGGTCCTAATGGGAATTTTAAAAAAGCTAATTATTTTTTGTGCATTTACTTTAATTAGAAGTCTGCAGATTTATCATTCTTAATATGTGAGTGATAATTGAATGAAAATACTTAAAAGACATTAAGCATTTAATCTTGCTTTTAGAACATAGTTGATGTATGCACTTGACTTTTGCCTTGATGACACAGGCTTCAAGTATGTTAAGTTCTTATCATAGAAATTCAGTACTAAACACGAGACTCCATAATGTTGTGCTTCCATTTCCAGTGTTAGACCTTCCTAATTTCTGTTGAACTTTATTTTCCTTGAGTTATGTACTTGGGTTCAGGGCCGGTTCTAGGCAGGGGCACAGGGTGACAATGCCCCACTAAAGCCAAAGATGCGACCCACCAACATCTCTTATTGCCCCCCTATTTGATACAGTCTAGAACCGGGCCTGCTTGGGTTGCTCCCTTAGGCTGCATTTCAGTTCCCTTCCGTCATCCTGTGTCCATTCTGTCACATGGCCTCTGTTTCCCTGCCGTTACGAACCCCACTCAGCCCACCTCTTTCTGACCGACTGTCTAATTGACTCACCTAACCACGTCATTCCTGTCTTATTTTGCTTTTCTCTCTGTCTTTCCCCCAACCCCCCCGAGCCCCCTCCTTGCTGGGTCTCGTCCTCGTTCTGCTCCGCGGCTCCTGCCTCTTTGTACGCGCTCTGG
>JAAGVU020000040.1:16248138-16264699 GCA_011763525.2 Mormyrus iriodes | reverse complement strand
TTCTTTTCCCTCCCCTTACGAACCCCCCCCCGCCCCCCCCTTTCTGACCGACTGTTTAATTGCCCCCCCCAACCCCGTCATTCCTGTCTTATTTTGGTTTTCCCTCTGTCTTGCCCCCCCCCCCCCCCACTCTTGTCTGTGGTGCATCTTTCCCCAATGGATACCCCCCATCCCTGCTCATTGTTTAACCCTGCATCAAACTGCCCACATGCTACTACACAAACTCTCTTCTGTTACCTGTCCTTTACACATCTATCTCCTTACACACCTCCTTATTGCCGCTCCTCTTCTTCTGCTATTTTTCACCTTTTCTGTATTCTGTCCTCTGTATGTCTTATTTGTCTCTCCTCTTCCCTCCTGTCTTCTCCCTCTTTCGGTCCTTACTCTGCCCTTTCATTCACCTTTACTCCCTTCCTTGCCTCCTTGTATATCGTCTGCTCTTTTGTTCACCTGTGACATCCTTCTGTGCCCCCCCCCCCCCACTCGCCATGGCGGCTGTTCACGTCTTCTCCACCCGTATCGTGTGCTGTCCACCAGCGGAGCCATTCCCGATACCCCCCGGGGACGTGCCTCTCAGTATGTACCAAAGCTTCGCCTCTCACCCATCTCTTTCTCTGTCTGTCTGTCTGTCTGTCTGTCTCTCTCTCTCTCTCTCTCTCTCTCTCTCTCTCTGTGCCTCCTTCTTGCTTTCCTTAATGTCCATACTGGCCCACCCCATCTGTGCGTGACTTATCCGTGGTGGCCAGAAATCAGAAATGATCCCAAAGTGCTTAAATTTGCATCATCAATGGATGAAAGGCCCCCTATAGTTGTTCAGGGACTATCAGTGTCATTGTATGAGCAACATTTATTTCTCTATACAATCTCTACACAGCCTCTTTTAATCAGCAACTAGCAGGGGCCAAGTGACTGAATGTTTCACATGACATAGATCATCTTATATCAATAGTTTCCTCTTGCGTTTCACTTACACCTGTGTAATAATGTGCATCTTCAGGTTTATCCCAGCTAAACTTCTGAATGGGGATATTCAAATAGGGATGGAATGTACACAGCTGTAATGCACTGAGACAGGTGAAACTAGCTTAATTCCTAATGACTATGGCTGTTGATTATATTAAAGCATGTTTGTACTTTTTAAAATGGGAGCTGGACCCTTAGTTATTACCTTTATCTAATAATAATAATAATAATAATAATAATAATAATAAAACATTTTATTTATATAGCGCTTTTCAGGAACTCAAAGACGCTCACAAAGAATACAATGAACAAGCAACAAAACAAGGAAGTACATTATGGATAAGAGATGTCATAAGCTTGAGCAAACAAAAAGGTTTTTAACTTGTGTTTTAAATCTGAGACAAAGACCGATAGACGAATGTGGGAGGGAGTTCCAAAGGCGCGGAGCTAAACAGGAAAAAGCGCGGTAACCATAACCGCGGAGTTTGGATGGGGGGATGAGGAGAGAGCCAGGTGAGGAGGATCTAAGATTGTGGGTGGGTTGGTAAGGGAGAATCAATTCAGAAAGATAAGATGGGGCTTGGTTACTGAGGGCTTTGAATGTCAGGAGGAGTAGTTTAAAGTGAATGCGTTATCTGTTGAATTTTGAGTTTTAAAATATGCTGCACTGTAGCAACTGCTATGCAAATGGGGCCTTTCTTTATCTTAGACATTTTGGACATTTTGCCAATATTTTATCACTGACATTTTTATTGCACTGTTTAATAGCACTGCTTACTACTGCAGAGACGCCCTGCTTTAAACATGCTTGACTGCCGATATGGTTCCGTCACACAATTTTCAACATGACCGCCATTACAGGATTAGCATTTAGCTGACAATGACAGTGGAAGCCAAAGCTTACATCTTGCAGAGCTTTTCAGTGAGGTGCAAAGCCTTTTTCATCTCTCCTGTGAGTCACAAATGCAAGACTTTACAGTGTATAAGCACAGCTGGTGTTACCAAACATGTTGTTAGAAACAAACCCCCCAAATGCAGCATCTCCTGAAGTGCTGATTAATGAGAACTGCCTTAATTCTGTCTGTCAAAGCAGAGTTTGTCAGCTGCTGCAGGTGTGAGCCCAACTGCCATGTTCTTCCTGAAGCCTTAAAGGCTCAGATGCTTTAAAGAGGCTTATTTTTAAAAGGAGGCTCATTTTTGTAAACTCTGCGCTGTGGAAAGATGGCACTGTTTTTTTTTTTACTTGTGTGGAGAGAATTACAGAATGTTTTATGTGGCTGAGATTAATGCCTATCAGCTTTCAACACAAGAGGGAGCTAATGAGTGCTTCACCTTGCCACAGTGTAACATAAAAATGTTGTACCATGAAATTCTTTCCATGCTTGTTTGATGTTCACCTGGGCTAAAGAAGCTAAACTGCCTTTTCCCGAGCCAGTTAAAATCTATACCCCATACATATTATCCACATGATGGATTAAAGGAAGGGAAAGAACAGAAAACATTAGGCTTGCATTCCGAGGTTTGAATTTTTCCCTGTATTTCGGTTTTTGTTGTGATATTTTTCATCACTGCTCTCCTGACGTATCTCCTGGTTCTGGCAGCCTATTCCTGATGGGAGTCCCATGAAGCGCTCTGTGTCCACATTGGCCCCACAACGCCCCCCGGAGGCCAGTGTACATGAGCACATCCATGAGCGGCCGCCACAGACGAGGTCGCACCACCATCACCACCACCATCACTGCCGCCACCGCAGGGAGAAGGAGAGGAAGCAGAGGTCGCTGGACAGGTCTCCCAGTCGGCAGCCTGCCAGCACTGCAGGTCGGTGGGCTTGTAATGCATGGACACAATGGCACCCCAGCCTGCCACACCTTAGCTATCTATGTGTGTGTGTGTGGCTGTTGTTGTTCTTTACATAAATCAACTGAGAACTGAATGAAGAAGAAACAGAATAATTAATGAAAAAATGTCTTCACAGGAACTCAGTCTACTTTTTCACATTGTTTTGATTTTTTGCTTGACCTGAGTCTTTCAACACAGATCCAGTTGGATAAAAGAGCAGCTAATGGATCCATTATTCATTAGGTCTAAATGAAGCTGGTGCAGTTAACCTGGTTGATTTTAGCCCCTGCTTCAGATACCCTGTGTTCCTTGGCCATATTGAGCGTAAATTTGGATGCAGCCTTGCATGAAAATTTTAGTCATCTCATCTTGCAGGGAGGTGCCTTAGGCTGGTCAAAAATAGCCTGCTTTCCTGTCATTTATGTCCCCTTGCCTTTTGATAACTGTAGTTATTGCAACACTTAGCTACTCTATACCTACTAGTGCACTTATTCTGTAAGGATTAATCTTTGGGCGGCTACAGTGGGCTGATGTGTTAATAACCAGTCTCTAATAATTAATAGCTGGTGATTGATTTACATTCTGCATACGGTTTTATCCAAAGCGGCATGCAACTGAGAATGCAGGGTTAGACAGTTCCTGGAGCAGTTGGGAGTCCAGGGCCTTACCTTTAAATCACTCTGCCAACCCTGGGATTTGAATCAGTGACCTTCTGATCATGGGCGCGGAGTTCTAATTTGCTGCGCCACATGCCATAACCCTAGTTCTCGTGATACAGAACTAAAGCAAACTAATTTCTAAGAGTGTCATAGAGTCACCGCTAGTAAATTAATGATATTTAAATTCAGATTGGTGATGAGATTGGCATTCAGATTCCTGACAGCAGTATGATTGAGTGATGTAGCCTGAACCTTAGTGGAATGTCTGGGTTTAGACTGCCTCGTCTGTGAGAGATCAGTGCGTGCTGCATGGAGGCTGCAGGGTGCTAAGTGTGAGTGTGGCAGCCTGCAGCTGGCCCCCATTATGGAGATAAAAGGGCCAAACCGGCATGCAGCACCAGTAACCCTCTGATTTACAGCCCAGTCTCTGTGGGGCAACAGTGAAAGCAGAGCAAAGAATTTAGGAGGGGAAAAAATGTGGACCGGTTTTGGACTGCTGTCTGCTCTTTTTGTGAAAATAAGTGGCCAGAATGTCTGGATCTAGGTGTGCACTATCCTGATGGCAGACAGGGAGCCCAGAAACCAGGCTGCTGTGGACCTGAATTACTATCCAAGAAGGAAATACACTGTACTTTGTGTGCATATACAATATTCAAGCATACAATCATCGATTATAATAGAAAGATCTTTTAAATTTTTTTATATTTTACATTAACCTAAGGGTTGATGATGTCAGTTTGCCTGTTAACCCTTCGGTACAGGTATGCCCGGAGAGCTACCGGCGACACCTTCGTCCCGAGATCGAGCACACGACCGCGGCCGCTCCCATGAGAGGAAGCACCACTCCTCATCCTCAGAGAAGCAACGGTACTACTCATGTGACCGCTATGGCAGCCGCGAGCACTGCCACGCCAAGTCGGCTGGCGCCAGCCGCTCGGTGTCGCCCAACGAGGCGCAGGAGTCAGCTGCCAACAGGCAGGTGCGTGGGACAGGTTGGGGGCCGGTAAGCACATGATCAGGGGGCGGCTAGGGAACCTTGCCAGACCTGTTTAGGACAACGTAGGGAGGGTTTGTCATGAGGACTAGTTAAGGAGGACTAGCTTTAAGGTACACCCTGGTGCTCCGCAGAAGAAAAACTATTAAATATATAAACGTCATACAAATAAGGCGTGACTGAGAATGAATGCAGAAAGGAATGACAGAAAATCTTCTGTGTATGAGAAGGTGCTTTGTATTC
Organism: Mormyrus iriodes; assembly: GCA_011763525.2. Taxonomy (NCBI): domain Eukaryota; kingdom Metazoa; phylum Chordata; class Actinopteri; order Osteoglossiformes; family Mormyridae; genus Mormyrus; species Mormyrus iriodes. The sequence goes on along the minus strand of JAAGVU020000040.1, from coordinate 16,260,001 downwards.
CCGTGAGTTAAGCCCAGACGCCATGTCTCTGGTGGCTCTTCAGACTCTCTCTCTGTCTGCTCTGCCCGTGGTGTACAAGGAACCTGGAACTCATGGCTCTTTACTTTTGTCTCCACTCTCTTCTTCACCTCGCCCCCCCTGCATCTTGCCTGTCTTGCCCGTTTTTATTTCCCTGTGCTCACCCCCGTCTCCACGCCGCCCTGTGCCACCCGGCCCTGCCACACTCTTATCCTCTCTCTCTCTCATCCGTGCTGAGCCCTTCTTATGTATATGTCCATTTCTCACCCCCCCCATCCTGCACCCCCCACCCCCGCCATCTTGTCTTCTTCATCATTTTTATTGTTTTGATTTCGCTTTGTTCCAATTTTCATGTAGGGCAGTGGTTCAGCTAAAGGCAGCCCGGTGATGTTGAACTCCGGGACTAGCACTCCCCGGGGACGCAGACAGCTGCCCCAGACCCCCCTCACCCCCCGCCCCGGCGTGACCTATCGGACCGCCAACTCCTCCCCTGTGCCGTTCGGTGCCGCCCAGGTCGGACCGCCCTCGCTGTGCCCGGGCAGGTTGAGCCGCGGGCTGTCGGAACACGTAGCCCTCCTGCAGTCGGACTCCCCGCCGCCCGTCTTCCGCATCGGCTCTGAGCCCTACTTGGCCCACAGTGACCCGCAAGTGCAGGGCGGGATGCAGGGCAGCCCTATGGAGGAGCAGGCTGCTCCCCAGGGCTTGGCGGGCTCCTATGCTGGACCCCCCTCATTGACCGCTGCCCCTCACATAGTGGCCATCCCTCCACCACCTGCGCAAAGTCGCGGGGTCCCCAACGGATACCACTGCACCCTGGTGGGCGGCCCCAGGGCCCGGGACCCCAGGTACCACCACAAGGGCAAAGAGGACGACTGGTGCTAGCATGTGTTCAACACGAGGGGACGCCAGCTTCTTGCAGATGGGGTTTTTTCAAATGCTTTTTCTGGGAAATGTGATGAGTTTTATCATCTTTTGTGAGGGCGGTAGTTTGCACTCCTGTCATGTTTGTATGTGTATATGCATCCTTTTAAACAAAAGGTGGGAGGTGGGGGCGGGGGACATGCATCCAGAAAAAGCATTAGCTTTCGGAATAAAAAAAAAACAAGGGATAAAGGCCTTCTGGATCTGACAGCGATCAAAAATAATGTTGGTGTTTTGGGTTTCGTTTTGTTGGCTCTTTTTGCACTAAAGGCGGGTGGCATTTGGTGATGCGAAAACATAAGGGGCAGGGATGTGGCGTGTGGGTCTGACGTGTCTCCTGGTGCCCCACCCTGGGGGAGTGCACCAGAAGCGGGGGGGGGGGATGCCAAAACATTCTCCTCCGGTTGATCAGAAACCAGCGGCCCTTGTACCTCTGCAGCGCCCCGGTCTGGGGTCACACTCCTCCTGTGTGAATGGACACAGCCTCGCAGTGTGAGACAGCGACCCCGGGAGTACAGTCAGCTCAGTGTCCTTCATGTAATCCATGGTGTCCCAGAGGACATTTCCAGGGGACACGTCTCATGGTACAGGGAATGTGGAAAATGCTCTGTGTCTTTTGCCATCGATTGCCATCTCTGCTTTAGAATATCACTATCACTGTTTATATAGAAGAGCTATTTGTTGCTCCTTAGTCAGAAGCATATTTATTACAGACTATATTCGGAGATTATTCTTCATTTGCTGCTGTTTTGCATTTATGCCCAATTCACCATTACTTTTATCCCGGCAAAGAAAAGAATTAAACGTAATTTGTCTTTTAATAAGCTACAATAGGACTTTTATCTATTCATTATGTGTGTTTTTGTAAACTGTAAAGATGAACTATGTTTTATGTAAACGGCTTACAGTTCACTATCATGTCAGGTCTAATGTTTCCTACGCACTGCTCCTATTGTTAATTACCAAGTGCCTAACCTTTTAAATATCTACTGCAGCAACCTGCTGCAACCTCAGCCTTTTTTTCACTGCATCGACATTTGAGGGAAGGAGTGGTTTAATAGACATGAGTGACTTGTACTAGGGCCTCCTAGAGAACATCAGGTCTTTGATGCTGGAAGAGAACTGTCTCATGATTGTAATCTAGAATTTACAAAACGGATGTTTAGGTGGGAGCTGGAATTTTTTTTACGATTTTATTTTTATTTGTTTTTATTAATCCTGAACAGAAATAAGGGAACCTAGTATAAAGATATATACATTTGAATATAAAACAAATATGAAAACTGCATTAGTTGTATATCAGTCCAACAGGAACTATGTAACCAGAGTAACACAATTGCATGTTTGAGTCTTTAACTTGGTTGTGAAAGGTTATGAACACATATAGTAATGATGCTTATTTCGTTTTCTCTTAAGGGTACTTGGAGAAAGCATTGCTAGCTATTGCTATTTATTTCAATGTTACACTTTGAGAATGAACAAGGGAAATTGGATCTGAAGACATTAAGATTGCAGTACTTTAAAGGAAGAGGATACAGAGCCCTGATGAAAGTGTAATGCCCTGTGCAGGCGCTGGTACCAGCCCACTGGGTCCCGGGTGAAGGCGCTGTGATTCCTGTTGGTGACACTTCTTGCTTTCCAACCCCGGCCTAGTTTACGAGTGTCTCTTTGCCTGCTATATATGAAATTCTTTGAACGGGATTTTTAAACACATCTGTCCATTGCTAAGAATATTCTTACTCAATGATAAATAAATGTCATGTGAACAGCACTGTTTGTTTTTTTTAAACTCACTTTAGTATGAAATGTGTACATATCGATTGTATTACCTTATGTATTGCTGACTGTACCTAAGTCATTAAGTCAGTAGTACTTAGGTGTAGTAAATACAGGGAGACTTTAAGAGGCCGTAGATTGCCATCCAGTGCCATCTCCATGCAATGCTCCTCAGAAGGGCAGGCTGGGGCACCATCACAGAGTCCTCCCTATACCTGTAGCAGAACTGAGTTGTCTTTACTGTGCTGGATCCAAACGCTCCACTCTTTCACACATCAACTGGATGTCAAGGGAAAGGTGTTGGAGCCAGATGCTGTTACCATGACCACAATCTGTCAGGGCTCTGTTGATGCCGGGTTCATTACGAAAGCAGGGCTATGCAACAAGATGACACTTTGAGAAACAAACTTCATCCGTTCTGTAGCTTTACGTGCTGGGATCTTCAGATTCAGGCTTCAGCATGATTGTGACCAAATCCTTTTTTTTTATATAAAAAGTATAAAATAAAAAGTATAAAATAAAAAATGCATAAAGGCACAATGATTTAGGAAATAAATAGGTTATTTGAACAGAATTTCCGCAAGTTGATATATCTGAAAACTGCATGCTTGAGATTTACTCACTTTGACTACACCAAACAAAACAAAAGACGAATCACAGTATGGAAAAAGAAAATGACTCATTTTTATCTATAACCCACTAGGTTTACCAACCATCAGGTGACTGATAGTTTTACACTTGTGTGTAGACCTTGACATCAAATGTTATCCAGGTTGAAGTTGTTTTTTTGTAGAACAAAAAATGGACCTTCGTATCTCTGTAACTTCACCATTTTCCTCCTGTGCCCCCCTGCCCCCATACATCACCATGGTTTGGAAAAGGTTGGGGGGGTGGAGGCACCATCAGTGCCCTCCCCTTAATGGTACATTTCCTTCATCTGTTTGGCAAATATGCTATATGTTTCTTCTTTTTAAGGAGGAAAATCTTTCACAATTTAATCACTGTTGGTTGCCAAATATGAATTACCTCCTCTTTTGTTTGTGCATACCAATTCCTGTTGAGGTGTGGCTGTACTTAAAAAAGTAGTCTGCATGTGAACCATGTATGTGCATGTGAGCAAAAACATTGTTTAACTTCGTACTTTTTTGATACAATGTATTTCTTTTGTCATTCATTTTTAATGACCTTTGATATAAATAAAGGGGGGTTGTGAATAAGAAAAAAACTACTTTATATTATTAAACAGTGTTGGGCGATATTAACGTTCCACAGTGTAAAAGCTGGAACTGACCTCAAGTGGGTCGTGGGATTGAGTCGTTTGCTGCCTGTTTTATGTTTATTGGCCAGACTTTGAATTCTGCAGTTGTTTCTACAGTTACATTTTGTATGAAGCGAAGTCCTTGAACTAAAATAAAACGTTAGGAAAAAATCCTTGGCTCATTACGACTCTGGCATTTGTAAGCAATTTCTCTAGCATTTCTGTTGCTATTGTGTAAACGTATTTCAGAATTGTATTTTATAATGACATTATACGCTATATTACTTTGCAGATACTTTAAACAAATACAATACATAAAACAGGAGATATTTCCAGCATGGACATACATGGCAAGGGGCTTTCAAAGGATTTACAAAGGTTGGTTCAATGGGTATGACGTGTACGCACATAATTACCAAAGTAGTAACATGAATATCAAAAAATCATCACTACTGCATAATAACACTAATAATAAACTGAAGATATCGGGCCTCATTAACATGCCCAGATATCGGGTTGCTGTTTTACTTCTATGTTTCTTTCAAGATTACTATGCTTATATATTATGATTGTATATTTTATTTAGGCTTTTAATAGTCTATTATATATTGTGTTCTTAAAAATGGTCTGTTCGGAAGTGAAGGCACCTTGCATTAGCCGTAGAGCGGCATAAGGTCTTGCGTGAGGAGATGCCTTCATCTGTCTGAAACAAGAGCGTGGGCGGAGACCGCGCTGGACTGTACCTACACCGGTCTCATGTGTGAGCTGTGGATGGGAAACATAGCCAAAAGTCTGGTAGCAGATAAAGGGTCACACAGTAACGGGAAAAATTGTGTGCTTTATGCGATCTGCAAACAAAGGAATATCATATTATTATAAGCACTATAAAGACGTTCTTTCAGTTGTTAAGAAAAGTTTCACGCTGAAGAAGAAATTTCCTGTTGTTTTTGTTAATGATAAGGGAAGAGATGTGTATCCCGACAGCGTGGGTGTTTTTGAGCACGATGCTTGCTGCCGTAGGCGTTTTCTCTGATGCTGGCCAAGGTGATTCCGCTGAGGTGGGGTCGGGGATTCCCGTCACAGGTAAGACTTTGACTATGAGGAAAAAGAAACGATTTCCAATTAAAAGTGGTTCATACAGGTGATCGTTTACTGTAAGTCTGCTACTGGTTTTCAGTATTTATATTGTCAAGTGCACCGTGAAAATGACTTCAATACACGAATATTAATAATATTAGTACAGTACTAATACCGCATGAATGCTCATGCAGATTCAGCTTTGCTTAAAAGGATATATTTTCAGCCCGACCTACAGATATAAATATACTAAACATTATTATTACATGCAATGCAGTTGCAGCAAGTTGCTTCATTTAATGTACTAAATAAAGCAAATGAAGCAACGACTAATTAGGCCAAGTCTATGCACAGGAGAGAATTAGTTGATTATTCTGTAAAGTCCATGTGCTGGTATACAATGTAGCGCTTTTGAAACGCTTTTTTTCCCCGAAAGAATCCGTTTAGCCTATTTAATTATTTCAGTTACGATTTCGTAAATTTTCCTAAATGTGACTGGTTCATTGTGATTGTCTGTATGTGTGTTTTGTTAGGCTTCGAAATTATAAAGGTATTTGACTAAATTAACATATCAGAACGTATTTTTATGCTTCAGGTTACTTTTAACTGCTCCTCAGTGTAACCACCTACCTCGTGATGCCACTGTTTCAGAGGTATCTTTTAATGTATTCCCCTCCTTCCCTGGGTAGGTGTCAGGTTGATGGATGGATGGATGCAGGGGGGTTTCTAGCTACTGAAATGATCAGGGGCTAATTCAAGTTCTTTTTTTAAGAAGAAAGCTATAGCCCCGAGTGATCAAACCTAACGACGCTCATGGATGGATGGGTGGATGGATGGAATATAGTTTTGTGTTTAGTGTAAAAAATTAAAGATTTTGTAGGGCTGTCATGAGTACTCGATTGAACTCGATTACTAGATTATTAAAAAGCACCAGTTGAAATTCTCCATCTCGATTGCCCAGCAATATGGCAGCAGGTAGACGGCGCATATGCGTCCAAATAAAGGGCGAAAGCATCAGTTGTGCGACAGCACTTAACATTAGAAGTGAATGAAAACACAGTCGTCTGTCAGTATTGCAAAGCATGACCTAAATATCACCAGGGCACGACTCCAGTTCAAAGACATTTTAAAAGAAAATATTAAGCTTTGCCGGACTCACCCAATAACGGGAGATTCCCAGCAAACAGCAATACGTCCTTAGGTCGTCCTGTTTTGGTCTGGAAGTTATCCTCAAAGAACGTCCTTAGGATGACCGAATAGAAAGTTTCTTTTACGTCCTGGGGACGACTTTAAGGGATGTCCTAAGGATGTCTAGAGGACCAGTTATGGCCTTTTAAGGACATTCACAAGACCAGTTGTGGACATTCTGAGAACATATTATGGGCATTAAATCCATGCAAATCCCATTTTATAAATAATTAATATTTAGCAATTTATCAGTAATGCAAAGGTCATAAACAAGGGACAATCAGAGGACATCCCCCGGATGGCCAGATCATGTCTCTTTTTTGGGGGCGTCCTTAGTATGTCCACAGGACGAACATGTTGAATGAAAATGATTCATTGTCACTGTTGACACACCACAGCACAATGAAATATATCCTCTGCATTTAACCCATATGTGACATTATGACATAGCAGTGGGCAGCAATTATTTAGCACCCAGGGAGCCTTGTATGGGGGCAGTACCTTGCTCAGGGTACCTCAGTAGTACCTAGATGGTTGGGGATTTGAACCAGCAACCTTCTAATCACAAGCACACTTCCCTAACCATTAGACCACCACTGAAAAATAAAAACTTCAAAAACAGTTCACTTGCAGGAATAGCATTGATATGTATATAATTTTATCTGAAATATTTAATTAATGATAAACTTGATTTTGCTCAATATTGCCTCTATGGAATAAAAACATATTTAATCATTCGATTAATCTGTAGATTATTTGATTATTGATATAATCGATAGCAACAGACCAAGTATTTTGCAACCATACCTCTCAATTTGTATAATGGTTGGTCTTGCAGCAGGTCGTTTATTTATTTATAAGTAAGGTAGAGGTGCACACACTATTCAGATATTCTGAACCCCTTTGCCTCTTGCAATGCCCCTTTGTCTCAAATACTTACCTCCCCCTTTCACTGCGCCCCCATCCAAAAAAGCCTTAAAATGATTCTTTGGTACACCACGATGAGCAGCTTAGATTTAAACCTTTTTCTTCAAGTGGTCAGATTTCCAAATGCCCTTTTTAGGGGCAAGGGTTTTTACGTGTTCTATTTAATGCAGTGAGTTCACTGTAATCTCACTTCCAGTTCCAAAACCCATGATGTCAGTACACTGTAGGGAACATCTCCAGCCTGTTTAGTATTTAAACTAGGATTCCTTGTTAGCTTGGCTCATAAATCATTTCAATATTTTCTTAGAGCAGGATAAATCTAATCAGGGCTAACGAATACCAGTCGCATGGTCACATACGTATGATGGACTGAAACCCATCCAGAGTGCACTCTACCTTGTGCTGATTGGTGGAAGCAAAATAAATTACAATTAGGTTCACCCTGCTCCAAAGAAGTGTTTCATTGGCTTACTTCAGAATGTAAACACAATAAGGGCTATGCTATTTCTCTTTTATATAATACTTCTTGAAATGTGTTGGTACCCTGTTTTTCGTTAACTCTGATTAAGATCACTGGGATTGCACAGAGGAACAGAAACACGAACACTAACTGTATAACTCCCACATACCAGAATGCTGATGAAGATACTCCAGGCAGAGTGAGCATGAGGAACGTTGACCACTATGAGCTGTGAACATCATAGTCCCTCTAAGCACCCAACCCCGGACGTGGAAAGTTCAGGTTCAGAAAGTGCAAATTGAGACAAAGATTTTGTTTTAATCAACCAGTTGAGTATAAAGAGTCACAGTCACAAAGTACTCAGCTGGTTGGTTGAAACAAAATCTTTGTCTGGATTTGCTCTTTCTGCACCTGAACTTTCCACCTCTGCCCAACCCATTCGTGCTGCATTTCAGTGTTAAGGCTCAACGTCCCTCATTATTTCGCATTGATCAGGGACTTGATAGAGTGTGGCCTTGCTTCTAGAGCTTTTAAGCTTTCATGTGTGCTGGCACCACAAAATTAATAAGATTTAAAAATATAAGATTAAAGAAATACAGCCAATTGATTTTCTTGTCTTCGATTTTCTTCCTTTACATAAAGAGACTAAAAGTCTGTTTAACTGTAAATGAATGATATCTCAACTTGATGAGTTAAGTTTTTTCAGATTAAATGATTATGTCAGTACTCCTGATTTTGGCTATAAAAGGACGTAATCCAAAAGATCAAAGTGGTCCTTCAAACTCTTGATGGAGTTTGCTTTCAAGTTAAATTGTCCAGTTGAAATAGCATCCATTGTTATTTTGCACAAAGCCCCACTCAAAAACACAGTAAACACCTATTAATAACCTCTTAAGTAATCTAAGACACTTCTGATGTGCAGAACAAATAGCTGAGATGTTGTTTCTCAAGAGTGTACAGTAGGGTAAATAGTGTGTATAGTGAGTTCTTTGTATTTTAGTGCACTGGGATTAAAGACATTTTAGGAAAACTTCCAGCAGTCTTGCATTAGTCTTTTAAAACTTTTCCTTACAGATGTCCACCATATGTTTCTCCAATTCCCAGGCTAGCTATCAAACATATAATCTACCATTTAAAGCTTCTTTGATAGCTTTTTTCAGTGGCACAGATGGTGTACATATTGTCTGCTACCAGCTAACTCTTGCTAGGATCTATCTAGTGCTCACTTTAATCAAAATATCACCATTTGACACTCACTGAAAATGCCAAACCCTCACAACTACTTTGTCAAGCGCATTTTCCTTTTGGCAGGCTAAGGGGGCTCTTAAATATATACATTTTTAAATACATTTAAAAAGGTTGGTCTTGGTTATTTCTCTTTCTATCACTGACACAACTTTGATTTTGTTTCCTTCTTTCTAGAGAACAGGGACCTCATTACATTAGGTGTCAGTTTTTTATGTTTTTTTTCTGTGTCCAAATTTCCACAGATGCTATGACTGTATTAACATCTGAATATCCAAATAATTGAATGTCTAGTATACTGTAGCCCATTCTGTCACCTACAATGAAGATTGTTCTAGGATTGTTTTCTATATGAGAAGCAGTAATTTCCTTACCACAGACTGCAGTGAATATGGTAGATAGGTGGATTTAAATATTGTTTCCAATGTGTATACGTAACCTTGAATTCAAGCATGCTTTAGGTTACACATCATGTTATTATATTTAATTGTGATTAAAATTGTGATTCAGTTGGGATTAAAATGTATTTCCATGGCCCTCGGTCGAAGGCAAGGGCATCAGTTCTGTGTCTTAATGAACTTAATGAGTCTCTGTCTAATGAGATGCTATTTATATATTTTTGTTATGGAGCGGCATGATGGAAGGGAGATCCGTGCTAACAATGAGGAATTTATTATCAACAGAATGGGAAACAAAAGGGACCATGTGGGGTCAAACAAATGCAGGAGGGTAACATAAGAACCAATAAGGCTGAACTCAGCACAAGGAAATACATCAAGGAACATGATCAGGGAACACTCCACAGCAAAACATAATGCAGCAAATATGGGAACCAAGCTGGGAGCAAATGCAATGACCAACTAAGGAACAGAGCAAGGGAAGGAACTTAAATTCAAAGATAACAAGGTCATGACAAGGAACAGGTGTGGACCATTACAAATAAATTCTAGGAACAGATGAGGGTAACTGACACATACTAAGGATTCAAACACTAGGTGACATCAGAAACATGGGTACAGACATTACTACCAATACAATCATGGATGACTAAAGGTACAAAACAAGGATCCAGAGATGCAAGAACACAATTACTAAGACTTGCATTGCACAACAAAACCCAGGGCACAAGCACACAGAATGTCCAACAGGGTGAGGCTGGTTTCTAGCCAGCCTTAAACCTACACCGGAGGAGCTGCATGAGTCATAATCACCTGCTTAGCCCATTTAGCCACACAGCAACCTAGGGCGCAGAGGAAGACACTATGACTAATGAAGGGTGCTAAACCAAAGAAAACAACTAGGGGAACACCAAACAGGATGCCCAGTGCCACCAGTTGACCAAACAGGGAAACAACAGACAGGACAAGACAGGGCAGGGATTGATCCTAAAATTGTTTTATTAATAATTTTTACTACAGCCAAAAACTGCGCATGCCAAAAAACAGTTCTACACCACATCTACTGAGGTGCTTTTTCAAGGAAATTTATTTTGCCAGTTTATTAAAAGACATTTCTGGATTGAATTCAATCTCAATTTATCTGTGTAAAGTTTGTACCTTGCTTACTGTGTTTCATCACTCAGTTAAAATGACAGTTTATATCCCATCCCGGCAATTATCAATATTCTGTCCCTAAATGGAAATGAAAAACTGGGATTAGGGAAGTTTGATATCCTAGCACATTATTCCTTCTGAATGTGGTTTTGTAATAATTTTATCTGGGGACCCCCATGTCCCCAGCACACTCAGCTCTTTAGGCCTGTTAAGTACAGTTATGGTCTCAGCCAAGCTGACAGAGGAAACCCACTAAGGAGTAAATACTGTTCTGTTGATATTATCATTTATTTTATCACCTGTAGTTGGTTGACCCGACTGTGGAAAATTCTTGATCAAAATTATTCAGTGCACTGAAACAGCATTGATTATTCTTACTTAATAAGCAATGACTTTTATGTAGTATACTCATAAAGATGCGTTTTGTTAAACTTATTCAGTTTTTAACGTAAACTATATTTCTTCTGTGACTGTGATACATTGTAGCATGTAAAGCTGGGTATAATTCCCTCTGTTACTTCTCCCGTTTTAACTGTTTTCTGTGCCATTTTTCTCTCCCTCGATTCTGATGATAAGTCTTGGCTCTTGCTAAAGCTTTTCTCTCGGTTCACTAACAAAGCACAGGAGGAGATGAAAATGTGATTACCAGCATATTTTGACTTTGCTTGGCAGACTTGTGTTTTCTGGGAAACCATAAAGCAATCAAGTCTTGTGATTCACCTGGTGGATGGCAGAGAACATTAACTGTAAATTATCCTACTGTGTGGGACAGAATACATAACAGAATATTGTTATGTTGGATCCATACCAAAATTTTGACTTTGATACCTCGAAATCAGTACTAAATCATCCATCCATTTTCTTTACCTGCTTGTCCTGTGCAGGGTTGTGGACGACTAGAGCCTATCCCAAAAACTATGGGTGCAAGACCGGGAATAGCCCAGGGTGGGGCACCAACCAATCACAGGGCACACATGCACACCTAAACGCAATTTGACAACTCCAGTTCACCTTTAGCGTGTTTTTGTACTTATATGGAGAAACTGTAGTACCCACAGTAAACCCTAGAACAACCCAGCAAGAACATGCGTACTTGGATTAGATGCTGATAATTTTTCGGGAATCCTGTAGGTCCCGCGGAATGGGAGTATTTTTTTTGATCCCGTGATTGGGATGGGACGGGAATAATATCCAAACGGGAGCAGCGCGAAAGGGGAATTATAATATATTTATAAATACTTTATATATTTGCAGTTCTAATATGACTAAGTATATTATTCAAACAAGTAGTCGTTTTTTAAAATCTTCTTCCGTCTGCCTTGCTAGTAGAATGCATGATATGTAAGATATAAACGGCTCTGACAAATATCTATGATTGAATGGAAGCAGTCACCTGACTAGCGCGTGACGTGTGGGTAACAGACGGACGCCAGTCAGTAA
>JAAGVU020000040.1:16224960-16248038 GCA_011763525.2 Mormyrus iriodes | reverse complement strand
AAGTTATTTCTGTGACCATTGTGAGTTTTTCTTTCATTGACTGAAGGGTACCAACAATTTTGTCCACGTGTGTATGTCCTTGAAAAGGAACCATCATTACAATTTCAGAACTTTCTAAGTTCTGTTTCCTATGACAGAGTAAAAATGCTTTAGTGTAACTTATTGTCTTAACGCAGCTGACTGTAATTGTTCTTCCGATGTGACAATTACATAAAATCGATGTTACCATCACATGTCATGCAGGCCTAGATGAGGGTGGTGCAGCAGGTAGCACTGTCACTGCACACTGCCACTTTGTGTGCCTAGGTTAATGTCCATTTCCTCCCACAGTCGAAAAACATGCAATTTGAGTGAACCGGAGTATCTAAATTGACCATATGTATGGGCTCCCCCTGTAGCAAACTTTACCATCAAGGTTTGGCCAGCAGTAAATATTGACACCAATTATAGCAACCTTGGTATCGGATCGAAAAGAAAATCAGTGGTGTTGCCAATCCCTACCATGTAGCTTTGCCACACAAGGCATAAATTCTAAGCATAAATAACTTCTTAAATACTTAACTTCTTGAATATTGAAATTTTCAAAATGAAATCGTACAGTTAGAAATGTTTAATATCGCGATATGATACTGATATTGGTATATCGAACAATGTTAATACACAGATCATTTGTTTGGTTATGTCACTCTCTTCCTGACACACAAATTTCCATTCTTCTTTTTGGGCAACTTCAGCTTGATCCTTCATCAAATCATTATGAAAGGATTCAGGGCATTGAGCAAACATATCATGCTCATTGACTTCATTAAATCAGTTAATGCTCAGGATGCCCTACGTAACGCTTCCGTGATGTTGTGGCTCCAAAAAATGATCTTTTGGTTGTGTGAAAATTGTGCCGGTTTGTGTTGTTTGTGGAATGTGTACTGTTTGTATGGCCATAATAATGACTGACAATCTGGGAGTAGGAGGAGGAGATGTAGGACTGGACGCAGCTGTCATGAGTGAGATATTCAGCTAACCAGGTTTTTGTGTTGATTAGCTCTACCTGTGTGGAAGTCAAAAAGTTAGCAAGTTGCTCTATTACTATTTCTAATAAACCGATCGTTGTCCCTTACTGAAAGTGTAGTCGAAGTTCCCGAAAATGACTCAAGTCGAGGCCTGGTGAGGTAAAGTTTCTATAATAGGCAAAAGCTAAAATGAAACTAACAGAGTGCCCCCGTCCCTATCACAGGTGACACTCTGGGACGATAAAAGCAGCGGTTTATATACCTTTTCCAAGCTTCCTCAGAAAGCATGCTGATAACATAATCGGTTATTCTGCTGAAAAGCAATTCTCCTATCAAAAAGCTTATTAACAATTATTGGTTAATACTTCAAGGGGTGAATTAATTATAGTTGGTGGTTACCCCAAGAGGCACGTGTTTGCCTTGTTTACCCCCTTAGATACTCGATCCCATAATTATCAAATCACCCTAACCTTTTGTTGACATATACCACGTGTCAGAGTGCATTTGCACAGCCAGTACCTTCCATTCTTTTGCACAAAGTGCACCACAAAGCCATAGCTCCCTTAATATTACAAATTCTATCGTCATCATAAGCAAATCTATGCCTTATGCATACTAAATCTTTTGCAGTTGCACAGCTTATAATATTGCAAATGCAATTACATATCACAATCTCCTTCCAAATAGCAAGCGTTTTCTTGGAACTCTGGACCCCCTTCTCAGAAGTCATGCACCCTCTCTTCTACCTCAAGCAGCTCGACAGACTCTAGGCCCGACCGTAGGTTCCTCACTGTCTAGTTTCACCAGTCCACCTGCCTCGATGCAACCCGGTGGCCTGTAGCTGAACCCCAGAGTATGTACTGAGGAACAGAAATATATATATATATATACACACACACACACACAAACAGTCCTGCATCCTCTTTTTGCCTAAGACATTGACATTGATCACATAACACCTCCCTCCACCCTAACCCATCAATTGTCCTTCCACACCTGTCACCCAATCCTTGTCCCAGCTCATCATAAACTACACTTTCCTATCTAAGCCACGTCACATGATTCTGTCTCTGTTCCAGCTAAAGCCGTTCTAACAGACATGTCAAACATTTAGGAAGTAAAACTTTATTATAATCATTCTTATGTTATATGGATCCATTTTATGACATGTTCTCGCAATATCAACAATAGGCTTCAGGTCACAGAAGCTATAATTGGCTTAGTGGTTATTTAAAACGGACTGGAAAGATCGATGGTGTTGAGTTTTCACACGAGAAGGTTATGTATTGACTCTGTTAGTTGCTCAGACACGTGCTTTCAGCATGTCTGAACATATCAAATGGAAATGACACAAACACATGCTGTTTGAAACGTGAGGAAGGGTGGTGGTAAAGGTTTCTGGCAGCTTTCTGTTAGAGTGCAAATAAGCATCATTGCGTTCTTAAGCCAAGGCCCATATACACTGATATAGTTATCACTGGGGATAATAATAATAATAATAATAATAATAATAATAATTAATAAAAGCATTAGCAAAGACATTTCTATATATATTTTTTTTTCAAAATCCTGTTTGCTAAAAGAATATTGTCTCATGATGGATGTTTGTGGGTGATTGCCGGCTTAGTGACAGAGATCAGACCCTGTGGAAAGTGCTTGATGGACTGGCAGCTGTGTTTAACCTTCTGGTTTGGGTATCTGCTGTGTGTCAGGGCTGGAGGTTGGGCTGCGTGGTTCTCTAAAGTCAGAGGAACATGATTTTGTCACATTCCAATGACAGCGTTCTGTCTGTTGACCTTTCCCAGAAAGTAAGATGTCGTTTGAGGAAGAATATCTGAGGAGATGTACCACCTGCACTGCAAACAAGTCTCCTTATCCCTCTACACTTTCCTAATGTACCAGTGAATTACTTCATTTATGTCTTTCCGACACTTCTCACAAACTGCAAATCTCTCATATAATTTGAATAATCATGAAATCCATGATCAGGACAGAGCAGAGGATACTATTCATTCCATTTTATCAATGTTTTATGTGGGTTTACTGAAAAATTCCATTATGGCTCTTCAGATAAGTTCAGATCAGCAAAAAAACAGTCATAACTTAAGTCTTTATTTTCCTGTACATTTGTTTCTCTTAATTTCTGTTTACTTTCAATTTTCTTGTCTGTCTTGAAAAGTGACTGTTGTTCATAGAGTATATCAAATTTGTTCATGATTGCATTATAGTTACACCAGAAATTAAAGCACAGATTTTATAGTCAAGTTGTGCTGCCTATTGGGCAATGTAGTATATGATATGTATGAAAATATGATAGCAAATGATTAAGTTTTGCTGGGTTTATCCAGATGTTGTCAACGTTCTTGAAGGGATGTGTTTTTTCTGGCCAAAACAGAATTGGTGCACAGGAATACAATTTTAGGATCAATTGGCAGCATTCTAGGTGAAGTTATTACCAACTCTTCAAACTTATTGTAAGATAGATTAACAATAGACTTCAAGTACTGGTGTGATTTCCCAAGAAACTGAGGGGTGTAAAGGATCAGTTGCTTAAGTAGTGATAGCTGTGTATGTTTTTAGATGGTTCATTGTGATACTGAAGTCCCTATGCTTTAGCAAGGAAAACCTGGCATGGAGCCTTTCAACACGGAAGAATATTTTTCCCAGGGTTAGACATATATTTTAATTGAATCAGTAATTCAAGCGTTATCAATAAATACAAAATGTTTTTATTAAGACGATAGGATAAATAGAACACAAGCAGTGCCTTATGTGTAAATGCTAGCTGTGTGTGTATGTTAACATGAATACATTTAGCAGATACCTATTGGTAAAGCTGATGTTTAGTATGCTGAATAAATATCTGCCTGCAGGTCATTCAGATGTAGTAATAGCAATGATTAGAAATACACAGTTTGTGGTAATTTAGGTATATGTAAGCCCACTATAATGGGTGGACTGAAGATTGACAAACCCGTACTGATATAAATCCCATGCAACTTCTTCACATGAGCTGTATGTGGTCATACGGTTAGGATGAGGTTGGCTGTCGTTCCCCCTTCAGAGCCTACCAGACGAAATCATCTCTTCGCGGTAGACATAACATACTATTCACAGACATAATGATGACCATTGACTGTGCTCAGCAGGCACATCCAAGGGGGCTGGACCTTTATCACAAAGGGTACAATGACCCGATGTCTGTGTCTCGCTCCTGTTGTCCTTCCATCATGTGTAATGGTCTGTGACCATGAGTAGCCTGCCACCCTATAACATTTCTTTTACCACTATAGTGTTCTAGTGATGTGCAGAGAACCACTTCATTCTGCATTCTGCATCCTGTATCCTGTCTTGTATTTCCATCCATCTATTTTTTGACCATTTATCCTGGTCAGGGTCCCGGGGGACCTGAAACCAATCCCAAGCAGCAGAGTGCACAGGTCTGGGGTACAGGCCTTCGCAGTATACGTACACACTCAGTCACACTCTATGGACAATTTAGAGGCACCAGTTAGCCTAACTGCATGTGTTTGGCCTGTGAGAGGAAGCCCACATGACTACGGGGAGAACATGCACAGACACAAAGCAAGATTCAAACCCCAAACCCTGGAGGTATGAGGACACAGGACTTTGCACCGAGCCCCCCTAACTTCCCATTTCTTATGGTGCAAAAATCAGTTGCTAATTTACACGTATACATCATTTTCCCAGTACATATATGTAGTAGTACAACAGCCCTGCACTGAATAGGTGGTCAGAAAATGTATGGATTTATAGGGGTACCTGTTAATGCAAATCCTCTGAAAGTTTCAGGTATAATGCAGCCTCTTAGCCCTGGAAAACTCTGACTTCTGAAACCTTAGTAAGTAACATTCAGTTGGGCATTTCTTTGTGCCATAAATCCTTCTGAATACTTGTGGTTGCCAGACTCCTAAGATTCATGCATAGCCTGCTGGTGTGCATCCTTCTGTAGGGTATAGTCTCTTAGTGTAAGTCTGCTTACCGTCCTCGTCATTCTCTTTAATGGGGATCCATTCCGATAACAAGGTGCTTGAGGAGGGCCAGGAATAATGACAGATAATGCCGTCGTCGGAATTGACTGAAGAAATGGGGCGGAGGGGTCAATTGCATTGCCAGGTGTAATTGCAGTAGTTGTCAAAGAAAGGATACCTCTGCAAATATGATGAGTTCAAAACATGATAAAGGACTGGCTTAAAGACAAAGAGTGCAATAGGATGTGTATCTTTAACCAGGCTATGCAGTAATTGGCCTATTGACTTATCTGTGTCGCAGTGCTCCAGATAATTTCCAGCAAAGCGTCAGCATAATTTTTCCCACAGTTTATTGTTCCCAGTAGCTAGCCTTGTCCAGTACCTCATATGACTTGGACCATTGTGCCGCATGCCTGTGCGGGTACCAATTTTTCAACATGAAAGGGTTAGATTTTGATGTTCACCTGGGCTTTGTTGTTATAATCAGCAAATTACTGTCTTGAGTCAAAACCTAATCTAGTTTACAGTAATCGTAGTTGCCTTATTATTTGGACCCTAGATAAAGACTTTCTTAACCCAGTTAATTAAAACAGGGCACCATGCTCTTACATTTAACCCAGGGCCATGGAAACACATCTTTTTTTAATCACGACTGAAGTCCTAAATTGAGAATCTTAATTGGCCTCCCCTTCAGCAATAGGGTTTCTGTCAGCTGAATGAGACTGTGCCAGATGCAATTCTGCTATCATTCTTACTCAAAGAGAAGTGAAGTGGAAAAGATGTGCAGTCAGAGTTTGTTATTTGGACAGGAGACTGAACTGTAAGCTTTTCTGATAAAATCCGAAAAGCTGTTATCTTGAAGTGTTCCAAAAAAGTTACATACATTTTTCCATTAACTTTAGCTAATTTTTGATTAGCGACATAAATGCATTTGCATACAGTCCATGGTATTGTGTAGTAAACAAACTTACACATTTTTGAAGGATGGACCTTTTATATGGAAACTCTGAGTCAGTTATTGTAGTACCTATAGCAGCTTGCTCCAGTTAGCATGTTAGTTATAAGGCTATTGTATGGGTAGTTCAGATTATAACTAGCCATCAGATCTGTGCGACAGGCTAATTTAACTGGTGCCACTCCATAACTGTCAATTCGGTGTTGACCTGCATCTCTATCATTCTGCCTGAGCTTGTGTGAGGAGTCAGAGCTATATTCCTCACTGCAAGATGAAAAGCAGCCTAATTCAGGTGCAGACCTGAGCTTGTGTGATACACTGTAGTTAAGTATACTGAGTCAGAGCAGCCCCAGTGTCATGGGGACAGTAGGGTTAGCATCTTAAGGTTGTCAGTAGTCCCATAACTGGTAGAGTAACATCAGCATTGGGCTCATCAAGCCCTTGACCCCAATTACGTCACGGACACCGTCTGACCCTGCTCTCTGATTCTCACATGTACGATGCTTTGGGGTTTAGTAGAGAATTTGACGTGGATGCATATGTTGAAATAGCTTATTCCCAATTCAGAGGAATAATGAGATTCTGCCTATGTAAAAGTTGTTTCTTCATATATTTGAAAAAGCATATATAGAAAAATGGGATTACCTCTCTAGGCTATATATATATTTTCTCCATATCATGCAGGTTTCCTCTGGGTACCCAGGTTTGTTCCCAAAATCATACAGTTAGGCAAATTAGCATCTCTAAATTGCCCATAGAGTATGGTTGTGTATGTGAATAGGTGCCCTGTGAACGAACAGCATCCCATCCAAGTTCCCCTACCTTGTGTCCTATGCTGCCTGGGATAGCCTATAGGTCGGAAGGCTGGATTTATTACTGAAGCATCATACAAATGTGGGATCTCGCATTCAGTTACTGAGCGCTTTCTCTCTCTCCTGGATCTGTAAAACCTCCTAATACCTTATATACGAACAGCCTGTACAGTTCTACATGGAACAGATTGTTATATCTCTGCATCCAGGTTCTTCACAAACTGTAGTAACTGTATAGCGCATGGAACCTCATCTGCAACGCTGTGAGGTGACCTCATTCCACATAGATACTGGAATTTTTTCATTCTGCAGGGTTTTTTTAACTGCCATAAACCACTCACCTGGAGAGCCTGCTGGCAGCAGCTGTGAAACATGTGCAAGCTAACTAGACTCAGGGACTTTTCACTTATGCAGGGCAACATATGTTCCATACCTATTATAGCAGAGATGAAGGAGACCAGGGAGGCCAAACTGTCAACAGCCCGACTATAATTTATTAAAACTTAGATGCTTCACAAAACAATGTTTTCCATGTGATGTCAAGATGTGTATGTATTTCTGAACATTTTAACATTGAATGGAATCAGATTTCTTGCGGGTTTTAGTCTTATGAAAATGGTCCTCAGACAACAAAAAAAGAGTTCAAAGTTTGGTGATTCTGTCATGTGCTTCATTTACAAGGATATCATACATGCCAACTTTGGTTAAAAGTTTTTGCTCTCGAGGTAATTTAAGCAAAATAAGGGGTCATTTGGGTCAGCTGTTTGAATACTTTGGTAATTAGTGAAGCCTTGCTCAATTTGAATCTAACAGATACGGCTAACATTAGCCTTCATAGTCAGAGTAAAGTAGTCAGCACACAAATACCGAAGGCACATCAAGCTATGATAAAAATGAATTCCTGAAGATGACAGGAAAAAGGTGTAGATGTTCCTTAATAGGGAAAGAATTTTAGAGCTGTTTCTGAGACTCTGGGGCTCAACTAAGCAAAGTCAAACACATATTATTCAAAGATAATCAGTAAATCGGCTGAGTCTTTTCTGGAGTGGCAGTCTAGCTAAAATCTCTCCATTAGCAAGGCGTAATATCTACCAGAAACCCAGGAAAGACTCAAGAACAGGGGTGGCCAATCTTATCTGCAAAGGGCCAGTATGTATGCAGGTTTCTGGGATAACCTTTAGGTCAACTGTTAAGACCCAGGTATGAGGACCCTTCAGCCAATCAGTTCTCTAGTCAGTCATCTAATTAGGAAGTTGCAGCAAAAACATGCATACACATCAGCCCTTTCTGGATAAGATTGCCCACTCCTACTCTAGAACCACCGCTAGAGATCCAGAGACCTTTGTCGTGACTGCCGGGTTAATTGTCATGGCTATATCATTAGTTAGATGTTGTGAGAAGTCAACATACAAACTGCAGATTATTTAAAGGAACATGAACAGACTATGGTTAGGGTTAAGGCTTAACGGTTAAGGTTAGGATCTTGGATAACACAGCCTCCATTATGTCAGGAAAGCCCAGATAGAGTTCATCGGTACAAGCTTAGATAGGTGGTCAAGCATGGTGGTGAGAGTGTCTTGGTTGTGTAAATTTGATGCTACAGGGATTGGAGGAGATGTGTTAGAGATAAAACCGTGAATTCTCTGTAGCAGAGAATGTTCATAAGAACTTCAGTCCATTCGTCCATGAGGTAGGCCTCCTAGGTATACAACAAGATACTATTCTCAAACACAGAAAGTCTTCATCAGACTGAATGAAGAACAAATAATATTTAGGACCTGACATGGCCAAAACCCAAATGTAGACCATGCTGTTATTTTAGCAGTAAATCTAATATAGTTCAGGGAGTCACATAGAGGCAAATACCTCTGCAGTTGTGTTTCTTCGAAAATCCACTTAGTTGATAGGGTGCCATTTTATCGTGACACGAAAACCTGAAGATCCTCAAGCCATTAATGTCTGAACATAAATTCTTGGACAGTTATTTAAGTGCTAAGTTACAGTGATTTACCTGAAATGACAGTTAGCCACTGAATACATTTATTTAATGTCCACTCTGTTACAGTGATTCATTTCCAGGTACTTTATTAAGATGTACTGTATTCTATCTTGAGGTTATTACTGGTCCCAGTTATGGTGACTGATTTGAAATGATTCCATTGATTTCAGGCATAGAAAAATGGACACATCTGACTGTAAAATAACTATTTGGCATTTACTCTGAAATATATAGTTACATCCGTCTGTTGTCCATATCCACTTATCCAGTACATGGTCACACTGATCCTGTAGCCTTTCCCAGAAAACACAACAATTGTTTTGGAGCCATTTTCGTTAAAATAAGAAGTGTGATCACCAAAGGCAAGAGAATAATTCCCTTATTCTTTCTTTCTTTTTAATAAGTTATGACTGCCATGTAGAGATCAGATGCTAAGGTTGAGCCAGCCAGCACTGTTGCCAGATAATGTTAATTTTATCAAGGTCCACCTAAGTTTGCCGCAGAATCTAAAGCCCCACGCCGTGTGGGCTACGTTAACAGGCAGGTATTTTAATAACAGCAGACATGGCTCTTTTCTGGAAGCCTCTTCCTGCAACACCAAGGGCCCCCCACCTGATGCCCCCCCCCTTTCTTCCTTTCCCAGAAGAGGTAGACCTGCTGGAGATGCTCTCCTGGCAGGCGCTGAACAGCACCAATGTGTCTGTGTCTGCTGGGCCACAGGAGTGCATGAACCTTCAGATTGGACAGTATGCGGCTCTTACTCTACCAACTCACCAGGCGTTTGGACCCAGGTATTACAGTACACACAGGAAGAGTCCAGGGCAGGTTTGTTGGGCCCCACTCACATGTTATTTCGGGGGGCCCTGCACCCCCTCCAGATGTTTCAAAAACAAAATGGAAAACTTGTGAGTAGAGTCAGAAGATCATAGCTAAGCAGCTTATAAGCAAAACATGCTGCTTCAGCATCTCCTAAATGAGGAACTCACCCATTTAATATTCTGTGCAGTGACTCCACTCTGTAAATTTTCTTGTTGACCAGTCCTGTCTGCATGCAGATAGTGACACTCAAAGACCCCTCTATGAGCCATGTATCTCCACAGGTTTGCCGACGAGTTCAGTCTGCTGATGCAGTTGCGTAGCTCCCAGACGGAAGAGCGCGCCTTGCTGTCTGTGCAGAGTTCCCACAGTCACATCCTGCTGCAGATCCGCCTCAGTAGCCACAGCTTCACCTTCATCACCACCCAGCAGCGCCTCTATGAGTAAGCCTGGGAGAGAACCCCCTCCTCGGGTTAGGGTGCCCACCCTGTTGCATCTACTAGTAAGGCAGGGAAGGGACCCCCTCCTCGGGTTAGGGGGCCCACTCTGTCGCCTCTATGAGTAAGCCAGGCAGAAATTTAATATTTGATGGCATATTATTTAACTCGTAGAATTCTGTTTTTTTATTTCTAATTAAATTTTCTTGTTTTTTTTTCTTACATTTTATGTTGGTGCAGATAATTCAGGAAGTTCCTGTCTCTGTTACCAGAATTATATGTATCGTCTTTTGTTTGTACAGTAATGAAATGCCGATTTTATTTGAATAAGGCATATTTCTATATGTGTTATAATGTGACCATCTGCATATCTTACATCACTTTTTCTGAATATATCATTTAATGGCAGAGGTCTACCAGGTTCCATGTTACCTTCTCCATGTTTGACGTAAGGTTCCCAGTCCGTGTGCTGTCAGACGGCCGATGGCACCACGTGTCGGTGGCCGTGTCTGCAGGAAGCCTCGCCCTGTATGTGGACTGCGTTTTGGTGGAGGACGTGAAGTGGGCCTATCCAGGCATGGACATCAGCACCAACAGCATGCTGGTAGTGGGTGGCATTATTGAGGATTCTGAGATACCATTTGAGGTAGGGGGCTCTTCATTAAATTTTCACGCACTGTGCAGAGAGGACATCCAGGCAGCCCCTTTCCAAATGCTGGCAGACAATCTGAACACTGTTTGTAATGCTTTTCCCGCCTTTGCCTCTTTGTTGTTAAATCCATGCCACTTTCACTCACTATATGCGATAGCAATGCATTAAGAATATCAGGCAGGGTCTTACAGTGAAGTTTAATCTGACAGCAAGAAAAAGAAATTGGTGAAAACACAGACAGTACATAAACAGATGATTAATATGAGGCCCTGGGCTTGTGTACCAACATCAGCCATTTGGTTATCTGAGGCCGAGTCGTGTCATTTGAGCAGTCGGCCACTTGATGGTAGCAGAGAGATGAAAATGTGGTCTGCCTGTGCCAGAGGCAGACAAACACACCCCAGGAGAAATGTGCCGTGTCTGCATTGTTGTATTGTTAAAATGCCTCAACACTTATAGCAATCTCTCAGAGCTGAAATCCAGCAGCGGTGTACATTTTTGTCATTTCCCATCCTTATGAATGAACATGAAGAAGATCCAATGGAGTGTAGCGAACCCTTTCATTGGATGCAAAACCTTATAAGGTACAGGATCGTGGAAAAGTCTGGTAGCCCTCTGCTGCTGACCTTCTAGGTGCACCCTGCTCTGCTTTAGCTCACGCTAATCTAGCCAGCCCTGACAAAAGTGTTCAGACATTATAGAAAGGTCAAAGTGTTGGAATCTGACATATTTACTCAAAAATGTACCGAGGGCAGAAGGAAAAATGATTGGTTCAAAGAGATAACCATTCAGATTGCAGAGGAGGTGGATCCAAGCTACTAGAGAAGGCAAGCCCAAGACATCTGATTGGTTGGTCCTGCCTCCTCTAGTTCCTTCGACCCACCTCCTCTGCAATCTGATTGGTTATCGCTCTGAACCAATAATTTTTCCAACTGCCCTTGGAACATTTTTGTGTAAGTAAAACTCCCGCAAGTGACATGTTTTGGATATGGGAAGCCTTTTTGACACTATTAAGATTTGCCCTGTCTTGTTTTCTTTTCTCTTCAGGGAAACCTAAGGCAGATGACCTTTTTAATGGGTGACCCCAATGCAGCAAGACACCACTGCATCCTCCACCTGCCAGTGTGTGGGAAGGCAGCCCCCAAACCTACACCATCACCCAAGATACTCCATCACCTGGAGGTATACAGTTCTGAACATGCCTCCTTAAGAACAGATCCAGATTAGAGTATGTCATCCAAATGTTTTGGTTCTGTACTCCATACTATATGAATGTAGCCCATAACATGTACAGTTTTTACTTCTTTCAGGGCATAGCATGCATATGGTTTAATAGGTATCTCTTACACCTAAAGAGAGATATGGGAGACTGAAAATACTCCCTATTGATCTCAAAGGGGTGTTATTACCATTGCTACCAGGCTGAATAAACCACTAACCGCCTTACATGAACTCTGTGTTTTTATTGTTTTAAGGGCTGTCCAATCATGTGGTGTGTGTGGGGAGGGGAGTGTTGGCTCTGGGGCTCTTCAGTCTGTCTCATCACTCACGTTTCAAACCAAAGTTTGCATAAAGAGTAACACCCCCTGCTTTTCATGTGTGAATACCTTTTGGATTGTGCCACTTTTGAAAGAAAAAGGATTACTTTAAACGATTATCTGAGTGCTATAAGCCAAAAAATCCCATGCAGGCCATAATCGGACACCCCACCTCCCACAGTGAAATATCTTTTTCTAAGCAGAACCTTAGAGTATCCTCAAAGACCAGAACTAATCTATAAAGCTTTCAGAATGTGCTCTGGACGTTCTGCTTTGTTAACGGTGAGCGTGGCTGTGATGACATCTGCGGGATGGAGTAGGTGCCAGGGCTATAAGTGTCTGATTATACATGAATCAAAACGGGAGAAACAGAGAGGCGTGCTGCAGTCTAATGATGCAAGACGGGTGGGGGGTGGTGTTGCGCAACACTTCATTTCAAAAAGTCATTGTGGCTAAAAAAGTACCATTCAGTTTCATTTTTCCTGCCCTCTGCCTGGTGCCCTCTGCTTCCTGGGGTAGGTTCCAGCCTTACCAATGACCCTATAGTTCTTATGGGAGGGTGCATTCAAGGATTTAGGGGCACCTGTAGAATTTAATCTCAGGGAAACCCCCCCGATACACACACACACACACTATTTGTGACAGGACTGTGTTTACGCCACAAGACAGGAAGAAGGGATAAGAAGGGATATAAAAACAGGTGTTATAATAAACAGCAGAAGCATTTCTTGCATTTGGAAATGAGTTGTTAAAGACCAGGAGAGTGCTCTTTATATTAATCTATCCTGTACAGGTGATGTGACTTCCATTTCAGTAATGTTCATAGTGTTAGTGGCGCACTGGTGTGGAAATTTGGTGTAATACTCATAATCAACATATCGTCTACTTTTGCGATACCGATTATCCGTTAATCTCTGAGCCATTTGTTAAGCACAGAGGTTGGGGTGGGGGGATGGGGGTTCCAGTGGAGAAACTTATTGAGCTTGCTGGTGCAGATTATTCTATAGAAAATGATGTATCTACATGCCTGTAGCATATGACTACAACTGCAGGTACCCATGGTTGGATTTCATATATTGCCATTTAACTATTACAAATTCTTTGATTGGAGTTCAAGGATTTTAAATAACAGCACGAGAACTGTGTGTAATTCATCTTACTAATGATTTTTGGGCTGCACCCCCTAGTACGCTTGGGCAGTATGATAACATTATCATTGCAATACCAACAGCCTTGACACACTACATTGTTTTTGCTTTGAAATAATAATTGCAAACTTTTTAAATAATCACCTATGCGTATAACTGCATCATAAAATGTAGCGATGTGCACTGAAATATGTAGCTAACATCTTGGCCTATAACAGCACCTTGGCCTAGAATATCACGTTAATAATTAGTACAGAAACTAGTTTAACATTTTACATGGAAGATGAACAACTTGGTTACAAAAAAAGACTTCTGGATTTATTGGATAGGTTTTTTTTTTTCTTTGGTCTCAGTCCAGACATCTTTGGCAGTCTTCACTGTCACCTCAGAGTTCATGATCCAGGCGAATTTTTAACCAGCAGGTTCCGCAGCAGATGTTTCAGGTGGCTGAATATAGGCGACTAAAATAACAATCTTAACATATGGTTTCTCATGCAAGTTCTGTGTTGATGTAACCACTTTTGTGGCCTGTTTTTTTCCTCAAGTTTAGAAGGAAATGGCTTTAAGTGAATGCCATTTACTTTGTCCCTTTTTTTGGAAAGGAAATTTTTTAAATGAGCATCTCTTTAAATGATGCTATAGTCTATCATGGATTATCACTGATATTGCTCAACTAAAACTATGTACTGTGCACTGAATGACAAAATAATGGATACTTAAAGGATAAATTAAGCATAGGGACCTGAAGGAATATAGTGTGTGGTATTAAGTATCAGGCACGGCTAATGTATCCTCAATGCACACCTCTGATACGGAAGCCTGAATATAAATTAATGAGCAGTATAGCCAATAAGGACTTACATATGTGATCAAAGGTCCCTGCCAGAGAAGAACTGCTGCTCATTAACCTAAATGATGTTTGTAAACAATAAATGCTAATGTAACAAGATCAGTAAAAGCCTCTTCGTTTCTCATGAAACTAGAGTACTTCTCCTAAAGTACACAGAAAATGTGAACTACAGTACTCACACTTTGATGTACAGCCCACTCAGGGGAACATCCTATATAGGAACGTCCTTAATTTCCCAAGCAGCCATCGCTTCAGCAAATTCCTCTGTTTGCAGTAGCGTACTTTTCCTTCTCTTGTTGGAAAGCAGAAACTGACACAGGATTTTGAAGCATCGCCATTAGCAAGCCCAGTCAAATCATAATAGATGAATGACTCGTACTCAGGGCAGTGCCCGTAACCCATTTAATCCTTGTAATAACAGCTGACTACCCCATGTTCTGAGTTCTAACCTTCCAGTGAAACTAAAGTAACTTATCAGGCTTTTAATATGAGTTTGAGGTGTGGATGGGGCTTCTTATTTATAGGTATGGGGTCTCTCTCTTAATAATGTATCTGTCCCTGGGTGCCGTATGACTTTTCCCAGCTCTACGCCGGGGGCTTTCCTCTGTGGTGTGTATGCCTCTGTGTTTATGTGTTTTGCTATAGCACCTCTGCTAGCCGAAGCAGACGTTACAGGTACCCAACCCCTCTGAAATGTCCCTTGTAAATGCCATTTTGCATCTTCCGTGAGGTTTGCAATAGGCATTTCAGCACCTGTCATCGCTTAGTGATCTGTAGAGTACTGTACCTGGCTACCGGATTTACATAATCTAAAATTTATATAACATCTATTTCAGGTAAGTACTGTAAGTACATTTAGTGTATGCCCAGTATATTCCTATTAGAAAACAATTTATTCTCCATTATTATTCACATATCTGTGGCTCACTTAGCATTTCAGCAGCGTAAAATGTTTTCTAAACCTGCAAGTTATAGCCTTATCACCCTTCAAGGTTTTGCAGAATTATCAGTGGCTAGCTAAAACAAATTGTCAGATTATTTTTTTTGCTAAATAAACATTGCCATCTTTTTGTTATCAAGGCTTATCAAAGTCTAGTTTTCAAGGGTTTCGTCTGGACTCCAGTCCCCTACCAGTCAAATGTCAGCGACAAAAACAGCGGTATGAGATCATAGTATCCTGTCCATGCTGAGCAAGCTGTCATGTTCCGTTTTCTATGAGAGCCTTTGCTAATATGTAGAAGCTTTGTTGCATGTGTGGGATGCAGAGAGGCGATGGTTCAACAGGGTGAGTAGGCAGGTGATGCTGAAAAGATGTACATGCTAAGTAGTGGGAATGATACTACTGTATGTCATCGTCCACCCAAGACACATGAAACTACCTTAAAACGGAGGAAAGCCATGACAAAAATCACAAATCATGGTTGACGGCCCATTACGTATTAGATTACTGTTCTGTAGAGAAAGCCCCAGCAATTTCATGGCCTTTGATGAGATGTTTGTTCAACTTGTCATGGTTATCAAATAGGGAATGTGTATCTTTCAAGTCTTATAGTTTTCCCATGAGCTTCAAATGCCAGTGGAAACACTTTGATGAATTTCACAGATTTTTCTTATTCTAATTCATGTAAATTCTGTATAGGAAACTGTTGTGCCATTACAGTTTTAAAACAATTTGTTACACACCCTTTAACAACCCCAGTCCATAGCTATTTCAGACAGTATTCCCCATGCCCCCTTCAGGAATCTAATGATTATTTTAGGGCTTCTCCTTGGAGATCATACAGATTCATTTGTGACATTTTTAGCAGACTTAGAATGGCAGTAGGCAAATCTACAATGCATATGTACAAATTATAGAGGAAGGATAGATTTTCAAAAGCTTTGAGTATAATGTTGATCAATAACAGCAAGACCAGCCTATAGATCAATGGATAGTGAAAGCAAGGCATTTCAAACTTTGATAAACATTTCTATGGAAGAGCACATGCCATTTAGTCCTACTGACAAAAAAATAAATATACTGCAGCTTTGCAGCTGGATTTTGTTTAACGAAAACTGTGGTCCAAAAGAGGTGCTTTTTCGTTTTTAGAAGTTAACCATGTACTGCTGACCTCTCAGATCCCAGACCACAAGTGCAGGATCTTCTCCTGTTAACACGCACAGAGGACAGCAAGATGACATCCAGCCTATTTTCAGGTTCGTCTGTTCTTACAGGCCATACTCTGCAATGAAATGCAATAATAGTGTTCCAGTAATAGACAGTGTATTTGAGTTACAACCTGTTTACTATCCCTGGATGTTCCATGTTTCTGTCTCTCATTCCTTTGGAATCCTCAGAAATACAGGCCCAGGGAACTTAAAGCTAAATCAACATATCTTGGATTATGATAAAAGCAAAATAACTTGAGTCATATTGAACATGAAATAGAAGCTTGTCAAGTTCCATAGTATTAATGCATTAATTTTTCACTTGTTCTCGCACCCTATAGAAAAGGTTTTTTGGTTTTGGAGAAATGAAAATCAAAAACCTTTCAAAATAAAGATGAGTTCTGGAAGTGACTGGAATATATTGGTTACTGATACAGAATGGGAAAAGATTTTATTTTAATTAATCAAAAACCACATCTGCTCTGACAATCAACTTAAGAAGATTTTTAAAAAGAAAGACCCTTGCTAAACAACCGCAAGAGTGGTTCAGTGATTCCACCAGATGCCACTGTCAAGGCAGCTAATGCTTATTGCAATTTAATTCATACTGCTTACAACACTTCCTGTTTACAGCTTCAGTAAACCATCCTTAATTTTGTAAATAGTCCACACATGGATAACCTCAATTTTATAAAAATCTGTGGATTCAATCAAAAAACTAAAATAGCCAAAAAATTGTATTTTGTTTGGTTACTTACAGTTAAGGTTATGGGAAGGGGTTAAGGTTGTCATTGTTGGGACTGGGGTTATGCCCATAGAAATGAATGAATGAATCTTGTCAGTGGTTCCATACATGCAAAGAAGACCTCTAAATATATAGACAAACACGCTTGCTTACAAGACCATTGCTCAATAATAGCCAATCAATAGCATAACAAGGGGTAATTTAACAAGACATCGGAAGGGTTATGCTACTAATTCTGGTTTTATTTTATCATCAGCCTTGCCAGCATTTACATTTGAACTATATATTTTTTCTCTGTCTGTCAGGTGATAGGGTTAGGACGAGGGTGATATTTACTATGTCCTCTCGCAGAGATGGAAATGCAGAGGAATACAATCAGGAGACACTTATAATAGTGTTAAGGTTTTGGCTGTGTTGGCCAGGGTTTCAGGGGTTTACACATGACTGTGGCCTGGGTGTGTCCATGCCATTTTAAGGGTTTACTATAGGAAAAGTGTGGTACTTATCTTCTGGAGTGATCCAGAGTAAACAGTCTGCAAAGGTTCTTCACAGCCTTTCAGTGACCTTTCTAAGGTTGTGTGACATTGAAAAGGGGATAACAAAAAGATAAGGTCTATCTGTCCAGTGCATGCTGATCCATATGCATGATTATGTTTGAAAAGGCCGGATCTGCTGATTTTCAAGGGGCACTTGTGTTTGGTGCTTTTCTGTGGCTCAGTCTTTTTCAACAGAGTTTTTCTCCAACATAGTTGTGAAATATTTGTGATTGTTATGAACTGTATTTACCATGGGAGTAGGAGTTGAATTTGGTTTTAATCGGGAATTCTGTGGGCTTGTTTAGTGACTTTAAATAGCTGTCATTGTCTTATAAGCATTTGTTATTCTCTGACTTTAAAATCCAAATGCCTATACATATACCCATATGTATGTATGCATACATATTGCAATATATTCATCCATTTTTCTACTCCTTATCCAGTATTGAGGAATAGCAGAATATATGTGGCAGCAATTTCAGTAGGTAGCTGTGATCATTTCCCTTTATTTTAGTGGTGACAGTGATTTCCAAACTCATTTTGCTATCAGCATGCTTCATATTCATTCAGAAATGACTTGCCTCAAATGCTTTGGTGGTTTTTATTGCTGTGTTTCAGGTTTGCAAGTTTTATTACCTTGTGAGGAAGTCTGCAACTTGCACCACTTACCATGACTGTATTGGGCTAGTTACCTAGCTTCACTCCATTTATATGATAATGACTTAAAAGATTTTT
This sequence comes from Mormyrus iriodes, assembly GCA_011763525.2. Taxonomy (NCBI): domain Eukaryota; kingdom Metazoa; phylum Chordata; class Actinopteri; order Osteoglossiformes; family Mormyridae; genus Mormyrus; species Mormyrus iriodes. The sequence continues at coordinate 16,229,668 of JAAGVU020000040.1, read as the reverse complement.
CTAGTGGTGCTGACCTTGCATGCGGTGTTTTATCACCGTATGCCTTCAATATATTCACATCTCTTTTTTAGCTGACACTTTTCAACATATAGCCTGGTAGTAAATGGTAGTCGTCATGCTAAATATCAATCTGAAAAATGACTGCATTTGAGGCAGACAAATTTGGTTAAAATTAACTTAACGTCATAAACTGAGAATCTGAATACACTTCTTAATGTTTGCCTAATGAAGGTTTCCATCCTTTATTATTATTTTGATAACATGTAAAGAATTTTTGATTAACAGGCTTTTACCAGCAATGGCAGCAATAGGTACTAATGAAACACATGAAGCCTTTTCTCGCCAAAGTTCAGGAACCTAGTTCTTGGTCCGGGTTCCTGGGGCATCTGGAATTTCCGTAGTTCCTGGCCACTTTTGTGTGTCCCTTTCCCACCACACAACAGGAACTATGACCTTTATGCTAAACAAGCATGGGAGACACATAATATTTCACAAAACTACACCACCACCCTAAGACAATGGAGGATGAACAAATCATCTTGTTAGTTATTTGTTCATTTTCAAGGGGATCACATTTTATTTATATTTTATTTAGATGGCCTGTGACCATCTTTTGTAATTGATTATTAAATCTGGCCAATAGATCAATCTTTCATTTTCCACAAAATAAAAGCAATGTAATGTTATTCTGCCAATAAGCTCTATCAGGTTTCACTGCTGGCACCTGAAATATTAGACAAAAATAATCATATATCAGTTATCGAAATTTTCCATTGCAGAAATACAGTGACACCAGCAAAAAATATATAGTGATTCATTAATACATTTAATGTAATTGGCATACAAATATAATTCCATCTGCTCAATTTTTGCTCTACTACTTGTATCTCCTGCAAGAAGTGATACTCTACGCTATAAGTCCTACTGTGTAGTTCTTGGTTGAGCAAAAAGTACTGTACCTACTTTGGAACAGAATTTCAAAAAAGTTCAGTATTTACCTCTAAAGAACTATAATCGGGCTGAGTTCCTGCAGTGGGAATACGACAGAAGTTCTGGTTCCTGAAAACAGTTCCTGTGGTGGGAAGGTACCTATGGAACTAATCTTATTGTCATGACCAACTGTAAGCAGTGGTCAAAACTGCAGTACCCTAGGCAAGCTTCACCCCCCCCCCCAACCCAAAACTGTGAATAGAATTTTAAAAAGGAACAATTGTTGCCAGGTGAGGGTGGGGGGTGGCTAACTTCAGAAAATGCCCTGGGCAATCTTGTCGTTGCCAGGATCTGCCTCTACAAATTCTGAAATGGTCATATTTGCAAGTTTGCCTAAAATGTAATTTGGATCAGCGTAAATAATGTACATGTTGAAAAACTTTGGGTAGTTTACATTTGAATCCTGAAACCAGATGGCATTTTGGACCTGTTTTACACCTGGCATCCTGCATCTAAATTTTACCCACCCAGGAGGCTGTCCAAGCCATTCTGTTCACCAGGGACATGCATTTTCTCTCTCTTTGCAAAATGATCACACTTCACATATTTCTAACATGCTCTTCACTATGATATGAGAGAGTTCGATACAAGATAAATAGTATGGGGTGACTCTCTCAGGCCCTATGAATGGTCCCAGCACAAGCAGACAGTCACTGCAGTGCACTGTAGTGTGTGTACTGTGTAGTAACTCTGCTGTCATGAGTGTATGTTTAAATTAGTTAATTTCATACACTGAGGTTGTATATCGTGCCTTGAAATGGTAGCATAAAAATCATCATATTACAATTTAACTGTACAGCTACTAAAAGTGTACATTAAACTCAAATTTGCACCATTTGAAATTGCTCCTTAATTTAATTCAGGCTAATCTGGATTAATGAGTTACAGATTAGCATAACTGTGCAGAGTAACATACAGGGAGGCATAAATGTGTCCTAGACCATATCATTATAAGTATGATGTTGCATTTATACTAATGATGAAAACCTTTTAATGTGGCAATATTAATCTTGTTTATCATAATTATGTAGTCCAATCTGCATAATAAATGCTTAGCATTCCCTATGCTCTGCCACAATTTATAGCTGTATGTGAAAAAATGATGAAAAGTAATCTATCCTAAGTTGAATCTGCTCAGGGATGTGATGCCTGGACTCCGTGTTGCAATTTACAGACATGGCTCTGATTGTCCTGAGACCATAGACATTTACTGTAGTATTTACCCTAGCTTACTATACTCTATGCTCTCCCCACTGATTTGTAAGCCTCACACTGGGCATCTCACCGACAATGCTTCTTACCTCCATACCTCAGTCAGCCCAAATACAGCTACATCAGTCTGTGAACCGGATGTATTAGTCTGTTCTCCGGCTGACAGACCTGCCCTCGTACTCTGCCAAATGCATTTGCAGCCCCCAGCTTCTGCACAACGTGGCCATCCATTATATCTAAACGTTGTGCTACCCCCTTGTTCAAACTTGCTGAAGCAGGGAAAAGAACTTTCAGGGTGTCTTTAAAACCACCTGCTGATGACTCTAGAATGATTCCTCATTTCCAAGAAGCCAATTAAGGTGAGCGACTGTGAACAGATGCAGGATCTGCTTTCGATATTTTATGTGTAATTTTAATCAAATTTCATGTAATTCAGCTGGATTTTTCACAGTGTTCTGGTGTTGTAGTAATTCACTGGCAGTCATAAATTGCCAGATATTCAGAAAGTAACTGTTTGGTTTAATATCAGTTCCAGTAGCATCGGTGCTTGGCAGATCCTGGTTCATCTGAGCATTTTCTCTCATTATTTTATATAAATCTGGCGCTTTTACTCACAGCTTTATGATAAATCTATAATTAAGGAAAGAATCCATGTAAGTGCCACTGAATCTAACATGTATAATCAGCATTTTGATCACATTTCCCATTTCCAAAATAACGCACCTAATACTTTCTATTTTTAAAATTATAAATCAGTTATGAAGTCTGTGCTGTGAGATAGAAGTACTCTTTAAAGAAAATCCTCTTCTTTATTCCTTTTCCTGCATCTTGGCATCCTTCCCTTTATCTGAAGGGTTCTGTTATTATTTTATTCCAGAATGGAATTCCTCATGGGATTCCGATCTGTCCTCATGGTCCCCTGCAGCCTGGCCCTCTGTGGCGAAGAGATTCATTCCAGGAGGAAAACACAAGCTTGACTAACTCCTCTTTCCAGCTCGGGCACCATGCCTCCCTTCCCTCCATTGACACCCAGGCCAAGGGGAGCCATGGCAAGAAGCTTAATCCTGCTGCAACGGCCTCACACGAAAACCTCACCTTTGACAAACGCCAAAGTAACAACAGACGAAAGACCTACCCAAAATTTTCTTGGAAGCCCTTGGATGATATCATTGACCTAGACTCCTCTTCCTCCACTCCTCTGAGGAAATATTTAATTAATATTAAGGGAAACAAGAACATGGCTGAGGCCTCACCCCACCCCAAGACCACTGATCTTAGCCTGCTGGCAGAAGACAATCTCCTGTCTCTAGGAACACCTCCACCTGCACCAACATCCAAGTCAGCTATGGAAAACTCAGGTACCCAAAGTGTGACCACCAGTTATGTGCCACCACAAACTGTTCGAAGAGGGCAACAAACCCAGACAGCAGCTGGCACGGTAGTGACTGTAGCCAGAGAAGATAGTCAGATACCTGGGCCTAATAGCAGAATGTATAGGTTCCTAAGTGGCCCTCCAGGACCTGATGGACCACCAGGAGGAAGAGTAAGTTACCCTTTCATTAATTTTTCTACTTGCAGCCAATGTTATTATATACATTATATAATTGCCTGTGATCAATTTTTTATTTTGAATGATTTGTTTTATTTTTAATAAATATTTAGGGCTGCTGGGGAAGAAGAGGCTATCATGGAATTAAGGGTGAGAAGGTGAGGGACACTGTTACTGGTTTTATAAATGGGTTTCACATAATAATTTGCTCTAGACTTGTCTACCAGTCACCCTGATGCCAATTGAAATAGATTTACAACTTAAAGGGGCAGTTCACCCCAAAACTGAAAAAATGTATGTTTTAGAGGGGCTTTGGTATTTCTATCTATCCATCTAGGTTGTTCTGTTGGGAGTTGCCTAGTTTTGGAGAATCAGTGCCCTCCACTATTATTGGCACCCCTTGTAAAAATTAGTAAGAAGTGTTGGAAAAAAATCACTGTTTGCTGAAGTACCTTTGTCTTGCACTGAAAAAAATGAGAAAAATCTGACTTTTAATTGAAACAAGTTTATTCAAAGAAAAACAAATTTCTCATCAAGAAAAAAAATATTCTTAACAAAGACGTATGTGCAACAATTGTTGGCACTATTGGAAATTAATGTGTTAACATCAGGCCAGCAGCTTTAGATGGCCAAAAATTGGTGTGGTGTGTTTCAGGCTTTAATGCAGTTTCTGTGCATTTTCTGACTTCTGAGTGATATCCACACAAATGCTTTCAGCCTGAGCAACTAATGCTGCTGTTCATTCTTAAGTTCATTCGTACACCCATGTGTCCCTGAGTGTGACTTGAGGGAGACTTGATTTTATTGATCCCTTGGGGGGATTAATAAATAATATATATACTGGTAGGTACTAACAAAGACTATCAATAGTATATAGTAGATACACTCACCTAAAGGATTATTAGGAACACCTGTTCAATTTCTCATTAATGCAATTATCTAATCAACCAATCACAT
>JAAGVU020000040.1:16205447-16220653 GCA_011763525.2 Mormyrus iriodes | reverse complement strand
AAACCAACTGAGGAAGCATGTACCAGAAATAAAAAGACCCATTGTCCGCAGAAATCCGCGAACCAGCGAAAAATCCACGATACAGAGAAGCCGCGAAAGTCGAAACGGCATATAGCGAGGGATTACTGTACCTTTTTCTTTTGGCTCCACCTTATTTTGTCGAAAATTAATCATAGCAACTGCGTTCCTTTAACTGTATACCTGATATATTTATCAAGAAACAGACACCATTAGAATTCATAGAGAAATGAGTCAGCAATTGCGCACAAAGGAGCAGTGGCATTGTGACAGTGCAGCGTCAATGTTAGTGAGCCAGAACAATAGAAGTTTCAGTCTTAATTATTTCTGAATTACTCCAATGCAGAAAAGTTTTATTTGGCAGTCTGTGGAATTGTGAATGTTATTGATTCATGTTGTTCTAGTGTAACACATAATAAGAAAAAACTGATTTATTATTTTTCCTAATGCATGCATTGTTCTTCTATGGACTGATCTAGTTTCTTCTGGCTTCCTCTTTCCCAGCATTCCGTTTTCTTCCATTTCCTTCAGTATGGCTGGCCTGTAAGTACAGCTCAAACTCGAATGTAGCCAAGCTTGCCAGGAGGCGAATGAGGCTGGTTTGTCTTTTTAATGGCTGTTCCTTGTCACAGGTACAACAGGGCCCAACTGGACTGATGGGGGAGACGGGGCAGCCTGGGGTGCAGGTGAGGGTAATAACCCTGTGTTGGGCTGTGGGGTAGCCCGGGGTGCAGGTGAGGGTAATAACCCTGTGCTGGGCTGTGGGGCAGCCCGGGGTGCAGGTGAGGGTAATAACCCTGTGTTGGGCTGTGGGGCAGCCCGGGGTGCAGGTGAGGGTAATAACCCTGTGTTGGGCTGTGCCCACACATACCATGCATATTTTTCTCCAGCTGGCTTCTTTGTCTATTGAGGATGCTGCTTATTCTTAGAACTGTCGTTGATCACATTGCGTTCTTGGCGGCCAAAATACATGTATTTTGAATGCTACTATGGAGTCTATCCAGGGAGAGAAATGTGACACTTCACTTGGACTTTTTCCTCTAAGGACGTACACAAGTGCCGAACCATTTTCTTAGACGTTGTGCAATAGAAAGTGTATATCGCCCATCTGCTTCTCCTGTGTTTAGTTTAAGGAGGTATACTCCCATCTTGATTACTGGCTGTTCTTCTTGCAGGGTGAACATGGAGATCCAGGACATCCAGGAGTCCCGGGGAGCAGAGGAATCCGGGTACAGCTTCTCATTTATGCACGGATTGTTATATGGACCTTCATTTTAAGTGCCAATGACCCATATAGAACACATAGTTACTTTGCAATATAACATACCATGTACCTTGCTTAAAACAGTTTTCTGATTTGATGTAAGATCTGTCCAAAATTGTCAAATATTTTTTTGGTTTTAAATATTGAATATTTGTTCATGTTTAATGCATTTAAAACTGATGCTTCATTAAAATCTGAGTTTCCTAATAAATGATCCCTGCAAACCATAAGGTTCAGCAGCCTGTGTTATATTGTACAGTCCATATCTGGTTCGCCAGTCTTGCCAAATTTTGCAGGGCCAATGTTTATTCCTTACTCCGTGGATCAGCAACTTTGCCTGCTTATGACTTTTACCCTACAGGGTTACCCAGGGCCAAGGGGGGTGCCTGGAAGGGCAGGGATCAGAGGGACAGACGGCAAACATGGGGTGAATGGTCGACCAGGACCAGCTGGGGTACCTGGGCTACAGGTACATTGTTGCAATCTTGTCTCAAAATCCATGACTCTCATCATGCTGTTTGCTAGACATGTGTAATACTAAGACCTTCTTTCCCCGTCCTTTATTTCAGGGCCCTGAGGGGTACATAGGAGAATCAGCCCCCCCAGGAGAAAAAGGGGATGAGGTTTGGAAGCGGCTTTAATTACATCTTTATAGTAAATGCACTTAAAGCAGGAGCTTTCTCCTCACAGAGGTCAAAGCATAACAGAAACAGTTCCCCTCATATGCGGGTTAATGTGATTCATTTACTTAGTCTGAGATGCAAGGATTTTTGATTTGAACAAACATATCTATCTAAACAGCTATGGACCCTGGTGAAAGAAACATGTGAGCCTTTTGGGTTGTGATTTGGGGAAAAAATTTAACTTGGTATGGAAAATTCTGTGCAATATACACTAAGGACAGCTTAAGGCTTCCGCTTCTGAGCTACACAATACAAGTGTGGAAATGAGTACAAAGACAAATATGCTTCTGGCAGCCTCTTATTCCCATTGACCTACAGGGCTTCGGTGGAGAAGCAGGACCGTGCGGACATCGAGGGGAGCCTGGAAGGAAGGTAGAGTAAAAGTACTATTGCTTTCAGTGTTAAATCAGGTTCCTATCTGACCTAAAATCTATCTGTATAACTGTATTTCACTGCCCTCTTGTTGTTGTAAAAAGTTTCCACTTAAAAATGTCCATCCATCTATCATCTAACTACCACCCAGTGAAGGGTGGTGGGGGTATGGAGTCTATCGCAGGCCACATAGGGTAAAACAGGTGATTTAGAAATACCATTTCACCTGGTACAACAGGGCTGTGGGAGGAATCTCACATAACATGGTGAGAACATATGAACTGTTTCAAACCTCCCTCCAGCTCTGGAGGTGTGAGACAGCAGTGCTGCCCACCAAGGCAAGGTGCCACCTACATCAAAATGCATGAATTCAATTTTCTCAAACAGGTACATATAATGTCTTCCAGTCTATGACAACCTTGAACAGATTAGGTTACAGAACATCATGTCATTGGGTATTACTGTAAATGCACTTGCCTATCATTGACTGTTTTGCCTTTTCCCATCATGCAGTGTTGTAGTTTTATCTTAATGCTTCTTGTCTAACCTGAATTCTGTCATGCTGGAGAAATTAAATTGTACGTGTTATTGGTTTACATAAGTTTCAAATAATATGCAAATGAAGTAAGCTGCCTTTAGTGAAGTTTGATTAATTTTGCATGTGCCATTTTGTCTTCTTCAGGGGTCCGAAGGTGAACCAGGGCTTATGGGTGCTATTGGACCCCCTGTGAGTATAATCCTACCTGAGGATAAGATACAGAATCACAGAGTGAGACACAGCAAGAGCCTGAAGCCTGTGTGGGGCAGCACAGGGCATGAAGCTGGGGAAATTCTGATCAGATGCCAGTCCCTCATAGGGCACAAGCCTGGGGACATGCTGAGGGGATGCCAGTCCGTCACAGGGCACGAGGTTGCAGACATGCTGAGGGGATGCCAGTCCCTCACAGGGCATGAGGTTGCAGACATGCTGAGGGGATGCCAGTCCCTCACAGGGCACGAGACTGGAGACATGCTAAGGGGATGCCAGTCCCTCACAGGGCACGAGGCTGTGGGCACACTGATGGAATGCCAGTCCCTCACAGGGCACGCAGTCACACCATGGGCAAATTAGACCTGCCAATTAGCCTGACTGCATGTCTGTGGAGGAAACCCATGAGACATGGGAAAAATATGCAGAGACAGAGAGCATGGCATGTGGGGTAACAGCATAGTGTCTCCGTGATATCATTACTGACAGGGCACCACTAGGGGTTTTGGGCCCCAACAAAAGCCAATCCAGTTAAGTAAATTTTTCAAGGTCCCGGTCACTCAGGGGACCTTGGAATCCTCCTAACTTTCCCCCTGATTACTGATATCAGTAAATCACCATACACAAGAGCAGGGAGAATGTGACTGATGAATAACAATAGAGTTAAAGGTCAATTTTGGGAGCAGTTTTGTATTATTTTGTATAATTTCTATATAAATTTCTATTTGAGTATTCTCTGACAGGATGCATTTTTATATTTTGTATATGAGTGAAATGTTCTTTTTATTTAAGGTAATATGTTCCCTGTGCTGCCATTTTAGGGAGCCAGGGGTGTCAGAGGGGTCTCAGGGCCGCGGGGAGCAGCTGGGCCGCCGGTGGGTTGTGATGCACCGGCATTCTGCAGCATGTTTTATCCGAGGGCGAATCTCATACATACTCCGCCCTACATGCAGCATTTTTAATCACATCCTGGTCTGTTTCCAAGGGGGATTATGGGTCAGATGGGGTTGCAGGACCTCCAGGATTACCAGTGAGTACCAGAGTCGCAGCATCACATATTTGCATCCCATAATTTGAAACAATGTCTGTCTAATTCAAACAGAATTTATGATGAACGAAATATCTATATAACATTTGAAGTGAATGGCAATTGACTGGGAATGTGACGTATGTGCAGGGAGCTCCAGGTGTCACTGGAAGGGTTGGGCTACAGGGAGCATCGGGTTCCCCGGTGAGTTCCTGGCGCACGAATAGCCATGATTTCACCATCAGAGTATTTTGTTCTCTCCACATATTCTGCCTCCTCAGCATAAACTCCTTAAATATTAGTGCCTGAGTGATTAGCAGTTATTACATTCTGGTTCCTACAGGGAGAGCTAGGTCTGCTGGGTCCAGTTGGCCAGAGAGGTCCTCAGGTATGTCATGTTTGCCTGGCACTCTCTCCGTCTTCCCTTACAGTGGGCTGGTTATTGTTCTTCTCCTGTATTGTTTCAGGGACCTAAAGGCTTAGAAGGATGGAGGGGCTCAACAGGACTCCGTGGTCCTCAAGTAAGTCTTTCCCGATCTCTGTGACTTAACCTGCAGTACAAAATGTCTCTTAAAAACCCTAAAAGTTATTTAGTGGTTTTGCTGTTTTATGGATGCAAAAAGCTCTGTTGAAAGATGACTGAAAACATCATCTCTACAGCATATTGAGAGCTTTCTGGATCCAAGGAGCATTCTGAAACTTTATTCTATTTTCCTACTAAGGGTTCAGGTTTAGAGAATTTCAATCTGATTAATTTATCTCTAGATTTGTATTTTGAGGGGATTTTGATAGGTGTACAAAGTGGACAAAGATTGATGAGTGTATTTTATGGATGCCTAATTCTATTCAATGACTATTGCTAGAATATAATGGCAGTAACTGTGCATTCACACTATTTTACCAGGGACAGCCTGGAAAGGAAGGTCTGCGTGGGCCTAAAGGTGATACTGTAAGTTTTTACTTGATTCGAGGCTTCATTTTATTTACAGAACAATTCTGTTCTCCCTAATACATTATCTATAATTGAGTAATACAGTATCTGTATTGAGCATAGCCAGCATAGCACATTAGCAACGTCATGTGTTGAGAAAGGAAGGTGAGTTTTGCAAATGACGGGTATCATTTTTTAGTTTTCCATGCTTTGCATAATTTCTTTGTTTTGTGCAGATTGGATGTTGTCTGGTGTGTAACGATAAACTTAAAAAAAATACACTGATAAAGTAACAGTGACCTTTGACGCCTGTCCACTTCTGCCCTTTTTCTTCACCTGCCTGTGTTCTTTAGGGCCAGGCAGGCCCTGAGGGGACACGGGGTGAGCGTGCTATGGAGGGCCTCATGGTGAGTGAATGGCTGTGGACCACAACTCGAATTATTCATATCCCTTTCTGTGTGCCCATGAAAAATGGGCTGCGGTTTTGACTAAAGACAGAGGCAAATTCCCATGTTCTCTTATGCAAGTTCGCAAAAAAAGAAGAAATCCTAAATAATAAAACCATTATGAAAGCACACATAGTGTGTGATAGACATTCTTAGCAGTAAAATATACATGCAGTTTTGTTCGATATATTTACTATCAAGGTAGTATACAACAGTCCTGGGTATGTGTAAATGGCATCTGTTTTGAAATGTATATATTTCCATGAAAAGTTATTTTTATTTGAAAGATCAAAAAGTTTTTGGAATAAAATGGAATATTAACAAACTGCGGTGAACTGGTGTCTTTGTAGTTTGACAGACAGGCTTACTGCAGCTTTGAAAGTAGAATTATAGTTCAGGATCCAGTAACCAGATAAGGAAGAGCCCATGTGCTTTACATGTGAGTGTCATCAGCCTGACAAATAGAAATATGGCCACTGATACTTTAACAAGCCGTACTGCTTTCTGGCTGTTACTGCAATCTCTTTTAGGGGCCCATTTACTCATCTATTTAGGAGAGGCAGAATTAACAAAATTTGACTCATAATCTGACAAACACTAGTATTTTTTACAAGTGATACAAAACTGAGTAAGAATCTGTGACCTTCGCCAGCTCCACTCCTGAATCTCAGTCAAATGGAGGAATGTCTCTGAATAGCTTTCTGCAATTTTCCGTTTTCAGTGTTTGGTAGTTAAGATTAGGGTTTAGGGTTGTGTGAGTCTGTACAGCCAGTGAAGATATTAATAACTGTATATATTAATTGTGTTTCATTGACTTCAGAGTTTCCGCCCAGAGTTTTCATTGTTGTTCATTTGAGTGGTTTCACTTTAGGGAGCATTCATGGTTGGTTAAAGTGATTCAATGAGCTGATGCCCTCGCTTCTTTCTGCTGTCTTTCAGGGCCTATTTGGCATTCCAGGTTTGCCTGGGTTTCCAGGTAGCAGAGTAAGATCTATACGGTCCATTTCTGCTTACACATGCTCAGAGATCTGGGTATTAGGCTCCTTTGATATCTTCTTTGATGTCATTGTTTGCTCCACAGGGAGACAGAGGGTTGGGTGGAAGTAAAGGATATCGTGGACCAAAGGGAGATGAGGTCAGAACCTCTTTTGTTTAATTTTGTATCTGTGTTTGTCTTCACAACGCTGTAGTCAAGAAAAACTCTCATGATTAGAGTGCACATTGTCAATGTCAGGAACTTCTCCCTGTCTTCCTGTCCATAGGGTTTGCGAGGTGCTCCAGGAATCTGGGGTCCCCAGGGGTACAGGGGTCCATATGGGTTACCAGGTTTCCCTGGGTTCAGAGGTCAAACAGGTCTGCAAGGCTTACAGGTGAAGATCACCTCATTCCCACTTCTTTACACACATTTAGTTAACATAACCTATGATCTGACATTCCTCACACAGAAGCACACCTAACTTAATGTTGTATCTTAAATTAAGTGCAGAAAGCGTGAAGGGTTTCACCCAAGCTCTTAGACATTGATGAATTCTCTCTGTCTCAGGGCGAAGATGGAGAGCCTGGTCTCCAGGGAAACGCCGGCAAAGAAGGTTCAAAGGTCAGAGCTGCAGCAGACTTTTGAACAGAAAATTTGATGCTCTGTGTTTTGGTGCTTGCATCCTAAACAGATACAAAATTGAAGCTATATATACTTGTTATTTAATGTGACAGTGTGCAAAGCAAGCTGCTTGAGTGTTGAGGTTTCCAGGAACTCACACATTTTTTTTCACATGCTTAGCAAGGAGGCAACAACCACGGTTGAGAAACAGTGACTAAACTGAGTAATTATGTGCAACTGAAGAGCGAAAACAATCACTTCAAACATCTGCATCTGCAAACCTTGGTGATAAACAGCACCACATGTCCAGGCGATCTGGACGACTATCTTAGTTACCTCGTAATTTAAGTTCTGTGATATTGTTTGTGGACTTTTCACTAGCAATAAAATACAAACAGCTCTGGTTTAGATGTGAGAATGACTTTGTTTGGGACGGTGGATGTGGTAATGATGCACGGGGAAAGGGCAGGGAATTTAGGGTTTACAAGGGGAGGGCATTCTCCTGGAGACCGGGACACAATCAACACAACATGAAAATAAACACAAAAAATTATGTAACCATTTTGGCAGGTAACAAAAGGGACACAAACTACAATGGAATCTGTTGTGGGGTTACTCGGGACAAAGCACGGAGGCTGCCAATTTATATGTTCTCTGAGAATGAAGGACAAGTGCGCCAAGTTAGTATGGTTACCAAAGTGCAATCAGCTTCCCAACTGAGACAGCAGAGCTGATAATACAGAAATCTTTTCATTTTAAGTGTATTATTACAGATTGGCTAAGCCTGCACATCCTGGCATGCTCCTTCAATATACAGTAGCTTATAAATATTGACATGGTCATGAATTCTTCTAACAAATATGTAGAAACTAAAAAAGATATACTCAAACCCTTTACCTAAACAAAATCCACTCAACCATCCCTTCATCTTCCAACTGTTTATCCCAGTCCTGGTCACGGAGGGCCTGGACCCTGTCCCAGGCAGCATAAGACCCAAGACTGGGGTACACTCTGGGTGGAATGTCAGCCTTATCTCATTTGTAATAATTTACATAATCTTTCTTCACACCCATTTTGATTTGGAATGTTCTTCTCTGTTCTGTTTAAGGGGCATAGAGGAGCTCCAGGCCGTGACGGGAAGGCAGGACCCAGGGGGCCCAAGGTAGCGATCATGCAGGCCTCCGTGGCCTGTCTTCTCCAGCATATCCTCAGGCAAACTGCCGGCTCCTCCGCTAATCTGACAGCAGACCTGCGGAGTGATGCCATATGATACTGTATCATCAACTCCAAGTGGGAAAAATATATTCATAAAATATGTAGCATATGTCTGAGTAAGATGAAATGCTTTACAGGTGTGCTGATACATTTTGGGGAATAGATTTAAACACCCACATCTAACTATATGGTATGAAAAATCTGAATATACTCGGTGGCATTTGGAAAATATTTATGAAATGTGTTGTAAATCTCTTCTATTGTCTGCAGGGAGGCTCCGGACTGCAAGGTCAAGCTGGAGTACCTGGGATGCCTGTAAGATGGGGCTGGCGGTGCATGACCACATCAGACCTGTATACAATGTCATGTTTCATTTTAATTTCACAAGCAGATATTTACATGTAGCTCAATCAAATACACAGCATTGCAGTTTAGGTTTTTTCTTAGGAAATTGATATGGAGGAAATGGAGAAAGGATCTCATTTGCGTATAGTTTTCACATGGTTATGTTTGTACCTTAATGCATCTTTTCAGGGCTTGCGAGGCCTTCGTGGACCTGAAGGACCAGAAGGAAAGCCTGGTATACAGGTTCCCATTCTGTAACTTTTCATACCATAAATACTGCTGTGTGCTGTTGTGCGGTGCAGGTCTAGCTTTATATTTTAATCTTCCCCCAACACTTCTGTGCCAGAGTTGTATATTTCCTAGTGCACTCTCGAAGCCACCCAGCTGACCATATTTATCACGACTGGGCCAGCAGCCTGGTCAAGGTCAGCAGACTTTCATTACCTGAGCTGCTTGTTGGCTCAGAGCAGGTGATCAATCACCATGCAGCTTGTGACTGAGTGAAACCAGCATCCAGCTACTGCTATGCCTCCCAGAGGCTTATACCACCAACATTTGTGGGGTGTTTACCAGGGTGGATCACATGATCTACTACTTAATCACATGATCACTGTCTATTAAATGATGTGCTGCAGAGATCTGATATCCATGAAGAATAATGAACACAAGTCGCACTTTGCTTTATATTGTTTAATGAACGTCACAGCACAGACGCGTTTCGGCTTGATGCCTTCCTCAGTGAGCTACTAGCACTGTGCACTTCTAGTTTAAAAAGACACATCCCTGCTGGACAACCAATGATAATACAACAGGTCTGATGGGAATCACGCGTCTGCGTTGTCACGTTGATTAAACAATATAAAGCAAAGCAAGACTTGTGTTCGTTATTCTTCGTGGAATCTTCTTTGTAGTCAGCACTCTTATATACTGCTACATCACCAGGAGTGTAGCCCATTTTCCTGCACTTCTCTGAGATCTGAGATCTTCAGCACTTAATTAATTATCCTGTTTGTCACAGAAAAAAACATACTCAGAATAATGGAAATGCTGCTTAGATATACTGCTTACTCTGTCCACTGTGTGGCAGTCATTGCCAACGCACTACTGTGTGGCAGATGTATAACCTGAAGGGTAGTGGAGAAAATCCAAAGGTCCTGTGTTTTAATGTTCAGGTTCATAATGACTGTCAGTCATGACGTTGTCACAAGGCCTGTCTTTAGCTGGTATTAAACAATAATAGTAATGAATAATGGGAATATGAGTCATCTAGCATGAAGAATGAACTTTGCTTGAGGTGTGGAAAACGGTAATCTGACATCATGGCATAAATGAGTGCCCAAGTGAATAACCTGCTGATCGGCGACAGTCTGACCTTTACATACATTTGAATTTGTGATCTTCAGTTTTGATTAGTTTTGTGATGACAGCTTTTCTACTCCAACAGGGCCTTCCTGGTTTCATGGGACACGAAGGAAGCAGGGGAGCCAGAGTATGTGTCGTGTCCCTTACACTAACTTTTCTTGTTACTATGTAGCTCATGGCAACATGGCAGAGGTGGATAGTTCAAGTCCAGGAAGTACAAAACCAGACCAAGGTTCTGTTTCAACCAACCAGTCACAGACTGCGAAAGTGTCACAGTTGAAACAAATCCTTATTTACTTTCTGGACCTGAACTATCCACCTCTGCAACTTGGATACAAAAGTATCTGGTTCCAGTTCTACCTGAATACATCTTCTAGTGTGGGATTTTATGTCCGTAACACAACAAAGTTCCCTGAGTAAGTGCATGTGCGTGCGCATGTGTGGATGTGTGCATTTAACTGTGTAAGAGAACATGTTAGTGTGTCACTGTAAATGGGAACTGGTTCCTGGTCAAAGTCAACTTAAAAAAGTTTAGTTGATAAAGCCTGTGTGTCACTGCACACCCATTAACCTCTGTAGTAGTGTCAGTGTTAAGACTGGTGCACTGGAGAGCTGCAAGACTAGAGAAAGGAGGAGCACATTGTACAAACACTTACGCCTCACTGCTGTTATAAGTGAAGACAAGCACAGGAACCATAAAAGTCAGCCAAGACTTGTTATTAGTGTCCAGGGCCTTTTAAGGTTAGGTTGCAGGCTTTCAGAGGGAGTATGGATATTGTTAGCCCCAAGCAGGGGGGACACTGGGATGTCCTGTGTCTGCATCCTGTAATTTATACAGTAATCTAATAAATGAATGAATTCACCAATCAAATGATGACATTATAAGTAAATCTTTGACTTCTGCCTTTCTAGGGTTTTCTGGGACTTGCTGGAGAACCTGGGCCAGGTGGACCCCGAGGAACTCCAGTATGTTCAACCTTACTGTCAGCATCCATTGTCTATCCAGTAAAAATGCCAATATAGGCAGTCCCCAGGTTAAGACCGTTCGACTTATGGACAATTGGTACTTAAGAACAGACTGTCATAAAGCCTATGATATTAAAAATATGAGTTAAATACAATGGTTCATAATAATGAACCTACGCACTTTGTGACATTTTTGAAAACATTGCACGGTTTAAGCAGTTCGTCAACTTGAGGTACAGTACAGTACCATGTGTAGTCTTTTATTATTACGGTATATTGTTATTATAATTTTTATGTACTGTATTATTATTTTTCCGACTTACCTACAAATTCGACTTAAAGACAGATTTAGGCAACGGATCTCACAAACGTTACTCTCAAAGCTCACCTTCCTGCAGTTGGAACCTTTGACTGTTATTCTATTCAGATATTTGTGATGATGTCTGTGTGATGTCCAATAGGGTCCTGCTGGGTGGCCAGGACAAGATGGCAACCCGGGACCACCTGGAGAGCAGGTGAGTGACATAAGGGTTTGTCACCTAGAAGAAAAAATATATAATGAGACATTTTTCAATCAAAAGGTAAGACAAAATGATTCCTTAACGTTATATTATATTATATTATATTATATTATATTATATTATATCACATTATAACGTTATGTTAGGAGAGTGATACAGTGTTGTAAGAACTTAGTGTTAATCTTTCACAGTGTTAAACATTCAGTGTTAATCTTTCATATGCTCCGTATTTCTTTCTGTGTATCTGAACATGGTCAGAATGTCTTTTAATCTATATTGTGTATCTATGTGATTCTTCAACTAGGGGATCATTGGGCAACCAGGCATGGAAGGTCCTCAGGGACCTGTAGGCGTGTATGTAAGTGTTCTTCTGCCATCTCAGAGATGTGACTGTGGGGTCACCATTCAGGCATCCGTACTGTCTGAAATAATCCCTTATGAGTAAAAGAACGTACATCATTATATGACATTTATGTATACTTGGTATTAAAAAGACACAAACTGTATTTGCCCTACTAAAGGTTTACAGAGAAAAAATATAAAACTTTAATATATGATTAAAATTATTTACTTTATTTGCCTCTAACTGACTCTGTATGCTTGCTGTTTGTCTGCTGAGATTAACACTGTGTGTATATATCCTTTGTTAGTGTCATTCCTGTCTGTGTCAATATATTTCATGGTATCTCTTCTCCTCAAAGGGTTATCCAGGAGCCTTGGGCCTGTGTGGAAGAACAGGCCCCAGTGGAGAGAGGGTACAGAGTTACATCATATCATTTGCCCTGGCTCTGCTTGAATGTACTGGCTGTAAACACTGATTTCTGATTACAGTTCTCCTATTGCATACCCCATTATTAAAAGAGCTTTTCATTTATAGTTGAACTAAAATATCAAGCATTTCTCAGTAAGGCAGTGAAATGCATGAATGGTTATTGTCTTTTCAAAAATAATTACAGCGTTTTATTAGTTGTATTTTGTAAGGAGAACTATATTATATAAGATTTTCTTATACAAAAAAACTGGTTCTCATTCTACCTTGAAAGGGAGACAGTGGGATTTGGCTTGGTAATATCTGTATTGGGGTCTATGGCCAGCATATTTGTGTATGCATGTATTTATCTAAGGGGGAACCTGGAGTCAGAGGCTTACCTGGTTCCACTGGGAAGATCGGCCGTACAGTAAGTGAAACGGCTCAGTTCCCTCCTTCATGTTTCAGTAGAAGCAGGAAGAGAGCTGAAAAGGGATTGTTGGTGGTCACATGGCAATGGCCAAATATAAAATTATGAAGAGCATATAGAGTTAAAGTTCTCCATTCCCAGGGTTTTGATCTTTCCATTTAATTGCATGTCTGATTGTTTGCTTATATGACGACATATATCATATCCATTGTAATTGAACCCAGGTAACTTGTTGTTGCTGTGCTTACTTTACTTGTTAATTTCCTGTTGACTGTGATTGTGTTCCAGGGTGCACTGGGACCTTCTGGGCTAACAGGTCCCCCAGGACCTCAGGTGAAAAACTTTGGTGTTGTTTTCAGCTTAGTACTCTCTAATAAAACACAGACCCAAGGCTTCCAAGAACCTGTATGCATCACTGGTGTGTTGTTAAGCTTCACCTATTCTGAAAATTAGAAGATTCACTTTTGGTTACTCAGGCGTATGCTGAAAATGATTGGAGGTGCAGTGCAATAAAATATACTATAATTTACTTAGATGGCTGCTCTAGCAGGGGCCATAAATCATATGTTAGGTCAAATTTAGCAGAACAGATTGGTTGTGGTGTATTTCCTTTTATTTTGCATATGTTTCCCTCTTTCGGCTGATGCATTTGTAAGCAATGTGTCTTGTGTTGTTTCTCTTCAGGGTAGGTTAGGAGATCCAGGACCTAACGGAATGCAAGGGCTTCCTGTAAGTGGTGGTGTGCTGGTTAACTGGACTTCCATGCCCAGTCTGTTATTTTCTTGACTGCATTGTCCCTGATTGCTTAAGCCTTTGGAGGGTATTGTGAACAGTGCTGGCCCCCTGCTGCATCACATGCAAGCCCACGGTCTTCATAAACCACTGAGTCATTCTGTATTTAGCAGAATGAAGGATTAAGAGAGCAGTTTGTTTGTGAGCAATGCTTTCCTGAATAAACTTCACTATGTTTCAGGGGTTACCTGGCCTCCCTGGCCCTGCTGGTGGTCCTGGAAAACCAGGTCACCCAGGAAGTCAAGGCCTGCGGGGATCAAAGGGTTTGGCTGGATCGGCTGGGCCCACAGTGAGTAGACAAACCCTCTGTTCTCTTCCAGTTTCTGTCAAGTTTACAACAAAGCTCTTTTTTTCATTAAAGTTGCACCAAAAAAATCTTTTCAGATTCATTCATGATGTGCTGCAACTATTTTTAATAACTAAAAGACAGGGAGCACTTACGAGAACAAGATGTTTCAAAACACCAAGACTATGAAGTATATCAAATTTTTAATGTAGTAAAAGTCATTTGATTAATAAAGTTTGAAGGTTAGTTACAGGGAGCATAAATAAAGATTTAATAAAAACAGTTTCATAGACTCTTTTTTTTATGTCCCAGAAAAAGGCCATTAGACAAAATTTAGATTATTTTTTGACGTCATGACATTGTAAATTACAATAACAAAACATGAAATATTAAAGCAAACATTATCATTACCAGTAATACCAGTCTTTCAAGGCTGCAAAACATATAGTTAATAGTCAAAGAACATTTTCAGTATTAAAAACTTCAAGGACACCGAACTACATGCTACAATGAGCCTATCTGCATTCCGTCTGCAGAGTAATCTGGCCTTCCATATATCTTCTAAGTTGCTATTCTTTGCCAGGTTAATCTCCTGATACATTTCAGAAAATTGACACATTGGGTAATTGATTTACTCACCCCACATACCATGGTCACTTGGTAATATGGTGAATTGTGGAATTTCTGTGAATTAATGGAGTTTGCTCCATTTTTGGTAAAGGTCTATAATGGCTAGAAAGATTCATATGTGAGGCCGTCACCAGAATTAACTTTGAAGCATGTTTTCATACGCAGAGGAGATGTGATGATAAAAACAGTTTCAACAAGAAGTGCCACAGGTCACTAATCTGCTCCTTCTGAGAAACTGTACAACTTAAGACAAGTTCATTCTTAAATTTTGGTAGATTGCATCAAGCACCATTTAAAGCCTTGTGAGACCTGGACTCTAGAATTAAAATTGCTCTTGTATTATAGGGTCAACATGGGGCTGATGGGCCAGTAGGATCACAGGGAGAAAAGGGAGCAAAGGTGAGAACTGATGATAATGCTGACGTACAATATCACGATGGGAAGGAGGAACAACCTAGGTGCTGCCTAAGGATGGACTGAAGGGCTTTAATTTGGAACACTGAAAAACAACCAAACAGAAACATAAGGACAGCGAGGGGTCAAAACTTAAGGCTGGGAAGAACAACAAGGAGAGTCTAGGGCTAATCTAACAAGGGGGCAAGGTTCAGGGCAGAGAACACACTGACTACTGTGAAAGGGGAACAGAACAACACAAATTCTAACCACTAAAAAAACTCACATCAACATTAATGACCCAACCAGAGGAGCCTGGTGAGGGCAGGCACATATAGCTCTGGAAAAAATTAAGAGACCATTTTTTGTTTCACTAATTTCTCAGTTTATGGGTATGTGATTCTCATATATTGTCCCATATGTCGCTATATA
>JAAGVU020000040.1:16178760-16188819 GCA_011763525.2 Mormyrus iriodes | reverse complement strand
TGACCCATCAGGCCTAGACCTGAAAATGTCCATCCTGTCCCAGGAGTCTTTAGTAGTGTATGACTTTTTAATGCATTGCCCGACACTGACACTGCATACTCCAATTTCCATCAGTACTGATTCTATGCCTTGGATGGCTTTGCGCAGCTTTGGACCCTTATGTTCCTGCTTGCAGGTGCTAGTTTAAGTTGTTTCTTTACTTCAGTAGAACATTTTTGCGTTCAATTCCCTTAGAAATGCATTTAAGCAGATTAAGAACATGAAAAAGGCAACAAATTGCAACACGAATATCTAATTTTGATAAATCTTAAGGCGTGACACTAGAAAACTGTTATGTCGGCGGGGCTGACGGTGAGGCATGACGCAGCTAGAAAGGACACAGCCCAGGACAGGAACGGTTTCGCAAAGGTAAAGCCCGTGTGCGGACTTTATTACCATAAGGAGCGGAGCACACAGACAAACGACTGGCTACAATGACCAGACAAGGAAATACGGGACTGGAGAACTCTAATACACCGGAACACATAGGAATAAACGAGGGGCACCTGTGGCTGATAAACAAGGGGCAGGAACACGAGATAACAACAATGAGCGACAGGCTTGGCTGATTAGCAGCCCCGCCTGTGGGAAACACTAAGAACAGACTGGTAGGGCAGGGCTGGACGTGACAAAAACGCCAACAGTAACTTTTGTTCCTATTTTTTTCCCTCTGACTGCCTCTGGTTATAAAGTACACCATGACTTATACCTTAATGAAATTTGTGTAAAAATAGTGCGTTGTTAATTATGCAAGAAAACATGTGCTTATGCCATATCATAATTTTCACAACATTCACGTTGGTGACGATATGAGTGTTCAGTATCACGATGTATTTCTGGATTATTTTATCGCTCTATTGTCTAGTCCTAAAACCAGCTTACTGTTGCGTTGCCTTTTCATAAATAACAGAATACCCACATTCCTGTTTTATATCTTTTTATCTTTTTTCAAATTTGGAATTTAAGTCAGCAATTTTATCACCGGGAAAAGTGTTAAGTTGCCTCAGCAGCAGTTAACCGTAATATTTATAATATTGGATTATTTCGCTTTTGTAATGATCAGAAGTGTTTGTGTTTACCATTACTCTTTTATGTTAAGCCAGACCGGTTCAGAAAACACGCTGATGATATAGTACAAGGTGTCTGAAACATCCTTGGGGGCACAGAGATGTACAATTTCACAAAATTATTATTATTATTATTATTATTATTACTCTGGCAGACCCAGACATCGCGGCGCCATCACGCCGGAGTTCAGTATTTTTGATACCCGCGAGATTTCTGCGTGACGTGGATTATTCTTCACTGAATGATCAGCACATAATTCACCTCCCCTATTTTAATTTATTTCTAATTATTCAAAGAATTCCTCCTGGTCCTTAATTCTTAGTTATTTAAGAAACAGGGCATAAGTAGTAGTGGGTCCCAGCGTTTTCATTTTATGGTCCCTTGTTTAAGGATGGTTAAAAACACCTGATCTAATATATCAAAGTCAGAGACATAAGTGATATTTTGAACAAGAAAAAGAGACAGTGCCCCTTGACACAGTAATGCCGAAAGTATGCTTATGCCACCCATCCATTCATCCATCCATCTAAGCATCTTCTAACTGCTTTTCGCGGTCGCGAGTATGCTTTAACTTCCTATCACCCAAATGAATTAAGACGCATTTCCCATAAGCTTCCTGATAACGTTCACCTCGCACCTTTCCGCAAACTCCGGCAGGCAGCGGCGGGGGGAGTGGTGACTCGGCGTAATGAGTGAGGCGGACCGGCCGCTCATTGGTCGGCGGACGGAGACCGGCCCCAGGCTGTGTCGCGTAAACATTCCTTTCTGCGAGTGCAGTAAGATCGTTTGTCATAGCTAAAATCTAACGTGGAAGGGAAGGACATTTGGGTAATCGGGGAGAATGGTGGGAAATCCTGCTTAATTTGTCTTGTTTCGGCCGCTTTAGATACTTTGGCCGCATCCAATTGTCTCGTGACCTGTCGGCTAAAGTAGCGGTGTAAGCATACAGCTACCCGGATAAAAGCCATGTTTTAAACAACACAGCCGGGTTTTATCACTGTGTCGCCTGGGTTAGGAAAACTTGGCATTCCTGCTGACGGAGCTGGGTGACCTGTAGCTCCGGTGCAACCGCTCGTTGGACTCAACCCCCGTCCCCCCGCCCCCCAGGCCTCACGCTACGCCTCGGAATTTCGTCAGGACGCAAGCCCGCCGAGACTGCACCGCACGGGGGCTTGGGGATCGCTCAGTGTGAGCGGAGGCGCGATCGCGTCGGGGAGCAGGCCGGGCGCTTTGCGTAGAAACTGGGGCATTCTGGTGGCCAGCTGCTCGGCTGCCGTGCTTCGGACTAACCTGTCTTCGGCGTCGTTCAGTCTCTGAATGTCGGTGCCCCCTCTTTGGCTCCGGTAAGTTACCGCTGCTGCGCTCGTTTATCCGGTATGAGAAAATCAGCGTCTCGCTGTCGAGTTCTGGTTCTAGTGACATTATCCTGGTTTGTTTATTTTTTTTTCTGGTTAATGTGTGCAGTGGAAACCCTAGATCGTAGTGTGACAGTGTATGATATAGATACTGGGGTATCAAGTGATCGAGGAAACGTAGAACCCGAAGCCCTCAGTTTAAACGTCTCGCTGGGAATTATTTTGGTCGCCATTCGTCAGATGATTAATTACCTCCAATTGGATGTATTATAGGTTATATTTATGCAGGTAGTGTTCTTACGTGTCGCCGGTTTCTGCTCGGGTGAATTGTGTGGCTGAGGAGTATGATGCAAAATCGGTGCCCTTTACATTTCGTTATTTTATTTTTCAAACGCTATAAACTTTTAGGTGTAGCAGATTTATTTCTGCGTTTCGGTAACAAAGCTCAGCTCCTGCCTTTAAAAGATCCATTTCTGAAGCTGTTGCAGGAAGCAATTAAAATGACTGGTCATTTGGTGATGCTCCTCCTTAGCGTCGCATTGCTTTTAAGGCTTCGTGCGAAAATAAATGTATTCCAAATGTGTTCCCGGAGCGTCGCCTGAATTCAGATGAAGCCTATATTAAAGTGACTTTTCTTGTGCTGTGTGTTTCCCCTCCCCTCTCCACTCCTCTCCTCGCACAGCATCGCATCTATGACCTCCTTTTCAGACTGGATCGAGTATGTACCCCCCTGCGAGAAAAGACTTTGTCTCCCTAACCGTCCCTGAGCAGGACAGGGGCAGCTACAACAACAGCAAGCAGTGGCGCCGGCAGTCCTGCTGGAGGGTGTGTGAGTCTGCCCATTTTTGTGGCCAGCAGCCTGCGGTTTCATCATCCGAACACCAGCCTTAAGTGCTCGATTATTAGCGATGGACGCATCCCGAGGGAGGCAGTCTGTTAAAGGATCTGTAGCATGTTTACACAAAAAAACCGTGGTAGAAATGGCTGTGATGGTGTCATAGTCAGATTAATGTTAAATCTTAATCCCTGTCATTGACTGCAAATTTGTAGTTTGTTAGTTAATACCAGCCTGGCTCAGTGTTACAGTGGGTAGTGCTTTTGAATCCCACCCCAGCCTCTCTGTATGTGTGTCTCTTGTTACCATCTTCCCAGGTGGTAGGAGGATGGTAGACGATTTAGCTTAGCTTTTAATAAGATTAAATGAATACATTTACTGGCAGCTTTTTTTTGGGGAGAAAATATTACAGTCCTGAGAGAGTTGTCAGCAGTTCTGTGATGGGTCAGGAAACGCATTTCTTTCTGTTGGTACTGTAATTCCGCAGTGAGAGAAGTGTCAGGCTGTGTGATGACTCTAGTCACATGACGCTACGCAGACAGGCCGCAAGGACGGAGTGTATGTCCAAGACATAGTGTACGTCACAGCTCCCAGGTCCTGTGCGCTCCGCCCCACCTGTCACAAGCAGCTGGGAGTGCTGGTCCATCTTTTATCCAGTATACTCTGGATGGAATACTAGTCGGTAGGAGCAGTTTAATGACACCAAGTAGTCTGTCTGAATGCATTTAGACTGCAGGAGCAATCTGCATTTACATGCATGACACATGAAGAGCATGAAAACTCCACATACAGAATGTAGGTGAGATTCCAGCTCCCAGCCCTGGAGGTGTGAGACTACAGTGCAACCCACTGAGCCACAGTGGCACTCAAAATAAAATCATTATAAATAAGGTGGTATAACTTGGCCGTCCTTCACTGTTGTTATTCCTCCCTCGTATTTTCGTTTTAATGTCTGTAGCATCTCTTGATTTCTGCTCAAAGTCCTCGTGCATCTGAGATATGGCAAGCAAGTAGCCATAATAACTTTCACTGCATTACGAGCTCCTGTCAAATGTTTGACCAGCTAAGAGGATCTTGGGATATTGCGGCTGTCTCTGTAGCACATGAAGATATTCCATAAGAACGTTTTATGTTTTTTTGTGTGTCTGTCTACATCCTAGAAATGGAAGCAGCTTTCCAGATTACAGCGCAGTCTTATTCTCTTCCTGCTGGTGCTGCTGCTGGTGTGTGCCATCGCCACATATCCCACCCTGCTGGAGCACTGGGGAGGTATGCTGGTGCACCTACATGAAGTTTATATAGTTTCCTTCGGAGAGAGTCATGCCAGAGAAAATATATAAAAAAAACACAATCAGCTCAATACTTGGTGGCATTCTGTATAAAATATATGATATATCAAATACACTATACAGATAATGATTCACATAATGAATAAAGCACAATAATTATTGAGTGGTACATTTTTTTCATTGCAAAACATTTCAGAATTAGTTACCTGTACAGAATATCTAAAATCGAACAAACTGACCTCTTATGGAATTATATTCCTTTTAGTCTGCTGCTTTTCGGCACTTTGTTTCCCCGAGGTATAAATATGAAGCTGCATGAATGTAAAATCCCTGTCATTTAATGCCATCTGGATACCAAAGAGCTCTCAACTAAAATGAGATGGACAGATCTGGTAACAGATATTTAAAAATATATAAACAATTGTAAATACAATTGTAGGAACAAAGCAGGGAAATTAAGGAAAAAAAAAAAGAAAAACTCTGAGACAACTGCAGATTTGGTATGAGGAGAAGGCAGGTGTCTACAAACCCCATGCGGAAGATGCTGAGGGAGGTGAAGAAGAATCCAAGGATCAGGGTTTCAGAACTGCACAGTAGTGGAATCTTGGGGTTATTGAGTTTCTCAACCACCCCCATGTTAACAGGCTCTTCGGGAAGGTTGCACAAAAGAGGCCTTTTCTGAGCTCTACCCACAAATTGCCACACATGGACTTTGCCAGGCAATATAGGAACTTCAATTTGATTTGTGTGCTGCGTTTAAATGAGAGCAAAACACATGCGTGACGCAGTGTCTGTGTGTTTGGTGTCTAAAGAGGACTTCGTACAAGGGAAGCACCTGACATACACAGAAAGATAGGTTGGAGCGACATTAACACATTGGGGGGGGGTGCTTTGTGGCTAGTGGTTCAGGGACATAATGAATTCCACTAAGTACCAGGATATTTTAGCCCAAAACCTGTTTACCTGGGCCCAGAGGTTGCGACTTGGCTGTAGGTTGACCTTTTAACAAGAATCTATACAGAAATGAATGATTTGAAAAGGGCTCCCCAGAAGTTCAAACTTCATAATGCCAAGGATCATGAAGATCCCTCAGTGTGGGCACCATAATTTACAGGAAGAGGCTCAGTGCTGTTGTCATCATCAATAATTAAATGGATGGGTGCCAATAATTTTGAAACCTGTGTTTTAAAGAGGAAAAATTGCAATACGCATTGAGAATCTGTGTTAAAAGTATATGGCTTCTCCAAGCACTTCAGTAGAACATTTGAATTATGACTATCATTTATTTTATTCAATCATTTATGCTTTTATCATTTTCATGAAGGCTGTCAATAATTTTTGTTGCCAACGGTATGGGGTTAATAAGTTAACATGAAGTGAATAATGAAGTGATTAATACTGTTTATGATGTTTTTAAAGTCTGTCGGGTATATGAAGGTTGGCAGTGACTGAACAAGGTGTGTGTGTGTTCGTGTTCAGGTCCTTCTGGGGAGGGAAGTGAGAATGAGTGGCACAAGCCCGACGACAGCCCCCTGAAGCATGTGTTGCCAGGGGCCCCTCCAGGTGCTGGCCAACAGGACGCCCCTCCACCTGATAAGCAAAATGCCCCCATCCTGCCTGAACCCCCCCCTGTGGTTGGTACAGCTCCGTCGCTGGTCCTCTGCCCCACACCTCTGCAGTACTGCCAGACGTTACTCAGATAAAGTTTCCTGTACAGCAGCCTACAATTCACACACGCCCTCTGAATTCTGTTGTCTCAATGTGTCTCCCCACCTAAAGCAGAAAAAAGTGGTCAACAGACGGGGACCCCCCAGCTTACATAACTACTCTCGAAAGAAAAAAGAAAACGTATCCGACTCCCAGGTAGATGAGAAGCTGGACCCGGTGGTGAAGACCAAGGACGAGGAGGGGGGAGAGAAGCCTGTTATCAGGTTAGATTGAACATGCAGTTTATTTCTGTGCTTTAAGACACTTGATAGCTTTTTTTCCCAGAATCCTCTGGGACACCTCTCCACGTTATAAGGTGGGATCTGTTAATGTCCACTTGGGGCGCAAACTGAACATTTTATATAAATTGTATAATGTAGAAGGGCTTTATGAATCTTATTTGAGAGGGAGAGGAAAGCCGGTAGTCTTTGTAAGAGCCTTAAACCCTTTCCCCAAACTAAGTTGGTATATCCTTGAAGCAGTCCTGTAATTCCCTGAACAGACACAGTTGCCATGTTTGCCGTTGTGTGTCTGTGTAGCTGGCGAGGAGCTGTGATTGAGGCAGAGCAAGCAACTGAACACCAGCCGTCTGCCAAGGAGAAAGAGGGGGCGGATGGGAAGGAGCACAGTGAGCTGGCAAGGCCAGTAAACCCGGGGAAGCAGGGGCCAGGTCTGTGTGCTCTGTCATCACTGCCTATATGTATGTGAAGTGTGTAGATGGATAAAAAATACATTATGATCATTTGCCTTTTTTAATTCGTCAGTAGTATTCTGGGTCATTGCCTCCCGAGGCTCTCAAATCTGCATGTGAGTGCTTTTTGTGTGCATGTCGCTTCAGGAGGTACGACAGACCGTCTCGAGGCCGTGAGAGAGGCCTTCAGACACGCCTGGAAGGGCTACAAGGAGTTCGCCTGGGGTCACGATGAGCTGAAGCCCATCTCCAAGGCATATGGGGAGTGGTTTGGACTGGGCCTGACTCTGATTGATGCACTGGACACCATGTGGATCCTGGGCTTAAAAGAAGGTAACTCGAGAGTACTCAAGGACACTCGTTTATGGTGGCAGTAGATAAGACTTATGTTAGCTTTACCATGGTGAGATTGAAAGGTGTTGTCAGTTTATTCTCCCTTTGTTAAGCTGGCTTTTTTGGTCCATTTAAGAATTTGAAGAGGCTAAAACCTGGGTAGCCACAGAACTGTCTTTCGACAAGAATGTGGACGTCAACCTGTTTGAGAGCACCATTCGGATCATGGGAGGCCTGCTGAGCACCTACCACCTGACTGGTGACAGCATGTTCCTGGAAAAAGCTGTGAGCCTCCCTTCAGTTCGTGCTTCAAGCCTTGATGCGGAATCGTTCAGTAAGGAAGGAAGATGACGAACTGGGAATTCTCCTCTACCCCCTACAGAAAGACCTAGGGTCCAGGCTGATGCCTGCCTTCAACACCGCCTCCAAGATTCCGTTCTCGGACGTGAACATCGGCAAGGGCACGGCCCACGCACCTCGCTGGACGTCGGACAGCACGGTGGCCGAGGTGACCAGCATTCAGCTGGAATTTCGAGAGCTGGGTCGGCTGACCCAGGATCAGCGTTACCAGGTAAGTGTGCTCAATACCCTTGGTATTCACTGGCAGCCAGGAATGCACTGACGTGCATATGCAAATGGGTCATTCTGTATTCACCGGTGTACTACCTGGCCCTGTGCCCGCCAGAGGCTCAAAACAAAGTCTCCACAGACTGTCCTGAAGCTCTGTGCCTCACCTTCTCCTTGCTAGAAAGCGGTGAACGAGGTGATGAGGATGGTGCACAAGCTGGACGGCAAGCAGGACGGACTGGTGCCCATGTTCATCAACACCAACAGCGGACAGTTCACACACCTGGGTGTGTTCACCCTGGGTGCACGTGCCGACAGCTACTACGAGTACCTACTCAAGCAGTGGATCCAGGGAGGCAAGAAAGAGACTGAGTGAGTGAACGGAGCATATAGCGCCCCCTTTCTTTCTTTTGGTATTACTGCTGTTCCCTTTGTGCTTGTTTTTAAGATGGATCCGCTGCTTTTGGTTATGTCTTTCAAAGTCCCTTTTTATTTAATTACTAGTAGGATTTACTTACTAGTAGGATTTTTTTCTGTAGGTAGAACTGTTTTTGTCTTAAAATAAGAGGAAGACTTTTTCTGTCAGCGATTTTAATCAGATTAAGTCCAGGATTATCCTAAGTGTTTACTGTAATCTGCAATTTTGGATTAATCCAGTTTTATTTGTATTTGACTGAATTAAGAAAAACAATGCAGTTATTTGAATATCCACTAGGTTCACCTTTGCATATAAAGGTGTGATACCATTTAGATTTCTAATGTTTTTGGCTGCCATGTTAGTTCACTGTGGTCTCTGTGGAATAGTCAGGTTCCACGCAGTCATGAAAGAACAGTAATCTTGCATATCAATACAGCACTTTTCATTTTTCTGTATAAAACAAATGGTGCCAGCTGTCAGAATTAGGATTTGTCACACTTGGATACACACATTTTCCTGTGCAAATGTGAGGTTCTCCCATCTAGTGAATAATGGATAGAGAGAAGACAGAAACAAGCTGAACTCTGGCTTAGATGTGCACATTTGGTTCAGGGCTCTGCCTCTGCTAGAGGCACATACCACGCTCACCACTTCAGGCAAATGAATAATCTTGGTTATTTCCAGGAATAGACATACAATAGAGGTGTCAGATTAACTTGATATGACCCTGAACTGGAGAAACATGGATGATTGTTGTGGGGGAGGGGAGAGGGTTAGCATCTGGGCTTTTCCCATAATGCACCTCTTGTGTGTGCTCTCAGGCTGCTGGAAGATTACATGCAGGCAGTGGAAGGCGTGAAGAAGAACCTGCTTAGGAAATCCTCTCCCCGGAGCCTCACCTTCGTGGGGGAGCTGTCCCACGGCCACTTCAGCCCCAAAATGGTCAGTGTGAGCGCGGCTAGGGCTCTGTGCCTGCAGATTGGCGAGCAGCTGGCAGTCCTGCTAAGAGAACCTTGCCACGGTTGATTTTACACTGGGATACAGCCTGCAGAGAGCATCCGTATGACAATAACAGCTTGGGCTACTTTATATTTATAGTGCTCTCAAAAGGAGGTCTGTACCCGGCGTTATCGCTGAAGCCAGCTACCTCGTTCTTCCAGTTTATGTCCAGGTTACAAACAAGATCCATTCCCTAAGTCTGTCTTTAAGTCATATTTGTAGGTAAGTCGGCAAAAAAATGTGGTACATAATATAATATAATAATGATACAGACTCTCCCCGGGTTACGATGGTCTGGTATTTCGACTTTTTCACTCTCAGTATATTATTCAGTAAATTACATAAGATATTCAACATTTTATTATAAAATAGGCTTTGTGTTAATGATTTTCCCTAACTGTAAGGTAATGTAAGTGTTCCAAGCATGTTTAAGGAAGGCTAGGCTGGGCTAGGCTAGGCTATGGCGTTTGTTAGGTTACTTGTACTGTATTAAAATGCATTTTTGCTTTATGGAATTTTCGCCTTATAGGTTTGTCAGAACATAACTCCATCATAACTTGGGGAGAGGCTGTGATGATGATGATGATGATTATTATTATTATTGTCTTGTTCACGAGTGAGGGGACGATGGAGCAGGAGATCGACAGGCGGATCGGTGCGGCGTCCGCAGTGATGCGGGCGCTGCATCAGTCTGTCATGGTGAAGAAAGAGCTGAGCCAAAAGGCAAAGCTCTCGATTTACCAGTCGATCTACGTTCC
>JAAGVU020000040.1:16159284-16178660 GCA_011763525.2 Mormyrus iriodes | reverse complement strand
TGAGGTGTTTCGGGCATGTCCCACTGGGAGGAGGCCCCGGGGAAGACCCAGGACACGCTGGAGGGACTATGTCTCTCTGCTGGCCTGGGAACACCTCGGGATTCCCCCAGAGGAGCTAGATGAAGTGTCCTGGGAGAGGGAAGTCTGGGTTTCCCTGCAGAGACAGCTGCCCCCGCGACCCGACCTCGGATAAAGCGGGAGATGATGGATGGATGAATGGATAGTAATAATATCTACATACGGTACTCTACTGTATCTTGAACCAACAAACCGCTGAAGCACTGCAATGTTTTCATGAATGTCACTAAGTAGTGCGTGCGTGTGTTATGAACCATTGTATTTAACCCAAATTTTTCCAATAATTACATTTATGGCAGTATGTTCATACGTACGAGTTGTCTGTAAGCTGGACGTTGTTAAATCGGGGACTACCTGTATTAAAATCAAGCCTTTTTGAAACACGGTTTTTCATAAAGCGACCTCTGTGTGGATTATGCTTTTCATGCAGCCTTTTTCATCCCTTACAGGGATGCATCATTCACTTTGGAATCAGACTGGAAGGGGGCTGAGGGGGCTGAAAGTGAATGAGGGGCGGGGGGGGGTATTTTTTTGCTGAGACCTGTTGTGACTTGAGAGCAGTTTCTTCCCTTTTGCACATTTAATAAGCATTTCGGAAACAAATGTGCACCCTCTGTAATATGGCCTGCTTTTGGTCTTTGGTGTGTCATTATGGCTTGGAAATCCATCTTTCAGATTGGAAACTGCACTCTCGGGCACAGTCAGTGATTTGCAGTAATCTTTATAGGCAGTGGCGATAGCCTGGGACCAAATGAGCACGTAATTGAAGCTGTGGCTTCCGAGCAAATAAACAGCCCATATGTGGCAGGGGAGCCTCCCGCATGTCCTGGGAAGTGGCCCTGTGAGGTGTTGCTGCAGGGGAGGGAAGACAGGAGCTGGGTGAGAATGTTCTGCAGGCCATCTGCAGTCTCGCATCACACTGGTGATTTGACGCTAGCCGAGCGTGTCCGGTGAGCTTGCACCCACCAGATTTATGAGTCTCTTTTAATTATTTTTTAATCAGCTGCCGTTTTTTTTTCCTCACAGCCGAATTATTATGGCCCCTCTTTCATTGTGCAGTAAAGAAACTCATAGGAGGTGCTGCGTCCTGCTCTGAGCGTAACGTGGGAATGGCTCTCAGTAATCCAAGTCTGAACATCACACAGTTTCCCTAGATGGCCCTGGCAGAGGTGCTTGTGGAACCGAAACTGAAATTTGCAAGTTAGAGTGGGACACGATTATTATTTTATTAATAGTACTTAGAAGATGATTTGTGGCAGGAAATGCAATGTGAACTACTAATAACTTTTGAGGTCTAACATGTTGAATCGTTGGTTTTATTTGGGCCTTTGGTAGCTGCAGAATAGCTGTTGTGATCTCACAGAACAATCCTCCTCCCTCAGGACCACCTGGTTTGCTTCCTGCCAGGAACGCTGGCTCTCGGTGCCCACAACAGTCTGCCCATGGAGCACATGGAGCTGGCCAAGCAGCTGATGGAAACGTGCTACCAGATGTACGCCCAGATGGAGACAGGCCTAAGCCCTGAGATTGTCCACTTCAACATGCCGCCCCACGAAGGCCAGGACGTTGACGTCAAGGTGATGGGGGGCACGGCTTGGCTGCAGGGGCGCCGTTACATGTAGGCTGTGTCTTTGGCAGCCCGCTCACCATCTGTTATCCCCCCACAGCCCGCAGACAGACACAACCTCCTACGGCCAGAGACTGTGGAGAGCCTCTTCTACCTCTACAGATTCACCCGGGATAAAAAGTACCAGAACTGGGGCTGGGAGATCTTCAAGAACTTTAACAAGTACACCAGGGTAAGCGGACAGAAGGGTTCCTGCCAAAAGGCACACCCACACACATACTCACAGCCTTACTTGCATTGAAGTAATGTTTTCTTAAATTGCCTAGAGACATAAAAACATGATTGAATTACAGCAGTTCCTGATTGCGTTGAAATATTTCAGAATTATAAGGAGAAACAAAATAGTCTTTATTTGCTAAACCTTTTTCTCCAGGCCTGGGCAGGTCTGTGTACTCCAGTTACCAAGGCGGATGAGTTATTCACATTAGAAGGGTGTTGAGACCGCTTTGCATATTGGTGTGAGTCTGAGCACTGTGATATCATACCCTGACTAATAACTCTCCTCTACCCGCCAGGTTCCCTCTGGAGGCTTTACCTCCATTAACAATGTGCGAGATCCTCAGTACCCTAACCCCAGAGACAAGATGGAGAGCTTCTTCCTGGGTGAGACACTCAAGTACTTCTACCTGCTATTCTCAGACGACCCAAATCTGATCAGCCTGGACAAGTACGTGTTTAACACGGAGGCCCACCCCCTGCCCATCTGGTCATCCACGGCATGACCGACGCAGGCCGGGACTGAACACGGGACGCACACAGCGCACGTCTCAGGGTTTGGATTCTGAGAAATGTTCTCAGGAGTTCCTTATGAATACCTTAACACATTGCTGATGGTCAACATGAAAGCCTGTGTTTAGAATGCAGATTTTTATAATGGAAAAAGTGTCAGAATTATACACAAGATGTTTCAGCATGTCAAGGGCTTGGGGATGGGGCGGGTAATATATTTTTAATACGTGTTCTGCGACTAACCTATAAATAAAAAATGGCTGATGGGGTTATATTGCAGTGTGGCTTTGATCAGCAATGTGTTAAAATGGCCAGTAATGATTTTATGTGTGATGAAAAGCTGCAATGTTTTATTTTATTTAATTTTTTTGTGGTGTGGATACAGGGGATGAATAGAAGGTGGGGGGGGGGGGGTTAAAAAATGAAAAACAAGCTGATATCTGAGCCAGCGTATAAGTGACTCCATGGATACTGCCATGTTGACTCTAGAGTACACAGCCCCCTTCCAGTCTGATTCCAAAGTAAATGATGCATTTTTATATATTTTTTAAATATATCTCCTTCCACAATCCCTTCTGTCATTTCCAGAACCATTATTATAATAGATATGTGGATGTTTGCAATGATATTTGAAGATTGTTGGTAGGGATGCATCGATATCGATACTAGCTCATATCCTCGTACTGGTCCTCATGACAATGTGCCGTTGCCTATAACTGATACCATGTAACGGCATATCAGCGATATCATTAAAGAGCAAAATAAATATCTACGGGTGTGGAAATACATTAACAATGAAATCCTAAAGCATAGCACTGCAAAGTGCACTCTACTAAGTTGTCAAGAGGAGATATGAAGTCAGGTTCATACAACACTAATCTAATTAAACATCTCAGAACTAAACATAAGAAGTGGGACGAAATTGCCCCCAGCAGCAACACTGTGCAACAACCAAATGTGCAGCAAACACTGGCACTGCGAGGGACAATATCAAACGATAAACCTCGTGCAGTGAAAATAACAGAAGCTCTTACCCAGGATCCATCAGGCACGATGTTGTGATGGTGGTACGCGGACAGTGTAATACTTTCTGAGGTGGTACATGGTATAAAAAGTTTGTGAACCACTGCATTAGAGGTTTTAGATAATTAACCCACCAATCTCCATTTTCCACTGGGACTAAAAAACATGATAGTCAGCCCTCCCCCCCCACCTCCTGGGCGGCAACTCTTAACGCCAGCTGTTTAGAAGATTGCCTGTACATTTTGTTCAGGCTTTCACAAAAAAAAAAAATTAAGTGCCCCACATGGTGCTGTGGTGGGGGGGAATTTCAATATTATCATTCATCCCATTGTTTTTTATGTTAAAATATTGCTTATCAGTTTTTAAACAACCATAATTGGCACTGATATCTGTGAGTACCAGTCTGAAAAACATGGCATCGGTGCATCCCTATTTGTTAATATGTCAATATGAAGGCTTCTACTGCATCAGGGACCACAGTGTGGTGACGACAAGATGCAGAACTTAATTTTCTGTTACATTGATGAATTTTAATGTTCTGTTTCTGTGTGTGTAGTTAAGAGGGGCGGGGGGGGGGGGTCTTTTTTTGCTGAGACCTGTTGTGACTTGAGAGCAGGTCTGTGGTGCAAATGTGAGATATTCTTGTGGCTGGTATTTAATTAGAAACCGGCCTGTAGTTGGGAACACAGCAGTACGGTCGTGCCTGTGGAACAGAATGCCAGATGCCTGTGAGTGGACTGCAGAGACTTTTCTGCAGACTTCTCATTGGTTTTTGAACTCTGGAGTCGAAAGGAAAACTGCAAAATGTACCGAAGTGTGATCTCAGCCATCGTTCCTGTACATATATACATATTTTAATTGTACAGATGATTGACGGGGTACATTTTATGGTCTTGTGGGAATTTTTTATTTCCACTTTAGCAATTGAAGTGTAGCCAAAGTAGTTAACAGAGTCTGCTTATTTGTGCTTTATTTTCATTGGTTGATTCAGTACCAGAGGGCAAAAAATTGCTGGTCATTCAGGATATGGTGAAATATGGGATGCCAATGGCAAGTTTTCAGTAGCACAGAGTAGGCTGTGAGCTTTCAATGCAGAATAGTGCCCGCTCCCTCGCGCCGTATTTGTGCTGCACTGATCAGTCATTTTCCCAGTCTTAGTGGCTGTGAGTTTATTTGAAGTAATAGTGGCTTTCCTATGTGGTTTTGTCACTGTGAGAAAACTGCACGCTGACGCTCCTGTAGAGCGATCTATCGTTTTATCTTTGCGAAAAGCTATTGATGTAGAAAATCTTTTTTTTAGTGGTGGTATTTTGATTTGTGCTTAAGTTGTAATTGTTGTGTGCAAGTGAAAATTCCACTTAATTTAATACTTTTATCCGACACTTGGCTGGGTCACATTATGTAAGTAGCAAGGATGAAGAATATGCTTTTGCAAATAAGTGCTGAGGTTATTGATTTATCAAGGAACAGAGCCATACTGGCTCTTGGTAGCCGAGAGCAATATTACAGACTGGTCGTCTGCAGTAACTGGTCTTACTGCTTTAGTAGTGGAGTTTCACTCTTATCTGTGCCTTCAAATCAGTGATATGTACAGTGTCCCTGTATGCAGTCTGCTTGGCTGTTACTGTTTTCCTGCCAGTGCATATAGTTTGGATCTATATTTTGGTTTATATGTACGTGACTGTTTTTTTTTTTCTCTTGTGGAAATATTTGGAGAGGATTATATTTGTATTATAGCTTAATTTCGATGGTTGAATGCTTCGAATAATGTCTGAAATTCACAACAAATTGACTGATTTTGTCATTAACACTTTGTCATTTAACCTTGATTTAAATCCAGATCAGCTTAGAAGAAGCTATGGGGATTTAATGGTTTACTCTAAATGTGCCCGTACGAGTCACTGGAATTTCATATGAAATGACTTTGCACTAATTACAGTTCCTGAAGTATCTCCTCTTCTATACAGGGTTACTGATATCAAGTCATCAGTGGTATTGGCAATGCATCAATGCTTTTGTAGATTTTTTTAAATAAATGCATGGGATGAAAAGAATGCTTAACTATTTAAAACAATATTAAACCCTAAAAATGACCAGAATTTTGAATTGCTCCAAAAACCAAAGACATTCCTGATGCTTTCCAAAGACGACTCATTTTCAACTTGCATGTCGTAAAACTGACCTTAAGAAATAGCAGTGGTCAATAGAACCTATAGAATCTTCATTCAGAATTGCCCCAGATGTCATGCCCAACTGACATCAGTCCACTGGCAAATTGATCAAGTTCTCTGCATTGCCCTGCACATAACAAAGCTCAGTGTAATCCATACCAGACTTCCATCCCTGAACTTTTTATCTGTACATAGGCAAAGGTTTTGTGAATTGAGAATCAAGAATCAAACTTTTTTGAAAGACTATCGATTTTATTGCATTTGTACAAATGTTGGCATTAAATTTTTACAAAAGGTTAATAAAACTGTAGTTCATAAATTTGAATGTATACACCTGTGTGTTTGTCATTTTGAGGTACATTTTCAGAGTGTTTAATTTTTCTTCATTTTCACCCAATGGGCAATTATTTCAGACTCTTTCCTGCGGGCCTCAGTCACTGATAATGGGTCAGCTGGATTTGACCCCCTACAAAAGAAAGAACAAAACCGACTGAATGCGTATTGTTTGGAGTACTGCAATGCACACGCCTCACAATGGGCACTCATTCAAGCTTGAGAAGGAATCTCTTTTTTCAAAGTTGCCCAATTACATTTTGTGGTACAATCAACAGTGAATTTAATTAATTAGCTTAATTAAATGTTTACATTTTATGAAGGACAGTTTCTGGTTTGCATCTTTGGCTTATTTTCTTAATTATACTAATACAGACCTACCTTAAATCTAAATGGTGAGCCCCTTCAGGGATGTTGATTGCAATGAGTGAGGGGCTCAAGGACTTTCGTACCTAAACAAACAAAATCACACGCTAATTCCACAGTCATTTCCTATTATGAATCACTTCGTTTCCGTCATTTCACTAATTAAATAAGTCTGCTTTATTAATATAAAACGAACATTTCTAGAAGTTTTCTGGTTTTCTATGGCATTCCAGCCCTGGCAATCCTGGCCTTCAGAAGTCCATTTTAAAAAAAAGCTCTTACCCCTCCATTTGCCCATGGATCAAGGTTGCCATTGGAGAAAATGATATTGCTGGCTGTGGAAAGATCTGTAAAGAGTATCACA
This sequence comes from Mormyrus iriodes, assembly GCA_011763525.2. NCBI lineage: Eukaryota > Metazoa > Chordata > Actinopteri > Osteoglossiformes > Mormyridae > Mormyrus > Mormyrus iriodes. The sequence goes on along the minus strand of JAAGVU020000040.1, from coordinate 16,171,969 downwards.
GTAGCCTTGTAATTCAAGGACCACAGAAGGTTCTTTCAATGCACTGCTTCAGATGTGAAGAGGCGATCCAACCATAACTCTCACCATCCCCCCAGAACTGGGCTTTGAGCCAGCCTGGTCGCGGAACCACGCCCCACTTCTTTGTGCAGTATCTCTCCCGGTCTTGCTCTGTGAAGGGCAGTGGCGGGAACATGTCCGTGACATTGTTGCTCTCGAAGCACATCTCGATCTCCGTGCAGGCCTTCAAAACAAACCCAGAAAGTTTAGCTTTCTCAAACAAACTTGGTGTGTACAAGGGTCTAAAAGTGAACAACATAGCTCATCTGGAAGAACTTGCCTGGTAGTCCCAAGCGAGACTGTTAGGTCCAAGGCCACAACCGGTAGGATCAGCACACTCTACATAAACACTGTAGATGTCATAACACTGGAGCTCGCCTGTGGAGTTGTACACTATACCTGTGAAAGAATCATTCATCAGTCAATAGTGTCAAATTGAGAATTAACCACCTAGTCAGCAATCAGTGACAACCTGAATGTTTCAATTGATTGCTCATGGGAGTTTTACTCACACATAAAAGTTCTGATGGCAGAATGAAAAATTATTGGTTCTCTCTCCGAACCAATCAGATTTTAGAGGAGGTGGGCTCAACCAATCAGATGTCTTGGTTCCGCCTCCTCCTGTTGCTTGGATCCACCTCCTTTACGATGTGATTAGTTCTCTCTAGACCAATTATTATTTGCTCTACTTTTATAACATTTGTGTAACTAAAACTCCCATGAGCCAATTGATCGCCATCAGGATTTAGAACATCCACGTTGTGCTTCTACACAGATGGATTGTGCAGAAAAATCAAATTCCTTTTCTCAGTAGTTTGTCTTAATATTGAGGGATAATGTCAAATTTCATCATCAGATGATAGAACTAGAGCTTTACAGAAAGAATTTGCATTATAAAACCTGCTACATCTCTAAGTAATATGCATCAGCTAAATTAATTTTGACCCTCGAATGTTTTTGACCTTCAGGCCATTGCAGAACCCTTGGTGTGTAGCCCTATAACCAATTCACCTGTTAGTATTCCTCAGGAACAGAAAAACCTGAATCAATGTAAATATGAAACAGAAGAAAATGGAAAAAATAACTGCTCTAGTATCTGTGAAAAGTGTATAGGATTGTTTAAGACTTTCTTAGCTTCTAAAACCAAGGACACATTCCAGTGTTTTTCCAGAAGACTCTGCTTTTGCTAAGACCTAGCAAACCTGATGGCAGAATTTGAAAAACAACCAGTCAGTCCATATCGAAGGTCACAAAGTGTGAAGAACACCAGCCCCAAGTAAGGGAGAATGGCACAGTGCAAAACTTGTAAAGGCAGTGCAATAGCATGCTCGTAGGAATATGTGATCATCCTTATTCCCCTTAAAAATTAACAAGATTAAATAAAAACTATCCTCTAAGCCAACAGATATGACAGTGATATAAAGGCTCTCATGACCATAGGCACAAGCCAGGATGAGCTCATAATGAATTATACAGAATCTGTGCTGGCGTGTTTACGTCCTGTTACACTCCACAGTAACCTAAGCGATAGGGCTCGCACCTCCACACAATGCACAAATCGCTGGCTCTCAGAGGAAGACCAGGGGAGATCAGTCTGAACTTGAATTCAGTTGAATGTATCACAAAAGTATTCAATAACTCCCTAGAGGTTTGACAAGGTTCCAGCTTCCATTAGAACACAATCCTGATTTATTTACTCAGCTAAATTCAACATTTATAATGCTAAATACTTCAGTTTTTACTATGCTTGATACTTTTAATCTTAAAAATTGTGTTCCAGTATTCAACTAGCTACATTGGCTATAGTCATAGCAGCTCAGTTTAATACAACACATCTACGTAGCAAAAATTCAAATTTCAGTTCAGCAGTAATTTTACAGTAATATCAGCGCTTACTTGGGCTGGCATTTGTGTATCTAGGTTACTAGTCCATGTACTTTCTCTTGCACCTGGCACAAACTATATTCTGTACTGAGACTATATTAATCAAGAACCACCACCTTTATGCCAATCTCCAGTCTCTGAGGTTAGGCTTTCTTCCACTGCTGCCAGGCACAGCCCAGTGGCTCTTGGAGCAGAAGAATGTAGCAGTGTAGAATGTAGAATGTAGAAGCGAGCCCTAATGTGCATCACTGTATTCTTCCCTCGCATCACTGTACAGTGACATCTACTGTCTGCTGGGCATCTAGGCAGCTGAGCTAGTGTCATTTTCCTGTGATTATTTCCTCTCACTCTACGTGAAGAGGGGCCAACAGCCCACCTACTGGAGGTGTGTGATAGTTGCCATGGTCTGATAAGGGGTATTTCGAGCTCCTGGGAGTTTTACTTACACAAAAAATGGCAAAACAAAAAATTATTGGTTCAGAGAGGTAACCAATCAGATTGTAGAGAGGTGGGACCAAACAACTAGAGGAGGCAAAACCAACCAATCAGATGACTTGGTTCCACTTCCATTGGTTGCTTAGACCCACCTCCTCTACAGTCTGATTGGTTATCTCTCTGAATCAATCATTTTTCATTTTGCCCTCAAAACATTTTTGTGTAAGTAAAACTCCCATAAGTGTAGTTTGATAGTTAAGCTTACAGCCAATATGGGCTACTACAGCCTCGGGAGAAACCGATAGGATCCAGGCCCACCACCTACGACCATAGTCAACCCCCCAGGGACCATCCACTGTGGGATTCTTGACATCACAAGCGACACAGACCACCTTCTATAAACCTTCAGCATACTTTCAACAGATGCCTTGATTTACAGAAACACAATGTTAATACATCTTCAGCAACTCTAAACGTTATATGGTCATGTTCTGTCTAACAGAAGAACAATGCTCCATTGAACATCCTCAAAAAAGAAAAATACAGAAAAAGCTCTTACATTTTACCCTCACACTTTCCTTTTCCAAGGGGAATCCTGATTTTTCACCAGCCCACAAGAAAGTTCTCTAATGGAAAATTACTGAAAAGCTTTATGCTCTCTTGCCCTGCTAGGGACACCAGGTAGCAGCAGAACCTTGATATTTGCTCAATGTGATCATGGCATGGCAGCAAAGTAGGAGGATCACCAACGGTAATCCTAAAACCTACTAAAGGTCTCAAGGGCCCAGCTGACAACCTTTTTCCCCTCATTAGGTTTTAACTGAAACACAATTCATTTAGCTGTCATATTTAGAACTGGGACACTGCTCTTCTTTAACCTGGATACCTTAAGAATAAGGCTTCAGAGAAATAAACTGATATATACATTATATAAAAATATTCAGTGCTAAACAAATACTGTTTGGAACGGTCTATTCTGTGCAAAAGTCCTACTCAAAGTCATGCTATTCTCCAACTAGCATCATATTTTAAGTATATGGCTCAGTGATACAGTGCAATCAATGTCTAATGATGTAATGTCTAAGCTGTTTTAGCTACGGTCTCAGTGGACTTTGCCGAAAAGGTATCCCATTTAAGGCACAGGAACAGGTTCACATTAGCAAAAGGGAGTTTTACAGCCCAGAACCTGATCAAGGGACCACACTTAAAACCCTGCCCCCCCCCACTAAAATGCTCTGCACCACCAACAGGTGGCTCCTTGCAAGTGGGCACAACATCTCCGGCAACTTGAGCACCACTATGTCTATGCCTTCAAACTATCAGGACAAACAGTGTAGAGGCTGCATAGCCTCGACTAACCACACACTCTGACCTCTTTATACTGGGAGGGCATCACGGCCATCAGGCCCTGAATTTTAGGTGACTCACACCCATCCCTATTGTTGGTTTTGCTAAAACACACATCACTTACCCACAGTGTCTCTTAGGGCAGACAGTAAATTCGGTCCATTTAGCATAGTATCACAGGCCACCTAGAGAAACAAAGGAGAGCAGACACACGTAACGGGCTCAAAGAGTATGGCGTATTTGGGCCAACACAGCTCCCACCACTTCTAGTATACTACCTTGACTGGGTTAGCAGGCATTTTTCCCATGAAATGGGTGCTGTAGGGGTAGTCAAGCATAGCCATGAGGGTAAAGGCATTACGCAGGAGTCCCTTAAGCTGATGAATGTCCTGTTTGGATTCTGGGGTCTTGCAGAGACTAAAAGATGATTGGATACGTCCATAATCTGGAAAGGAAGAGGAATTCATTGTAGAATACAAAGCTAGGAAGGAACTAAGAATGCCATGTGTATTTAAAGAAGGCTTAAAGTTCCATAATGCAGCTATAATGAAGATTACCTTCTTGCTGAGCGAGGACTTCGAGCTGGGAAAATGCTCCCTGAACTGCATCACTGCAGGAAGGACTGTAGTTTTCAAAGTCCTAAATCGAAGAAGGACTATGTTATGATGATTACTGAGCTGAACAGATTAACGTACTTTACATTACAAAGACCTTCCCCAGTAATGCAAACTTACTGCAGTCACATCTTGGAAGAACTGCTTTGGATCCCCCATTCCAGCTGTAGATAAAATGGGGGCACTGGCAGCCAGAGCTCCCGTTACGATATTTGGATACCTAAGTCTCATGTAGACACTCAGCATACCTCCATAACTGATGGGGAAAGAGGAAACTAATTCAGTCATACTCATTCATCATCATCGCCAAGTGAAAACTGACTAAAATGATAATATCAGGGCTGCCAACTTCAGTCAGCTGGCTGGCGTGAGATTTTCAATTCGAGACAAGTCTGCACAAGCATTTACATGTATGTAACAGTATTATTACCTTGTAAATAGTCTGTTGGGTTTGCAAACTGCACCAAAGCTTCTGATGTAGCTAATTTTAGGTTTATAACGGAATAATGTAGATTTGCTGTAAGATTTCTTCCGTGACCGTGAGATTCTGAAAGCGTGCGTGTCACGCCAGATGCGTGAGAGTTGGCAGCCCTGCATTCAGTTCCCAAAACAAGCTACCATACCTTCCACCGAAAACAATGACTGGGCACATTGTGGCACCAAGATCCCGTTTGAGCTCTGTGATCATAATAGCGTAATCTGCCAGCGCCTGTTCCACGGTCAACAGTCCAATCTCTGGGATTTTGAACGAATAGTTGCCAAAAGGGAGTGACTTGCCATAATATCTCTACAGGACAAGACAGCAGATCTCAATATTATGCTACAGTGTTTCATTAAACTGCATTAAGTCATATAGCATTACCTTCCATAACATGAAACTTAAGTAGGGGGAAGAAAGATACATGTTTGGATTCATATTTCATTGTCTACACTCCACAATAAAGACAAATTGCACCCATCATCTATGTTCACATTTAACCCAGACTCCCCATATGACAGTAAGTCACGAGTTGTAGTAAAACGTCCCATCACATGACCTTACATGCTCAGCAAATATCATCAATGCATCCTGCTGTGCTGCCAGTTCAGTTATAAATCCAGAATTCATAGCAAATTCCCAAATGTCTCCCTCGTTTCCAGTGTAGAAAAAAATAGGTCCGACACCTTTTTTCCAGTATTGATCTAAAGACACAAAAACCAGAGATTAACGATGGCTTTTTAGAACCAAGCAATACTTCAACGTGAGCTAACTCAAACTACATATCTGCCAAAAAAATACACATTTCTTTCAATGCAGTCAATTAACAACAAACGCTGTCAAAAGTCCTACGAATTTTCTGTGCCCTAGCTCTACTTTTGGGATGTATTTTGATACAACACAGATTGTGGACTCAAATTATGACAATCCAAAAATAATACGATTCACCTGTTATTAAATATCTCTGGTCGTAGGTGCCGTTGCCCATACTGTTGAAGTTGAAGTGATCTATCACTTGAGAGAAATATTTCTCTTTAAATTGGGGTGTCGGAGGGTCGCCGTTGCTTTTCCAATGAGCCTGTAAATAACAGAAACTAAAACTCCTCGTGCTACGGGCAACTTTAGTCAACATACGTAAAGGTTTTTCCAAGTTATTAATATTGTGTCCATTGTGGTAATACATAACTACTTAACCAATAAACTAGGTTAGATATAGGTCGTGTTTTTATCTAAAGTACTGCAGGCTAATACAAACAGAATGACCACAGTGATTTATTTAGGTCGAATTAAATTATGCACAAGAATACTTCAGAGGGCTACGCTATCATGTACAATACAACTAACTGTTTAACTACTGACTGTAGGCTTCCTTACCTTTTTGATTAGTCTTAATCTTTCTGATGACACATCTCCGCCTTTTTCGGGTTCTCTTTGTTTAATTCCAAAATTATATTTTTCAAAGGAACTGATTTGAAACCCACTGCGCGGAAGTCCATGGCTTTTATTTAAACTAAAAAATAATATGCAAAAGACTAAAAGCAGCCGGGCAGACATATCAAAACATCAGTGGCGAACGTCCTCAGTGGGTCATGTGAGAAGTCATCATGTGACAACGATCGTTCGTATTTACAATTTGACATGACGTGATACAATGCGACGTTCGTGTTTACGATGCACGAACTGTGTCGCGTCCTTTTTGCGTAGCCCATGCTTTTACATTATGTCATCCGAAGTTGTCTGGAGCTTTATTTTCTTAGCGCTGTTGAATTGGCAGGGCACCATAGGATCTGTCAACCGTGGATTTGAGTCGCGCATGCGCTGCCGACCTATGTCAACTAAGTTATTTAACTGTTCAAGTAATCAAGGACTTCAGACCATCTACCAAACGTGCACCCTTAATTACCAATTATAGACAATGAAGTACCATCTCACGTATTTGTATAAATTTTTATAAAATGGCCGATTACCTATAAATCATCTCTATTGATACCTGCAAAACCCCTCACCGGAACTGGACATACACGGTTTTTTTTTCTTCATGTTTACCTTGCTTCTACTTAGTTTTAAGTTTTTGCTATCTTTAGTTAGTTTTTAGTTGCTTTTGTATTTGGCTTTCATTGCTGGTGCACGCTCTACTCAAATCCATGGTTGACTCAGATCCTGTAGTAACATGGGCTATCCGAATTTAGGGGCTGCTTCCTTTAAAAGCTGCATTCAAAGACCAAATGCGTTACAAGGCTGTTCCATTTCAAACACTCTGTCAAATGCAAACTGGAAATGCGTCCTTCTTTTGCCGAGTCACGAAGGATCCACCCAATAGATCCTTCTCCGCTCAAGATATGCCAAGATTAATAACCTAGCTTATTGGTTAAACAGCCTGTGGCTTTGGGGACAGTGTGTGGCTCAGTGGGCTAAGCCTCTGTACTTGTGACTTGAAGGTCACTGGTTTCAGTCCAGCCTTGGCACATCTGCAGGTCCTTGAGCAAGGCCCTGAACCTCCAGCTCCCTGGACACTGCTATGGGTGGTTGCCCTTTGTGGCCAGCTTGCTATCACCTACAGAGGTGCAAGTTGAGGGAGTTATAAAGAGAATTTCCCCGCGGGGATCAATAAAGTATCTATTATTAAGTAAAGTGGGTGTATCCCAGCTAGGCAATAGGGGCAGAGCTTCATAACTCAAGGGTAATGGCAGGAACAGCTGGTGATGCAAATAGCAAATTCTGTAGGCCAGACCATCCCATTTGAAGAATGCAACTCCTGAATTTAGACACAGCCATTGCCAACTCTCACGCTCATGCAGGAAATCTTATGGCAAGACTATATTATTCCATTATAAACCTAAAATCAGCTACATCAAAAGCGTTGGGGTAGTTTGCAAGCCCTACAGATTATATAAACGTTAATAAAACTGTTACATAAATGCATGCACATGTGTGTGCAGACTTGTCTTGAATTGAAAAGTTCAATCCAACCAGCTGACCAAAATTGGCAACCCTTTGTTGTCAATTTGTACCTCCCTTACAGCTACCACACTTCCATATTGCATTACTTATTTATTAATAAGTCTACCTTTTCTTATAGTGCTCTGATATTTGCCTACCCCCAATGTAACTGTAGTCGGAAAATTTCACTGTGTTCCCCAAGTACATGTAAAAATAAAACATGAAACTAGAAAAACCTTAAATGCTTTGATTGGTAACTCCCCCCACAATCGAAAAATATGCTGAGGCTGATTGGAGTTGCCAAATTGCCCATAGGTGTGCATGTGTGTGTGAATGATGTGTGAGTGTGCCCTGCGATGGGTTGGCGCCCCATCCTGGGTTGTTCCCTGCCTTGCGCCCATAGCCTAGGCTTCAGACCCCCCGCGACCATGTATAGGATAAGCAGTTACAGAAAATGGATGGATAGATGGATAGATGGATGATCGGTAACCATATAATCAGTGTCTTAGTGCTGCTGCTGCTGTTTTATTAAAAAAGTATCAATATTTGTTTGGTAAATATTTGCCATTTAGTTAAACCCAGGGCAGGATTGACCATCTGGCATTTTCTCAGTGCCCCCCCCCCTCAGTTTGTCATGGGGTGATCTCATTCCAGCCCTGGCTAAACCTCTTATGTTGGACTTTAAACATATAGTAAGTGAATCAAGTAACAGGAATATATGTACTTTAAGAATGATTGTTATGATCAGTTATTCACAAGTAGTGAGACCATGACCTATTTACGTGCACCTTAAACAGAGAACTCCCAAAACTTGGAATTACATATAAAAGATACCCATTGCCTTAAAGGAATCCATCAGAAATTGATCTCAGGTGTTGGACCTGTTTTACAGAGAACCATGGGAACTGTTATAGAAGGAAGACAAAGAGGAATCTTGGGGAAAATTTTTCAAAATTAAAGTGGCAAGTAGATGGAAGAAGATAAAGATGGAGAAGCTAAACTTGGAAAAAATGAAGAGAAGAGGGTAGAGAAGAGGGTTTTAGATACAATTTTTTAATGTGATATGGGTATATATGCATTTAACACAAAACGTGTAACAGCGCAAAGGTGACTAATATTACAACATTGTTCAGTTCTGTAGCGATAGTCTTCACCCTCACACCTGCTATCTTGAGTAAAGTCTGTTCAGCTCTGCAGTCTGCTCTTCACTCTCCACTCCACTACTGTAATAGTGATGACCGAGCAGAGCAAAATATAGTCACCGCTCTGAACTCAGCTGGCTATAATAGGTACGTGGGAGAAAATAATTTTTACAAAGACCTGGGAAAGTATAGTGAAGCTTTACTACAAAAGTAGGAATCCCAATAAACGTTGAAGCCTACATCCAATCTCGGGCACTGAATAAAACTCTGGAGAGTGTATCATTTGACCAGAGACGTAATCTAATCAACGATAATGACTTTGAGGAAAATGTAAATAATGCAGTTATGACGTCACAGAGGCACGCGACGAACCGCCTATTCACATATGGCTAAAGAAATATCTAATTGAAAAATAATAGTAAAATGTTAATGTGTCTATTTTTCTGAGAGGAGCCACAGCCACGTGGTCAAAGAGCCGCGTGTGGCTCGCGAGCTGTAGGTTACCGACCCCCGGAATAGAAGAACGTTCCCTGAAAAATGGGTTTACCAGAGCATGTCATTGACCTTGTGAAGAATCTCTATTTTGGACAACAAGCTATTGTCAGTGTGGAATATGAAGAAACTCTTCATATTACTGTTAAGGAATTATACAAGGTTGCATGCTATCATTGTATGTGTTGAACTAGTACACAATGCATCTGATTATAAAGGGTGAACTGGAAGACGACATTAGTAAGTAATTTATTAAGAAATAATTAATTAAGAATAAGAAAGTTTCAGAACAAAAGACTGATATGTGGGTAAATGTGAAGAGAACAAATGTTATGAAGTTTGGTGTTGAAGAATGTATAGCTTATAGAAATCTTGAATGTTTTGAAACAATTATCAACAGTAAAAGACTTAGTAGTTAAGAAATACATCTCAGACTGTCACTTCCGCTCTGATGAAGGACCTAGAAAAAAATTATCAAGTACTGACATATCTCTAAGAAACAGGATCAAAATTGTTCAGAATATGAAATTTCTTATGTCTACTTATGTGAAAGCTATATAAAGAAACAGGATAGGGGAAGTTCTGGCACCTTTGAACTATGATGCTGGCAAAGACTTCTAAAAATACCACGGACTGCAAGGAAAACGAACCAGTGGACCTTTGATCACATCAAGCCTAAATTTTCACGTGAAGCAAAGTAGACTAGATTAAACACCATTAGGGGCGTAATATGAAAGGAGAAGAAGATCACAAAGCGTATAATATAGAACAGGAAAATGATGACCAGCAAAAAGACGGATGGACTCAATCTTCACAATAATGAACATGCCATTGGAAAGCCTGATGACCCAGAAAGGAAATGGAACATTCTGGAGGAATGCCATCTGTATGGTCACCAGGAGTCCACAAAGACCTGGCTTCATATAATAATAAGTTATATGTGATGGAAAACCATGGAGTGGCAGGCGCCAAATACCTGCAATAAAATACCGCAGCCTGTGCCATATTCCACCCCACATTATATAGCTGCTCTGACTGTGCTTCTCAGGCCTATGATTGGACAGACGATTGTATTGGAGATAATTGATACAGTCTTATATGGGAGGCTAAGACATAATGCTAATACATTGTTATATAAATTAAACAACTTCTTTACATCACATATCTTCCACGTTACTATAATAACAAATGTATCATTGCAGACAGTTTATTTGGATGTACCCTCAGTATTAAATCTTTTAAGGTGTTACAGGTACTTTTATGAAATTAAAATGTCTAATGTGGTGTTTGTTTTTCACAATCAGTTTTGTCAAGCAATACCTCAGGTTTGTCTTAGATGTAGTGAGAGAGCTGATATATCTTACAGTTTATTTATTTATTAATAATACCAACTAAATAGGTTACTGAAACATTAAAATAGCATTTTAAGTTGTATTATTATCTGGACCAAAGAATGTGTAGTATGTACAGTGTTTTACCAGGATAAATGCATCCAAGAAGATTCTGAAAAATGACTCAGATACACAGCATGTATTTATTATAAAGAAGCTATAAGGAAGAATTCCTCATTATGTTTCATGGGTTAAAAAATGGAACAGAAATAAGTGGGAATCTCACTCTGTATACCTGTGCCCTCATTTTTAGCAGTTCAAACATGCAGCAGTTTTCACATCATCTTTTGTTTCTATTCAAGTATAGATCTTCCCAGTTAAATATCCCTGGTTATAGATTCACAACCCTGGTCATTATAGCAAAGAAATCCCCAGTACAGGTGAAGCCACATTCCTGCACATATAAAGTGCCTATTCAGTCTGTTTTAGCTACAAAATGCTTTGTGGAAATAAAATCCAGACAAAAGCAATATAGATGAAGCGTGACGTAAACCTCTGGATTTGTTTGTGCATTCAGCTCTCCCCCCATGAGTCACTGTGCTTTTTTTCCTTGTTGGCACTTCCTACTGAATCGGTTCCTGTCTTCTAGTGCAATACCAGTCGGGCTTGTCCCCACCCCCTTTTTTCAGGAATGTGACGGGGACTTCCTGATACCTTGCTATCCGTGATAGCCACTGCCATCACCAGCTCATGTCCACCTGGCTGACGATCACCAAGCACCGCTTCTGCTGCACAGGAATATCTACACTTTGTTTTCTGCACTCCGGTAGCTGTTAGGGTGGTTTTACCGGACAGCTGGAAGGTAATTAAATAGGAATAATCATGCTGTTCAAACACAGAATAGACTTTGTAACTGTACTGTGAATACTTGTCTAGAGATGTGTTTGGCAAATCGAAATGTTTTCAGTTCTGCGTATGGAGGTAGTTAACGTTAACTTCTGCTGAATAGGAGTGAAAAGCATTTTAATTTGAAACAAAAATGTAGCTGCATTTTGCTCCTTAATTTGCTCTTTATTTTTTCGTTATACATATTTGTGTCAGTTTTCTGTCTGAAATAGCAGAGTGTGAAGCTGGCTTTTTTCAGAGAGCAGAGGTCACAGTGGCAGGATTTTGTTCTCATATGAAGTGGCTTAAGGAGAGGACAGGCAAGGCAGGCAATTGCCTGAGGCCCTAAGAGTGGCCGATTACATAGGACATTGCAACGACAAATTTGCTTTATTTGGGTATTCTGTTTATCACAGTAAAGTGGAAGTAAAGGAATTATCTTTATTAAAATTCTCTTTGTTGATATAATTAACTTAGACTTCATGCTAAAATAATGGTCATAAATTTTACCATGTCGGGCGGGGTGCGCTGGAGGGCCCTATGGAGTTTTTTGCCTAGGGCCTGCAGTGTCCTTAGAATCACCTCTGCTCATATGTATCCCGTCAACTGTCTTCAGAGTACCATGCTGTACACGGAGCTGCTGCAGCTGTGGGACCAGGCGGTGCAGGCCGTGGATGGACAGGACTGGCAGGGCGCCCTCACCAAGCTGGAGGAGATCACGGAGCCCACGTCCCGCACGCTCTTTGTGACTGCAGCCGCATATTTGGCCCTGGGCCAACTGGAACCTGCCATCAGGGTGAGGAGGGGCAGCTTCAGGAAGCTCTAGCTCTGAAAAAAAGAGACCACTCTACAAGAACAGGGTGAAACAGGAGACACTGGGAATGACTAAAAACCAGTCAGGTAGAGGTTGGAAGTAACTTTCTAATGACAGAGATGACTGCTAGCTTATCCGACAGTTTCTCATGAATTGGAGGATGACATCAAGTGACCTTCAAAAGGAATGGGAAACATTAAGTGGAGGTGTTTAAGTGCACTGCTAGGACAGTTCGTATCAGGCTGCATTATGCAAAAAAAAAAAAA
>JAAGVU020000040.1:16143331-16154575 GCA_011763525.2 Mormyrus iriodes | reverse complement strand
TGGGGGGAAACCGGAGTACCCGGAGGAAACCCCACGACGACACGGGGAGAACATGCAAACTCCATACACATGGAACCCGGGCGGAGAGCAAAATACCATATAAGTCAAATTATTATAATAAAAAACATTATATAACTCTTTTATATGCTTTCCTAAATTAACTCCTAAATTGCTAGATGAATTATAAAAAAATTTGAACCAGTGTACTCAACTGCTTGCACACTGTTCACATACATGTGGATTTAAATGATCATATTACTATGTGTCAACTAACCCTGTCAATCAAGTAGCTCTTCTTAACATAGTTAAATTCATTTTTTTTTTTACTTTAGATCATTATATGTGATACATGTGGTTGTTTACGTGTTTAAGTTACTTTTGAATCAGAAATCATATGAATAATTTTTTTGTGGTAATTACAAATGCAGATGGCATTATCTGACAGAGAGTGACTGTTTATGTATGTAAGCATCCCTCATTTTTTATATTCCTGATAGCTACCAAGCTGTCTGTCTCCACCTCTAGCATTTTACTGTTAAATACCGTGGATACTGATTTTGTCATTTCTGCAGAGTGAGAGTGGATTTCTCAAAAAGCTCCCGAACCTTTCCCCTATTGGCCGTCAAAGTTTGTCAGAGACGGTAACAACAATGTTCTGTTTGGCTGTGACAGGGAATCCCGCTACATGTGCCTTCGCGGTCCTTACATAGCCCAGGGCCCCCAGGAGCTGACTGTACCCAAAGGGGAGGTGGTCTTTGTCTTCAGCAACGAACGTGCAGATGGGCTCACCACCGTCATTTACGACGGACGGGTATGGGGCACACCAAGGACGCTTCCAGGTGTTTTTCTCTCTCTATGATACATGTACCATAAATCCTGCTTGTCATTCTCACACTGTACCTGCCTCTTTTTCTAGAAAGGCCTGCTCCCCTTCTCTCTGCTGGATCCTTTGGACATCGGCAAAATCAAAGGCAAAAAGAAAGGATGCGTTAGTTACTTTTTCATACCCTTCTTTTACCCATCCTGATGTTGCTGCCTTGTACCGTTACCATGCCTACTTTAGTATCAGTCTGAAACCTCCCCAAAGAGAGAGATGGACACTTGTCCATGTGGCAGCAGCGTATCTCCCACCTGCCGAGGAGCTTATGTAGCAGCCTGCAGAGACACTTTGGTTTAATGCTCTGCCACAGTGGAGATTTTAGTCTTGACCATCAAGCACAACAACTGAAGGCAAATTATCTGATACAATCAGACTAGTGCATGACAGGTTACACATTTTCTACATGCCTGGCTCAATTCGTGCCCATTCCAGTAATTCCAGGTGGCAAAAATAACGTTGCCAATCATTAGCCGTATTTACCAGGAGTTTGTGAGCGTCTCTTTTTTTATATTAGCAAGTCAAAGTTTAAATTCAATCTTGATCATTGTTGATAATGTCTGCTAAAACAAATACAACACGATCTCTATATCAAAAGAAATTAAGTGAATGTGTGATTTTCACAGACTTTCCTTAACCCTAGCTTCTGGACTGAGTGAAAGAATAAATGGAAAAGTCAGCTCCAGAAGACGCCTTAATGAAAATGTGAAATGTCCTAAACTGCTTGTTGCTAAGGATCATAGGATGAGGATTAAGCAGGGGTTAAGTTAAAAAGCAGATACTGCATCAATGTTGCTTATTTAAATTTCTCACTTTCTGGTTTCTGAATTGGGTGTGAGGCACTAAATCGATTTTCCACAGATCCCCAATGGGATTCCACTGCCACCAGGCCTCAAGCCCCCAACTCGTCCACAGCCGCAGCTGCAGCCGAGCCCAGCGTCGGCACAGTCGGGTATGTTGTACCAACACCATTTTAAACGCTTTTGCTGTGGCATACAGCCAGTATCTGAGCTGCTCTGTAATATCAGCTCGTTGTCAACCTGTGGAAAGTCTGCCGTATGTAGCCGTCAGGCACACTTGTTCACCGCCTTATAAATAGAGCATGGCGCAGATGGACTGATGAGGTCTGGAATGCCTTCCCTGCAGTGACTCTACCTGCTGCATCGGCCCCCACCTGCACCGGTTCCACCTTCTCTTCAGTGCAACCACCCAGGTTCCCGAGTTCTGCTGGTGGTGGAGCTGAACTGGTGAATAAAAAAGCACAGCTCTATTTATATGACATGTCTGCTGTTAGCGTGGCCTTGGCACATCTGAACATTAATTAGGAATTAGTAAGACAGGACTGTGAATGTACTCATACTAAATAAGGATAACCAGATGTGTGTAATAATGGCATATAAAAATATTATATGCTATAACATGACTGCTTTGATATGGGAAGAGCACTTGGACTTTTCCTCGAACACGCTTGCCCATTGCCTGTGGAGTACTTTGTGTGCCTGTCAGTTATGACGCCCCCCTGGGGCTCACTATAACACCCCAGAGTGCTTCTTAATCAGGCCTGTAGTGTTAATGAGGATATAGCTGTGCTTAATTTTAGGAAACTAGATTCCGGTATGGTATTGATCCTTGAGAAAGGATTAGCGTAACAATGTAATTGAAATGCATTTAATTATATAAAAGTAAAACTAATCCCAATTAATTGATTTTATTCTCATCATCCATAGTCGTTATACATCTAATTACTGAGGCCATGTATAGTTATATATGAAATTGATGAAAATTTAAAGTTTAAATAAATTGGTGTGCTGGTTTATTGGATAATGTACTGATATATAGTATTTTTCTTACAATAAATGAACAGGATAATGGATGATATTAGAATATAAAAGAATATGTGTGGTACAAAGACAATGGAAGTCCCACGTGTTGTTTTGAAGGTTATACCCTTTCTTATGTTCTTCTCGTCTTTCACAGGAGCCCTGCCCAGCCCCGGAGGAAGAAGGTGGCTCTGTGATAGTGAAGGTACACTACAAGTGTACGTTGGCCCTGAGTGTCCCAGTGGAGACATCGTACAGTGAACTACGGGAACAGATTGGACAAAAGCTTAGAGAGCCAGCAGAACGACTCTGTCTCAGGTATACCTGTGAGCCTCTGCCCAGGTGGTTTTATGATTAACCCACAAAGTTTACAATGTCATGATAAACAGGATGTTTATTTCCTCTGCCACCAACATGGCCACATTTCTGCTCCCCCCAGATACAAGCAGCAGGGCTCCCCGGCTTTGAAGTCAGTGGGGGAGCAGGGTGAGCTTGGCTCCCTTCTAGAAGGGTCTGAGACCGGTAGAGTTACGCTGTGGTGCCAGGTACTGTCCATCCGTACTTTTTGACCAAATGTACCAAATATGCTACCTTCAAGTAAAAAACAAGAACTATGGCTAGATGACATGGGGTCTTTGTGAGGTTTAGCCATACACTTTCCTGCTCGTGATGCTGTGCTGTCATTTTATCTGCAGTACATAGTTTTCATAAGCAGTCGATGACATGAACTATATATGCCTGTGCTTCTTATGCCAGCCGAAAGCATTTCACCATTCTTCAGTTGTAAGGGCAGAAGAAACTAATATAGCATAATTAAACAGAGGCTGAATGATCTATAAAGTCATTATGAGGACCTGTTCATGACTGGTGGTTGGCATGATTGTAATTAATTGCGTCAGTGATATCCAGGATGGGGATGAAGCACCGGTCAGGATATGACAGTCAACAGCTTAGCTTGGCCACACCAGCCGTATTTATCCACAAGTAAACTCAGCAAGTGAGCCGGGCCATCGACACAGAGCAGATGGCAGAGTCCTTAAGAAATCAGCTTCTCTAAGTGTGAAACTTGTGGGTTTCAGTGAGCTCTGTTTCGTTGGCAGTGTCACTTGAACCAGAAAATTAACTGTTTCGACTCCCCTTGAAAGGAAGTCCAATGCATTTTTTTCCCCTAGAGACTCGTTTCTGTTGTAAAGGCAAACGCAAGAGTTGACCTTGAGAGGAAACAATCCACTGTGTTCTACTAAGTCTAGGCGATATATTTGATCAAACACCTCATCATGACTGACATAGGAACCTGTAATATCCTTTGATAAACTTTGAATCCCTGAAAGCTTACCTTCATAGCTACAGAGGATGAATATAACCATTATTTTATTGGTATTCAGATCATTTAAGGGTAGCATCTTCAAAGCATTCCACTTTGCTCTCCCCTGCACAAAAATAGAGACAGTATTGATACACTTTTCATTTATCATTGGTTGTGTAACTGGTATTTCATATATATATACACTTTCCAGGAAATAATGTAAAGACAAGGAAGGCAATGCCTCATGCGTTATTATATATTGAAAAACACTTTATTCTCTTATTTATTATGCAGTATACTGAGTAAAAACTGCAAAATAAGCAAATCTGATTGAAAGATGCAGCTCTAGTATTTAATACTATTAAATAATTAGATGTGTATTCAAGAATGAAGATGGATATGTGTGGAGCTGAGATGCACTGAAATGAATCACCCGGGAGCCTGGGAAATGGCATAAAGACAAAAAGACTGAGAAGCCCTTGCCTCCAGGGCTACTCCATCTCATAGAAAAGTATTTTTTTTACAAAGATGCACATTACAGTATATCTACTGCCTAGAAATGCGGTGTGAGGAAAGCCACCTGTAAGGGCAGGCCATCTGTGGTGTGGACAGCATGGTGGAGAGAGACAGAATTCCAATTGGACCACCAGGCAGCTAAATAATACAATTTGAAAAGGGTTGAAATGAAAACAAGCTTTATCTTGAGTCGCTGAATGGGTCCCTGTGCCCTAATTGTTCCTCTTTTATAAAACAGCTGTAATCTATAATAAAAGAATGCAATTTTGAGGTGTGGGCCTACATAGAGTGATTATATTTACCATAATTTTCCCCATTTTGTGATTTGTTCATTTAAAAGCCATTAAACTCACGCATCTCTCATTTTTCTCTCTCAGAGTGAAGATCTGCTCTCCAACAGGAATATTCTGTATCACGTGGTGGCTCTTTATGACTACGCTGCCCAAGGTCCCGAGGATCTGGAGTTTAGTGAGGGAGATACCATAGATATTCTGAGTGAAGGTAAAATTGGAGGGCTGGGGACTGCATTACTACAGCCTGGAAGGTTCGCGAAAGATGGTTTTGCGGCTCAGCCAGTTGTTCTTTTACAATTATGTATACTTCGGATTATGTTCATAGAGGTCTGTTTTCTATTAAGGGCTGATTTAGGTCATAAGTTATTTGGCACACTGGCCATTTATAAATGGCCAACTATCCTCATTAAGGTCAATGCTACACCATAGTGTGGTTGTTGTATTATGTGCGTCGTGCCCAGACTTTGGTGACAAATGCATGGTTATTTATACATGGGTGTAGTTCAGTAACACAGCTTTTGTGTCTGTCTAACTTGGATTTAAAGCAGAAGGAGAAGCATAAGATCATGGAGACTGTAAACCAGGTCACTGTGGGTGGGGGAATATAGAACGAGGACAGCAGGACTGGGTGAGGCATTGCTGTGCTATATGCATCTCGCCGATGTGAGAGGTACATAGTCTGTGCATGGCTTTCCTCAAACAGAGAGAAATGACACTGCGCAGTAATTGGCTTCCCCATGTGCAAACAGGCAAAGGGGATGTTAAAGCTTAAAAGGGCCTAGAGGGCTGATAAAGAAGTTAATGTCGAAAGCTGAAATCGAGCACCTGCGGCCCAGAGCAGCAGAAGAAGTAATAAGATGGATGAATGAAATAGAGCAGGAAATAGATCCAGGCACTATATCTGAGGTTAGCATGGGGTTAGAGCGAAAGAGTGCCTCCCTAGGGATAAAGAGGGTACGATATGGACAAAAAGTAAGAGTATTTTCTTAACATTTATTTATTTAGCAGGGTATGGCAGTAAATAGGCTTATTTGTTCCTGCCTCTTTCTCTGCCCAGTCAATGATGAGTGGCTGGAGGGGCACACGGCCGGAAATATCGGCATCTTCCCCAGATGTTTCGTCTACCAGGACACCCCAAAGTCTGATGAGAGTGCTTGAAGATGGGAGACGGGGGTACCAGGGTGCTCCATGATGTGCATGAAGCTGCTCTGTATCAGGGTGATATTATCGATGGGCTGAGATAGGTCTCATTTACATACATTTATATGTATTTGTACCCATTCCTTATTATAATTCACTAGGTCAGGGCTGGTGGTTTTGGTGTAGAATACCTGCAGCTTTTTGTCATGTACCAGCTTTCAGTTACTTTGCAGTGTATTTTAAAAAATAGAAAACTGCCTAGTTCATCTTTAAAAAAGCAAATGCTTAAAGCAGCATCCCTGTTTAAAATGTTTCTTATTTTAAATTCTGTTTTTTGTTTATATATGTGCATTTTACTTACTTGCAGGCACTGCAGTATAAGGCAGGTAGAGGGCTCCAGAGTCCAGATTAGAAGGCTTCTAGCTTTCAGTGAAATGTCCTTTAATGTTTAATTTGGGCTACGAGATGTTAGCTAAGATTTCAAAAGCTCTACAGCAGGTCCCCTCAGTTCTCACAATGTTTGGCTGTCGCATAGTGTCCTTGGTGTGAAATGCAATATACAGGAGAATACAAGTCAGGAGCGCAATTTATTTGGGCTTGATGGACACCACCAGGAAGCAACGTCTCGGAGAATCGGGAATAAGGTGTGGGTTTGTCTACAGCTGTGGACATGCCTCTGAAGGTTGCTGGTTCAGGTACAAACCTACTATTTTGCCCTTGGACAAAAGGACTTAAATTAGCTGTAATAATGTCCATCTGTTTAAATGTGTGAGGATTGTAAACTGCTTTGACTAATAAAACCATAGGAGGAAGTATGGTATTTGCTGTGGACTGTGTCGATTGATCTCTGTCTGTGTATCGCAGCTGACAGAGGCTGCTGGGGGGGGGTACAGACAGCATGCTGTGTGCTACAGGCTAAAAGCGACTCAGCAAACTTTAATGGCTCTGTTAGTGACATTTACTGCATGTCCTAAACTAAAGCAATTAACAAGTAAACAGGTAGCAATTACAATGCTTCCTGTTACACTGGTGTCTTATTTAGTCAAATAAATATTGGTCTTTCACTATACCTTTCTCAAATTTATATATAACACACATTGTGAAAAGGCTTTCTAGCACCAGAACTACTGCCCTTTGTTCGTATTGAAGAACGATCTTGCAAACATGAAGTATCGCCATTAAATATGTTATTGTCCAAACAAGGCAAGACAAGTGGGAATATTGTAGGTTATTGCCTCTGAGCTGGCAATCTCTGCACAATTCCTGGAGGAGGCATAAAGCAGTGATTGTGTTTTCTTACAGAAATTATCCCTACATTAGTCAAGCACCAATAAGGACAAAGTTCATGAACATTGTATTGTTCTTTTCCTTCCTGGAAAATTGTGTAGTTGCTTATCTGAACATCATCAATATGTTGTGATAAGGAGAAATAATCTTTTGTCAAAACCAGTTTGCTTCTGAAAACCCCTATACATGCAGATGTAAAATACCCAACCTGCCCCCAACTGAGTTTACATGAGTATGTCCACAACTGCACTTCAGAGCTTTGCTGCAGGTTAAAATAGGAGAAGGGCATTACGAAATAAATTTCACGCATAATGCCTGAGGATTGACTGTACAGTTTAATCCAGTGATCTAAAACAAATAACATGTGAGTCTGTTTATCCATTAGATTCTAGGTGTCTAAGGGATGGGAAAAAAAGCAACACAACAACAGTTGTTTTTTGTACATTTACTTATTTAGCCGAGGCTTTAGTCCAAAGCGACACAAGGACAGAGAACAGGGTCAGCCAGCATCCAGCAGCCCTGCTGCATTTAGGATTAAGGGCCCTGCTCAAAGGCCTAACAGTGATATAATCACCTGCCATGGTAATCGAACCAATAACCTTCCACATCCCTATCCCTTCAGGGGCTACACATCAAGTACTTTTCCTTAGGCAAAATTGAAATCCTGCATTTAATCTAATTGAAAAGTATCAGTAATCTTTCATTAAACTGTTTTACAATGATTTGTGTGATTTTTATAGTGTCAAATAAAAAGCTGACACAGCCTGCATGTTAAAGCTAGAGCCAGAGAAGGAGGAAAGGGCTGTCCAGCATAAGGCACTCACACTCTATCATTGTGATCTCATTATTTCTGACAGATTTAAATTAATTGCCCCACTTACATTTACCAGTTGGACAAATTTGGGTCTGCTCCAATACTTAAAGTTGTGGTTTGCAAGATTTCAAGATCGTGATAACAAGGAGTGGCATAAACCTGCCCAAGACAAGACTATCAAACCTGATAAATACACACTGGATAAAAAGTAGACCTCGCTATAGGTAAACACGGCCTTGTTGACACATCTGCGCATATGCAGGTTCTTTTAAAAATCACAGACTCACTGACTTCCCCTTATGAATTTGGGGAAATGGCTTTAGTGGGAAGTTGGGGAATCCCCGGTGCTGATGGACGTTGAGAAATAAAGCTAAGGATATGTTAACAATATAGCAGGGGTACATTACTCAACAGGCGGAAATACAGTTTAATACAAACAGCACAATTGATCCCCCTCACTCCACAAATTTTATCATCGGGCTCCACCGCCAAAAGCCAGCCCGGGGTGTGACATTCCCAGGTTGAAACAAAGCCAGGTATTAAAGTGACAGGCTGAGCTAAGAGTGTTGACCGGTGATCCAGCTATGAAGTGTGCGCAAATTAATTTAGCACCAGGTAATACAGGTAAATATATAGTTTACCAATACACTTCTTCTGTAAGGAATATTATATATCTGGAAAAAAGTAATTAAGGCAAATACTGAAAGCTTGGAAGTTATTTCTAATCTTAGAAGCACATCCCAGGAACTCATTCAGTCAGGCCAGTTGTGTAATATTGCTGAAGAAACACTGGAAAGCTGCTATAATTTTAGCCAATTTTTATACACATTATCAAAGTTATTTTCAGATTACATGGCTTATTTTTCCATATTTAATTTATGAAACAACATAAATTTCTGTAAGATGGGATCCAGCCATAAGATATCAAAATGCAGCCATTGGCTAGATCAAATGATCAGTTTTACAGAACTGTAGTTTATGTAAGATATTGGAAATTTCTGACAGCAGTTTAAACGGGCTGAGTGGGAGGAGCCTCTGGGTGGCCTATTTATCACACTTAAAGTGGGACAGTTTGGCTCTGCTGGGCCAAGGTGTCTCCAGCAAGCTGTCATTGGATCCTTCACCCTTATTTGCACTCATGGGGAGAGTTGGGATTCACTGACAGATCCAGTTTAAGATGTCACATGTACTGACCAAAGGGACTACATATTAAACACTTTGGCTGTTGTGGCCCAGTTGGCTCATTAATTTAGTACTTAATCACGTTCCTATTACACTTGTTGAATCATGCTATTAATTCTTTTTTTCTGCAATTTGTTTACAATTTAATGTAACCAAAATAATTATGTCACAGGGTTTCTACATTGCTAAGCTAATTGGACATTTGTAGTATTATAGGTTGGACTGAAATTGTTCCAGTCATCTGGAACGACTTGTTTTACTTGAACAGATTTGAACACTTTTTTCTCGCTGTAAACCCCGAAGGGAGGAAAACATTGCACGCAGTCAAGCAGGATTTTTCTGTATGATTGAAGATTTTGATTTATAACAGTCAACTAATCATTTTTTCAAGGGTGTCATGAAATCAGTTGTCTGTTAATGGACCAGGCGCTGTGCTGTATTTGCCCCATAACGTTCAGTTCAATGTCAGCCGTATAAAAAAATCCACATCATTTAAGTCTAACTTCATTAAATGACCTACACAGCAGATAATATGGTTCAATGAGCATCTGTCACCATTAGGTAGGCCTCCTGGATTTTAATTGCTAACTATGTATCTCGATCTCTGGTATACAAAAAGCCCTTTACAATGGGATCCAGATCAAACGGTCAGATGGGCGCTAAGGGGAACAGGAAGGTGCAGGTGAGGCAAACGGGCCGGCACTGACCCACTGAAGCAGAGAGAGCCCTAATCCCTCCCTGCAGGTAGACAGTTAGCTATAAATATCTGAGTGTATAAATAGGGTAAGATGTAAACTCAGCACTGTGATCCGTGAAGTATCCTGCTAATACTGATCTTCTAAAGAGCTTAAAGGTTGACTGACCCGTATGATTACTTATATGCAAATATAGTTCTGTGGCCATGAAAATTAAAATAAATAAGAAACCATAATACAACCCATAATACCAGGACAGAGGTAAGAAATAAACATAGTATACCTCTCAGTTTTAACTGGCCAACAAGTAGTAAAAATACATTCATTAGCAGCAAAGTAAATTAGATAAATATTTTGCGTTGGGATCTGTTTTTAAAGCCATGCAGTGGATTGAATCAGTTTTCATTGCTGTTCTGATTTGTTTGAAAGGCAACTGTTTGCATCAGAAGGACTGTGATTGTTGGTTTACCCAGTAATTGATGCATTAAACACGGAAATGATCTACAGCAGAATCTCCAAGTATGGGTCCACTTCTCTGTAGTGAAAACAAATTGATAAGACCAACATCAGAGGAAATGATTCAGGAGACTTTGATTGTTTCCAGAGAAAGCCTCTGAGAGTGGCAAAGTCAGGTGAGTTACCTCTGTGATCTGCTGATGTTACAGGCTCAGTCTCCAGGAAGCATAACCGATTCCAAATGATGGGTAGGCATTTTTGAAATAATAAGGCAGTTCTAAGCATTTTGGACTGTTAGACCAGAAGTGGGAACGTGTCTGGAAAAGTGAGTATATAAAACAATGTGAAAGTTCTGTTAACATGACTCAGAATAAGCTATGAAAAAAATTTAATTAACTTTGTACGAAAATTATTAACTACACGTTTATAGAAGAGAGGGATGTTCTTTCCTGCAGCATTTTATTCACCAGACTAAGTCATCACAAGAGTTCCTTCAGGAAACCGCTTGGGTTTCTTTTAACAATTGAACCATTATCTCACTGTCTTTTCAAAAGAACCTGCCTCAGAATTTATGCAGCTCTGCTGATTTAGCAGTGTTATTCATAATAACATTTACCT
Source organism: Mormyrus iriodes (assembly GCA_011763525.2). Taxonomy (NCBI): domain Eukaryota; kingdom Metazoa; phylum Chordata; class Actinopteri; order Osteoglossiformes; family Mormyridae; genus Mormyrus; species Mormyrus iriodes. The sequence continues at coordinate 16,143,571 of JAAGVU020000040.1, read as the reverse complement.
ATCCTTTTGCAGAATTAATGCATTCAGTGGTTTCAAAATCATTATTAAACCCTGGAACATACCCTTACTGTTCATGGAGTTAGAAGTGCAACAACAAAAAAGGGACTTTTTAAGATGTTTGCAGTATATGAGTGGATGTAGTTTTTTATTCCCAAATTGCCCATAGGTCTGCATGTGTGTGTGAATGGTGTGTGAGTGTGCCCAGCGATGGGTTGGCGCCCCATCCTGGGTTGTTCCCTG
>JAAGVU020000040.1:16120173-16143207 GCA_011763525.2 Mormyrus iriodes | reverse complement strand
AACCAAATTAACAATTACCTACCCGATACTAACTTCCAGCTGAATCACGTTTAAGTAAAGAAAAAAAGCGAAGTTGCGAATGTTGGATAGGTGTGCCCTGCAATTGGTTGGCAGTTCCCTGCCTTGTGCCCTAACCTCTGGGACAGGCTCCAGACCCCGCATGACCCTAAATAAGATAAGAGGTTACAGAAGATGGATGGGTCTTTATTGGACAAGCTTATAAAGCTGTACTCTATATATTCATCTGAATATTAGTCTCTGTTATACTCTTACGTGAAATAACAGTTAGGATATACATTTATGTTGCCCGGTTAGGCCTGTTGATGCTTGCAATATTTTTGTCAGAATCTCCAAATGAGTCAGCATAAGTGAGCCACTGGCAGTATCAGCATTGGCAATTGAACAGACAGTTAAAGTTCCATCTGTCCATCCATCCATTTTCTATAACTGCTTTCTATAACTGGAGCTAATCCCAGAAAATGCAGGGCACAAGGCATGGGGTGCCCTGGATGGGATGCCAAACAGCACATGTTAATTTATACAAATACTAAAACAACCTTTACCACAACTGTTATGTACAGCGCCTTGTAAAATTTTTCACACTCTTGTATAATTCTCACATGCTGATGGCCAAGAAATGCAATTAAAATGTATTTAAGATGTATTTCAAAATATGAAATCTATTTTATTTGACCGATATAAAGAACACACTTTACAGGACAAAACAAACAAACGAATAAATAAATAAATATATAAACAAAAACATCCTGATTACATAAGTATTTCCAACCTTTGAATCAACGCATGGTAGGACACCCTTTTCATCTGTGACAGTCATGGATTACAATGAATAATAGCAGCCTTGCACAGTGCGATGACGCAGTGGTTACCCATTCTCTCTGGCAAAGTACCTCAAACTCTTTCAACGTGGTTGGAGATTATATGAACAGCAATATCTTTTTACGGATGCTCCATTAGATTCAGGTCTGAAACCCACCTGTGCCTCTTGAGTTAAGGTTACATCCCTTTTGCTGAGTCATTCCATCAGTGAAGAGGCTTTCTGCTTAAGGTCATTGTTCTGGCAAAATGTGAACTTTTGTTAAAAATAATCTCAGGCCTCACAGTGACTTCTAATGTTTCCTTAAACCATTACTTCTGACTTTGAATGGCTGGGTCGAGCTGCTTCCAATTCCATGATAGACTTGACGTTGCCACCAGAGATAGTTGAAGGCAGTGATTTTTGTTTTTATAGCTTTCCTCTCTTTACTTTTCAATATTCAAAAGTTCTCCATGTACCTTTCTGTTCTGCTTTAGCCTTTTTAACTTGATAACTTAATACAAAATAAGTAGCTTGATTTATCGAAGTACTGCAGGGTATTGCAACAGAGTGCATTACATTTTTTTATGTTTCCTCTTTTTTATTTACTTTTTGAGAATAGTCTATAACTTTTATTTCACAATAAAAGTGTATAGCATGCCTAATGTGTTTTGCTTTCTTTTAGTAAGGCCTCAAAATGTGAATGAGGTACAAATGCATGCATATCATCATATGTAACACATTTAACATCTTAGTCAATGAAACAATTTAATTCAAATAAAACAGTAAAACATATAAGGGGTATAAAATATTACATAATTGAGTTTAAGTTTTAAGCATGATGTTTTATACCTTTGACCATGTGCATGAATAAACCACGAATGAACAAACAGATATAAAATATAAAAGTAAATAAATAAAAGTAAATAATCATTTGGAGCGTGAAATTTGCTTAAAAGGATGGGTTTCCCTATTCTACATCTTTTAATTTACTGAGCACATTTTTAATCAGAATCATGCAAGAAGTGCTGCATATGACCAGATCATGTACACTTACAAAGCATCTCCTGGTATCGACAATGGATGTTTGCCAGTCTCCCTAATAAGCAGGCCCATGTCTATGATGGTGTATATTGAGCTAAAGACTGCAATTTGTAAGTTGCCCTTAAGAGGTGAATGACTTATTTTTAAAACTGGGCCACAAATGGTTCTTAGGAACTGAAAATATTCACCATTGATTAAGGAAAAAAATTAAGACGGATTTCACAGGATTCATGCCTTTATACCAACAGCATAGGCAATCCCATATAGAATGAATGTTTCTAATTTAACTCCTGTGTTATTTTTCGGGTCGAAATTACCCCAGTCCATTTTCAAATAAATTCTATAGATTCTAGAATTTAGAACGGAAGAAGAAAAATACACAAGGGATAAACAATTGTACATGAGTAAAAAAAGAGATACTTGCAGTTTGATGGTTGGCATATGTCTAGCTTTGCTGTGAGTAGGGGGTGGTGCATGGTGGTGACAGGGAGAGTTTGGGATACAGGATTTTTCATAGCTGTATTATTAAGTCCCACCCATTCCTTTTACTTGAATAAACTGGCGTATTTTGGTTTGTTGGTTTGTGTCCGGTAAATAGCCTGAATACCGAATGACGGTATTTGAAAATTTTATCTGTAATTGTTTTTCCTGCAAACATTCCCTCTGTTGACCCTTGTTGCATCTATGAAGCATTTGTTTATTTTTTCACCCACTTGTCTGTGAAAGCAGCCCCTTGCTTCTTCCGTTTGTGTCACAGTAACCTGATGCCATGTCACCCCCCCCCCCCTTACTCTGAAATGGAGGCTGTTGTAAATGAACCTGTTCATCCCAGCCAAGTCCTAGTGTCACATGTTTCCTGTTCACCATCCTGACTGGAGATATGGTGGATATATAGCGAAAGCTTGAATAAGCATCTATTGGAGCACACCAGTTTATGATCTCCTATGTTTAAAGTATATGGATAATGGCACAATGGGTAGACTTTTCAAGTCCATATTGAGGGTATGCTGTAATTTAAATATTTTGATATTGGATACGTTGTCATGCTAATCCAACAAGCTGTACTCCCTCACCAAAATCAAACTGCTTGAATTAGTTTATTAGCTAGATTTTGTTTCTTGAATATTACAATAGTACATTTATTGCACAAATAGTATCTTCATGTCTTTATTGCCTGCAAAATATTATAATATCTTTAAAGAATACCGAGATCTTGTGTTTGTAAATGTAAATTCCTCATCCGTACAAAAGTGAAAATGTTTTCACCATTTCACCACTGGATCTGTATATATATATGCATTACGTACGTACATTATATACAATGGCTAAAAAAATATGTTTACAGTAGGCTACAGTGTTGGTTACAGTTTATTGAGTTGGACTGGTCAACTAGCATATTACTATGGGTTTCTGTTCATACCTGATTGTGTTTCTAGCCTCACAGGTATGTGGGGGTGATATGTGGTTCAAGAGATTAGGATGCTGTTACTGTGATCAAAAAGTCACTGGTTCAAACCCAGGTAACGGCAGTCATTTTGCCATTGATTCAGGGATTGGCTGACCCTGCTCGCTGACTCTCAAACATGTACTCTATGTTTGACTAAAAGTGTCTGTTAAATGTAAATAATAAAATGATGTACCTTTCTTCCATATTGTGCCTCAACAAGCAATGTTTTGTCAGTTCAAATCTCAAAAAGCACATTGTAACTGTACTGTACATCAGATTCAACAAAAGGGTTAGAAAAATGTAAACAGAAAAAAAAAAATCATTGTCCAAATATTTAAATAGTATATTTGAAAGATATTTATTGTATCCTCTTTTAATGTTTATAAAATTATATTTTTATTGTATTCAAAAAGTTTTCCTGAAGTTTTATGGCTTAATGATGATTCGGTATTGTGATTTCATATTTTTTGTTTGCATATTTTTTATTACATCAAAAAGAAATAATTCACAGGATTGACTAAAAACTGCAACACTGTTCTCAAGAGCGTGATTATGTCCCTCAATAGTTAGATGTCAGTTACTAGGCAACGTTTTCGTTCCGCTCTTACGTCATTTCCTGAGAAGCAAAAGTCTGGAGCGACCCTTCACGGCCAGTGTAATCTGCAGGGAAGCTGAGCCGGGAGACCGCGTTTGAACCTCCACTCTAACATCGGGGGGGAAATTTTAATAAAAATGCTAACCTTTGGTATCCGATGTACGCAATATATATTCGCATTTCTTTAATCGTTGTAGAATTTAACCTTCAAAAAAATGAAAAACTTATGAAAACTGTACTTTAAAAAGAACTCTAGCCCGTGTCACAGGAGCCGGGGAAACAAACCCCGTTCTTGTCGCCCTTTGCATTCCGGATTAGTGGTACAGGGTGTCATGGCTTTCAAGGAACGCAACTTATTTTTCATGTCCTCTGTACAGCTGTGAGCAGGCTTAACTACTAAGGTGCACTGTTGCCTTAGGAGAAATATTTGTGAACTAGAATCAGCTACAAGTGCCACAAGCCTACAAGAAGACAGCGCGACGGGCAGTTTGCATATTGCAAATGCAAAGTTGTTCAAATGGAGACGCGCACGGACAGCAGGTATCAAGATCGCTTTCGGGTAACTGCGGAATCTATTCTGTCTTTACGGATTTTTAGTTAAGCTTTGAAATCTAACTAAACTTTTTGACTAATGCATGTTTTAAATTACAACAAAATACGCTCCCTTGTAAAAATGTTTCCATCATCAAGCTTTACCTAAAAGTAAGTCGATTTACGGTCGAGTTCAAGTGACCGCTCCAAAGCTACGGCATGGAATTAGACTGATCGGAAGGATTATCATACTAAATATGGAAGTTTTCCTAGCGGACTACCGTCAGGAGACCTAATGCAGCGCTCTTCTCCTAGGGGCCACAGACCGCAGCAGTAGCCCCCCGATGCTTGATCTGTTTTTCGCAGGGTAGCGGAGCGCTGTAGGGCTTTAGGATGAGCACGGAGCTGGAGCGCATGTCCCTCAACTCTTCCTCGGCTAACTCGGTGGACTCTGCCGGCCGCTGCCTTTCGGTAAACGTCAGGAAGCTGCACAACTCGCTCAACCTGCTGCTCAGCGACCCGGAGCGGGAGCAGTTCATCCACTGCCTCAACGTGTACCACTTCAAGCGCAACGTCTTCGACCTGGTGCAAACTCTCAAAGTCATCCTCAACACAGAGAGCAAGCGCCAACTTTTGCCCATGTTGCGCCTGGTCATCCCTCGGTCGGACCAACTCTTATTCGATCAGTACACATCCGAAGGCCTGTATCTGAAATCGGATATTAATGCCAGAAGCAACGACCCCGACACCCCAGGCGAAGCGGGCAATGGGAATCTCAACGCAAATAATCCCGGGCGACTCTCCGTGCAGACAGAAGAGAAGCGTCCCGGTTCGGCATCTCCGCGATCGTCTCCTGGCTGTTTCAGCACCATGAACGAGGGGACAGCTCCCGTCTCGCCCCTTCCGTGGAGACCGTGCTTGCAGGACCTGCCCGCCGAGGTCCGTCAAGTAGCCATGAAGCGCCACAAGAGCAACGAGGGTCTGGGCTTCAGTATTCGCGGCGGCTCGGAGCACGGCGTCGGGATCTACGTGTCGCTGGTGGAGCCGGGCTCTCTGGCCGAGAAGGAAGGACTGAGGGTCGGGGATCAGATACTGAAAGTAAACGACAAGGTGTTTGACAGAGTCACGCATGCCGAGGCGGTAAAGGTGAGTCTGCTTTCAGGTTTTGTTTCTGAAAGTTAAACTTTTTTACCCAGAGTGAGCATGAAAAATAAGTAGACTGGGTTATCTAATTGCACCAAATTATATTTTCAGCACTATTGGTACATGTCCTTTAACTTGGCGCAATGCAAAGCTAGGTAATAAGTTAAATGCTAGTTGTGTCTAGCCGGTTTAAGATAAGATTTGATGTACTTTAAAGCTGATTAAGGTCCCTTTATTATACCTGAGTATGCATTACTGCCGCATACTGTGTTTTAATATCAAGGTTTTTATGAGGGACTTGATGATATTTTATAATCTAAACACTTAACCACACTGTAATAAATCTATAGTCTTATATTCTGTATATGAAAATGTCCGAACCATCACACATACTCCAGTAGGGTGGTCTGGGAAGGTATATAGTTTACTATTATCCGTGTCTTAATTATTAACAAGTCATGCTGTTTTCCTGATACTAGAATATGTTTACTGTGTTTACTACCTTCATGTTGTTCGTGTACGTGTATAGACAGTTAATCCATTAATTTTTAAAATCTTCTTCTTCTGGCTAGGTTTAATTAGATACTCAGTGAAATTCTATATTTATTCAAAATCTATATTTTGGTATTATGGAAGAAGCATAGTTTTATTGCATTGGTTATGTATTGTGTCTATTGATCACAATTACATTATTTATTATAGTTTTATATGTGGATCGAGTTTATAGTCTTACGCATTAATACGCACAAAATGTAGGGTGGTCAGAGCTCATGGCTGTTCTGATTCAGACGTGTAACATAGCTGATTGTAGGTTCCGTGCTGTGGGTTTTGGCTCCCATCTAGCGAGTGTCTTGGTGTGTGTCACTGAGCAGCCTTCAGCGTCAGATGAGCTGTCCGGTGTGCTGAATAACGCAGCAAGTCCGTAATGCGACCTGACCGCATTGCGTAAATAATCTTGAAAACCGTGTAATCTATCCCTAAATGCTGATCTTGGCACAGTTGACTGCTGAGTGCTCTGGGAATTGTGGATAGAGCGTGGTTAGGCGCCAGGTATCAGAAAAACAAGAGATAAACACTCACATGCATTGATAACAGCACTGTTACAACTACTGTTGTAACTACTGCTGGTACTGCTTCCTAAGCTGTTCCGATTAACGGAAGTGAAAAGGTCAGTCACGTAACATTTTTCTTGGTTACAGTTCTGTATTACTATTTCTACCATTTAGTGGTACTTCCACCTTTTATCGTAAGCTGCACATAACTGGCACATTTCTGTGAGTTGAAAACAGAATCTGTCTGTGTATGTCTGCAATCTGTGTGCAGCTGTCTGTGTATTTTGCAACGTTGATTATTTTTTGTTTGTGTTATATTTTGAAAGGTCTTCTTTTAATGGAGAGGCTGTAAAATAGTGAGGATATTCGGTAATGCTGTAAATGAACTGCACTTACATGATGCCTTTATTATGCATCTGTAGAACATTTAGTGCATCTTCATAATGCATCCATAAGCAGCATGTAAGTATACCTTAACATCTGTAAACATGAACCTCTCACTGAGACTGAAGGGCCTTGCACAAAGCACAGTGTGTTCCTTTATATGCATAACTATAAATAGTGGCAGTTGTAAAGTGTGGGATTTAGCCGGCCCTGTGCCAGACATGATGCAGTCTTTTGTTCCACTACGTGTCTGCATGCTACTATCCTGCAAGTTCATCACCCTCACGAAAAACGATTCCTGTGCGCTCATAGGACTAGCGGAGCCTAACACTCCTGATACTCTGCTGGAATTTGGGTTCGCTGCTTCTGTTCCCATTCTTGTTATCAGTTAAATAATTCATACCAGCTTTTAATTAGGTAGCAACACTTAAGATGAGGCAGGAGCTGCACGTCTCCCTCAGCACCTTTGTGGGAATATGTGCACATTGGAGTGTAAAGATGTGGATCAGGGGCATCTCCATAGCACCTTGGAAGTGAACAGAGAGAGACAGTCTGCCGTTTCCGTCACATATGACCCTCCGGTTCCTGCTTTTCCGTCCAGTTCCCCTCCCCCACCTCCCTACTTTGAAATCTGTGCTTCTGAGTATTTTAAAGAGCGGGCCTGCATTTCTCCCAGGCGATCTCTGCTGCACTCTGGGTCAGTGGTTTTTCCTCACTGTCCTCTTTAAAGAGACAGCTCACTTTACCTGGAAACACCTATTCGTCCTTTACAAGCCAGCTTCCTTTTACGTCCAGCTTCCTGTCATGTCCAACTTCCTCTCATGAACTTTTCATCGTGCTACTTTTGAATGCCTGTAATTTTATGTTGATGCATTGATGTCATCACAAAGGATCTAGATATACAGCTTTCCCAGGTTAATCCAAAAATCATTAAATAAACATTTTATAAACCAGCACACAAATCCAAGCAGCTAGGAAAGAGAGAGTTGAACATCTTGTTATTTAAGTTATTAAGTATGTTGATTGACCCTAATTGTTGCATTAATGGCACTGGACAGAAATAGCAAAAACCTACAGTGAGTACCAAAACGTATACAACTTGTAGATTCCCAGTCCTTCAATGTAAATATTTGGTATTTAATCTTTGTTCTTCTATGTTCTATTGCTCTACCATGCTCATACTACATCTGTATTACTTTGCTCCAATCTGTGCACAATGCTGAGCTCTGTCAGTGTGGACCTTTTCACTCCGCGATCTTGGACTGCCACTGGGTCTGTTGATTTCTGTTCCAGATCAACTCTTAGTTCATTTTCCTTGATTGAACCGTTGATTGAATGAATGGTACAGTGCTGAGGACAACAGTGTACTTTATCAGTATGGTTATAGTTTTAAATTAGCATTAGCAATTAGCTCCGCATTGTAGTCCCATCCAGAGTATCTCCTGCTTCATGCCCTGTGCTGCCTGGGATAGGCTCCAGGCTTGCCGCAACCCTGTACTAGATAAGCACTTAAGGATGATGAATGGATGATAACGAATCAGTAATGAAGTGAAAAAGTCAGTGGTGCCTGTATTGTGATTGCATATTCATGGGGCCAAAAAGAAATATTTTCATAAATATCTGCATTCATCTTTTTACTATTACAGGAAATCCTGCGATAAATTATGAAAACCATCAAGTCATTAATCTTCTTAATATAAAGTATGGTGCATTATCTGATTCTGCAGTTTTCACAAGCATAATTAAATGAGCCTAACCTCACTCTGCTCACACGGCCTGGAGATTCAGAAGGTTTCAGACGCTGTGGCTTTGGAGGCACTCTGTACTGATTGGTAATTGAAATGTGTGTTTAACTCCAGAAGGTTGCAAATTCTGTTTAGTTTGTGAGTTGATCAGAATCAGAATCAGGATTACTGACCAACTATGCTCACACACAGGGCATTTGTCACCAGTTGTCATTGACTCTCATGCGTACAGCAGATACATACACAGCTAAGACAAGGTATTGGTTACATACTCTCTGATTGATATATACAACGTGCTTTATAAGTGTATAAAAAGTGCTAGAGTATGTTAATATAAGAGATGTTGAGATACATATAAAATGTGCCATACAATAAGTACAGTGAGTTATATCCAAAAATGAGGTGTTGGATGGTAATTGGTGGGGCGGGGGTGTAACTGTGCAACTGAGCTGAGGCACCTGAATAAAAGTGCAGTTTTGTGGGGTTGCAAGTATAATTGCAAATAAGAGTTTGATGTCTTCCCTCTTAGCATATCTTAACATTTGAGTCCTTTTAGGATATAGGCTGTCCCGCTCCCTTCCTTCCTTTGTTAGAGACCACAGTGTCCCCAAAATGAAACGGCCCCCTCCCTTTGCGGTGGACAACAGTCTGTGCCTCAGTGGGTGGGGGTCTGTTCTGAAACCCTGCAGCTCGAGAACAAACAGGCCTCAAACACTGCTGCTATTTTTAGTACCTGATGCATAGTGACTATTTTTGTATTCCCAGCTAAAGGAAGGAATACTTTAAAAGGCTGTCTGGGAAAAAAGGGCAATGATACATAAGCAAGGAAAGGTTGTAAATTATGTCATCATTTTGACACGTGGCCCCGCTATTATTCTGAAGTCTCATTACACCCACATTTATGCATAAGCGCCCTGATGTAATTCATGTCTTGATTCATCTTGAGGAAGTGTTTGTCTGGCTCTGGGTGAAGGTGGTGGATGGACTGACGTTATTGGAAGGGGAGGAGGGGTTTATTTGAATGCAATTCTCGTTGATTTATCCGGTTCCTTCTGATGGGAAATACAGTCAGCAGAGACCCTGGCCGGCAACAGAACGGCTTCTTGCAGGCAAGCCAAATCGATCGCTTTTCATTTGCACGGCCTCATTTCACACTAACGTGCGACAGCTGTCCTACCTCTGAGATAACATACATTACGCTTAGGTCTCGAGGAGGTCCGGAGGAGGAGGCCACAGACACATCTCCAGCATGTTAAACACTCGAGGGGCCGCTGATGGTTCACACCTTTAGCGTGGAGTTATAATGTAATGTGACAAGCGGGAGTGCATTTCCCAAAAGTTCCGCAGCACTGTGGGGTTCCACCGAACTCTGCAATAATCGCCAAGGTTACGGTGCTGCCAGGAAACACGTCCCCAGGAATGTGGACGGCCCAGAAACCATCAGTTCTATGCTGGCACTTATGCACACTTAACACTTTGGTCAGGTTTAAACAGACATTAAACGTGGCCCAGAACCAGCTGGCATGCGCTGACTAGTGTGTTTCTTTAGCTGGGACCTCTGACAACACCAGTCAGTAATTGGGATTATATCATCAAAGGGAATTTCAGGCTAGCAATGAGCTCACACTGTAGCCTGCCTGTGGTATTCAGCATGTGGTGTTCAGGAGCTACTGTGCAGACTAAACGCCTGCATCTGCCGTTTTGCTTTTTGCTTGCTGTGATGCCCGTCGGGTCTGTGGTCTGGACACCGGCTCTCTTAGAGGCTTCAGAATGATTGTCAATTTATCTTCTGCCTGAGCTTTTGAAATCTTGGCTCCTGCCTCACGTCATTCGAAACTCCATCTGAGTGTGCAAACCCTTTCTCCAATCTTGTCTCCCCCATCCTTTTCCCTGTGTCTGTTTTTCTTCACCCCCCCCCCCCCCCCCGCATGTTGTTTTCCTGTCAGGGTTTCTGGAAGGTTAGAACACGCGTCATCTTCCTACTACCAAGCCGTTGGCTTGCCACGAAAAGGTGAAGGATTCTTCCACTCAGCTGAAGCGTTATTGTATGAACATACCGTGGTGTGTACAAGCGCACATGGTCTGCATTGACGCTTTCTATTGATCTCGTTCTTGTTATTCATGCCACGATTACTGACATACACTGTTGGCTTAAGTGGGCTATAGACAGGATCCGTTGACGGTCTGATTGAGCCTAATGCCGGTGGGGGTTCATGTGCATTGTGTACAGATCGTGGAGATGCAAAGGGCCAGGTGGTGTTCACGTTCCTCTTTCCATAGCTCATGCAATTGAGTACCAAACCCAACCAGAAAACTTGCCACATAGGTTTCTTCGTTTGTGTCTTGGGTGCTCTCAGCCAAACTGACTTAGACCAAGTCAATGAAAATTGCACCCTCTGACTGCACTGACCCTCTTGTTTGATCTGAGCCTGGCGTACCCACCTGGGCAAGGAATTCTGTAAAATTTCAGCTCAGTGCAATTCTTTTTAACATTGCAACCTTCCCAACATAATTTCCACAGAATTACATGCTGGCAGTAGTAAGAATGCAAGTGGGGGAAAATGTAGCTTATTTAATTCTGCTTGTCTGTTTGGTCTGAAGCTGTAATTTGTCTGAAATCTGCAGACTATAGCATGCTGCAAGCAGGTAACAGTTCCCTAACTCCTCTCCTGAGCTTCCCTCAGCTGTGAAACAGAGCATCGGCAGCTGTACGGTGACTGAAACCACCAAGCAGCAGGTGTATTTCCTCTGCCTGTTGTCTTACTAAGCACCCTGAAGGCCGCTCGCCCGGCTTTATTCAGGCCACAGCTTTCACTCCAGCAGCCTGTCTCCAAGTCATGTTTCCATGTAACGAGCGTCTTCTTTGTACAGACTGATATAATCGGCGAAACGGCTAGCTGAGAATCTTTACAGTGCCAGTGTGCCAAAGCTTATGCCAATGTCTCAGTCACGGAGGAGCACGAAGGCCCACCAGGGGGATTTTGGAGCTCCCTAACATTAATGGAGACAATAGCAATTAAAGGGTCATCTACAGCGTTAGTGCTTTTTTTTTTCATTGACTTCCAGTTGTGTGTTTTTAGCAGTGTGGCCTCACATATCCAGTGCTAGGGGTCTGATTCTTTCCCAGCTCTGTCTTCAGTGTACTGCGCTTTCTTCTAACAGTCCAAACACATGCAGTTAGATGGATTGGTTTCCCTAAACTTCCCGCGGCGTGTGTGAGGTTGTGGATGTGAGCGCAAGCCTTTGATGGACCGGATGGATGGATTTGTGTCCAATGCCACCTGGGCAGGCTCATTGTCAGCTTGTACTGGACGGATGTCATATTTTTCTATTCCTGGGATACACTGTACATTGCTTGATTACATCGGGTTTATTCAGTTTTTCTTTTTAATTAAAGGAATAAAAAGATAAATTTCTTAGTGATACAGTACCCTGTAGACTACTGTGAAACTTATGTCCAGCATCCAGCTTGTGAGGAATCTAGTTTTAGGATTCAAAACACTGTGTAATAGTTTAGAGACCCCCCACTACACTAACCCTGATAGGTTGTTAGAAAATGGATGGAAGGATGGATGGTTGACAGCACTTTATATGTTCAAATTTCTTATGAACAGCGTTTCCCAATCTGGTCCTTGGGGACCCGCAGATAGTCCACGGTCCTCCCGGGAGCTGGGAGGGAACAAAAATGTGGACTGTCTGGCAGGGAGCTGGGAGGGAGAAAAACATGGACAGTCTGCGGTTCCTTGAGGATCAGGTTGGGAAACACTGCTTTAGAAGAATGCTCTAACGCTCTAATGAGAAGTGCCTTTCCTGCCTGAAGGCACATAAAATTCAGTGTTCTGGTTGCCCATTGATGTTACATGACCTCTTATTAATGAGTCAGTGTGTCAGATGATCACATGATCAGGGAATCGTGTATTAGTGAACCTGACAAACTGACAAATTCTTCAGAACATCAGGACATTATTGGCTCAGTGAATATGAATAGTTTAGAATATGTTTTCTGTAGAAAATCTGACTGGGAAGAAAGATTTGTAGTAAATTTTAATAGGAGTATAAGAGAAATTTTATCGGCAGAGCAGGGGATGTATAAATTTAGCTGCCCGATTACTACAAAAAATAATACATAATAAACAAACAATAAATAAACAATAATTTTGCACCCACGATGGCTGCTAGTCTTAAACTCATCACAGGCTTATACGGCCTCCAGACTGGCAGCAGGTGAAGGGATGAAGCTAAACAGACAATGGATGAGGAACACGTGTGGTGACGATAAGGAGGAGATGGTGAAGATCAGCAGCAAAAGGTAGCTTCTACAGAGGCTCAGTTTCAGACTGACTGGTTATGTCTCTCATTTGCCCATTTAAAAGCAGACCATATAAGCGCAGCTTTGATACGTATGTGAATGTATGCTACCTTATCCTCTGCTGACAGTCCATACCGAGATGCCGTTCATATTTATTTGCAGTGGGGGTAGCTGAACATGTTAAGCAATGAGAACATCGTGGCCCTGGTAAATCCCTCCGTTACACAATGGGAGCGATGATGTGTCAACCCACCCCATGCAGCGTGTGGCTTAGATGTAGTATGAGGTCCTCCTAAGCAAGCTGCCAGCCCCGTGAGCTGCCCATGTGGAATGATTTACATCTCCCGTCTGTTGTGTGGGGCGCCCACTGAGTTTGCTTCCAGAAAGAGAGCATGGATTACGCTTTAAACGCTCAGATCCCCACAATCTGCTTTCTCTTTGTAGGCTTTTATGGGACACTGTGGGAATTTTAACTAACTAGACAGAATTCTGAAAAACCTGTGAATGAACCCTTCTTCTGCATCTTTGATGAAAGCAATCTGAGAAAGGCTGGCTGTTTTCTCGCCGTAGCTGTGTTATGGAGATATTTACCTGACGAAGCCAGTTAAACCGAGTTAACTAGATTAATGACAGCAAAACCACCCCTTGGAAATTAACCAGCGCTCTTAACTTCAGACAGCGACAGGCTACCTGCCTGTCATTATTGGTGTACGTTTATATATGAATAGCATGCATGTATTGCACAATTTATCTGCTAAAATCTGTAATTCCTTTTTGGATAATAATTATATATCTATAATTTGTCTCAGTTTTTATTTTGTATTGCACGTTATGGAATGAGATGTCTCCTGTACCCATGTCTTAACACGGGTTGCCATTATTCACATTTTAATGGTCCTGTCTAATGAAATCAGTGGCTGCCATGGAATATGATAATAATGTGACAGGATGTGGGTCTTGTGGAGGCTGTGACAGCAGAGGAAGTGAGCCCTGGGCCTCTGGCCCATCTGCCCTGCCTCGGCATGCTGGGTACCGAACGGAAGGGAAGGCCACGAAGCCAGGCCCAAACAGCCAATGGCGTGGCAGCCAGCTAAGCCCTGTTGACGTCCCTGATGCCCCTGCTATCTACCCCACTCCTACAGCCTAAAAATAACCTGCCCTCTGCTCCACACCCCAGTCCTGCTTGTGTGTTCCGCTGTTTGACAACACTGATGAGACTCTCCAACGTGACATTTTTAGCGGGAGTGGATTACGTGGGCTCCCCCTGCTTTTTATATGCTTTACGACATCCTGATGGCAATAAGTCACAGTGATAGTCATTAGGATTGTAGCTCTTCTCTTACTCAGACTAGTGTCTGTTTCTCTTGCCATTGACCCCAGATTCTTTAAGGACAGGTTTTAAAGGACTCCAGAGAAGACGTCTCTGTGATTAGCAGAGATCGCTTTTTCTTCAGACCCATGTTCAGCTGAAATGCAGTAATGAATAACACACTGTAAGTGACAAGGATGAGCAGATGAATATGATGAATAGTCTTTATGGCTTCATTTTTATGGAGTCTAAACCCATAATGAACAAAAAATGATGTGGTATAACAAGAGATTACCAATATATCACATAATATGAAGAATGAAAAAATAAACTTGGTGCTCTGTAGTACATGAGACTAACAAGTAATAAGGAATTAGTAGCAGAGTGATCAATGGCCTACTATAAAGATTGTTAAAGAGTTGGTGGGGGGGGTTCTCTTCTTGCAGGGTCCACCTCTCTATCTTATTATGGTATTGCGTAATTAAGAACCTTTGTCTGCCCTGGCGTTTGATTATGTGAACCAGCTAAGTACGTGGCCTGTGTCATTTAGGATTCTGCATAGGCATTTTATACAAAGACTGTGTTCACATGGACCTGGACCTCATGACACAAGCTGTATTTTTATACTAGATGCTTGATTCTTTGTGGATGAATTTATGTGCAGAGAAACTGATCTCTGGAAAATATTTATTGAGGTTTAATTTTATGCTGCCTTTGAGTCTGTAAGCAATACATTTACATTCAGAAAAAAATTTAGTAGGAGATATGTTGTTTTAGGAGTTTCAAAATATCCACCATGGAGACCACCTGGAGCATATCCCAGGCAGCGCAGGGGTGCAGCCTGCAGGGCGCCTCTCCATCAAAGGGCACATACAATGGGCGATCTAGAGATGCCAGTTAGCCTAACTGCATCTCTTTGTACTGCTGGAGGGAACCCACATGATACAGGAAGACCATGCAGGCTTCACACATGTGAGATTGGAGCCCCCAGCCCTGGAGCTGTGACTCACTATGCCTCCCTAGTTCCATGACATCTACATGAAAATGTATAGACTCTAAATAGATGAATCACCCCAGTCTAAAAGCACTAACTGATGCTATTTCAGACACCGTAGTTATAGCAACGATTGGTTTCCTAGTGACGTGACTCAATGGGAGCACAGTTCAACTTCTAAGAGCTGAAGTGCGCCTCAATTCACTGCCTGGCACGTGACCCTGTTACCTCCCACACAAACTAAACACCCAAAATGCACATTCATCTGTGTTCTATTAGGTCAGTCCGCGGCACATCCGTGGTTCATTTTTTCCCCTCTCATCTTCATTAGGTAGCATCCATTTCATGCTGCCTCTTTCAGTAACTGTTAATATTTCTGCTGACCTTGCAGAGTTGTAGATAAATACCTCATAAGCTTTTGGAGTTCAGTAATGGAATCAGGCTTATGAGAGGCTATTTCCTCAGCCTGTCCTCTGTGCGCTACAGCAAGGACTGTCGGTGCAGCACTCACAGTGGCATAAAGACTGTGTGTTTTCCACTGTATCTGCAAAGACACGGGTTTCAGGCAGCCTTTGAGGCACAGGAGATGCATTCAGGAGAGCAAATAGGTATTCACGATTTACATAGTATAACAAACACCATCAAGCAGGCCGCGGCTTGCCAGTCATTTTTCCAATAGAAAAGATCCCAGGTATAACATTTTACTCTTATGGTAACGGAATGCAACGGAAGCTTTCAAGACACAACATTTGTTATAAAGTGGTTGATCCATTTGACAGACGCAGCATTAGAAGGTCTTCATGTGAAGTGAGAGGGTGCAATTTACTGAAACCTTGAAAAAATTAGTTTTCACAAAGATTTTTTTTGTCTAACAGGAAGTTAAGCATCTAAAAGGATGGTCGTTGCGTCAGGGGGATAGGCTGCTCTCTGAATGATCCAGTACTGACCCAAAGAGCTATACATCAATTGGAGAAGCATTGCCAGCCTCCATGATAAACGAATGGACATGCTTGGCTAAGCACAAACTGGACCCCACTCTCCCCCCCCCCCCCACAACTGACCTCGTCCTGATTTCATCAGTGCAACACTGCAACTATCTGAGAGATCCCTAATTCATATTATCCCGACTTAGATTGGGATTTTTACTTCAATTTACTTTGCAAGAAACCAAAATGTAAGGGTAGTTCTATGAAGACTTGCCATTTTGTTTCCCTCAGAAAAAAAACTGCTCTGTAAATCTCAATAAACAATCAAGCATTTTCTAATTTCATTTTCCTGATATGTCTTTTAGCACAAAAACGTATTCATTTTCTTTTGTTTGTTTTTAAAGCATTTTTAAACACTTTTTTGTGAGAAACAACTTGCAAAAAAAGACCAGCCAATTATCACATACAAACTTACACTTGTATGAAGCCTCAAGTGTCCTTTCATTACTCATGAATGAGTTTTATTTGTAATAATGTGTAAAAAATTGTTAAAAAAACAATTAAGAAAAAAAGAAGTAAGCGACATGGGTAAGTTTACGTCGATTAGTGATTCTGAATGTCAGTTTTGATTAATTTTAGATTAATTGCCAAACTGTAATTCATAATGCATAATTAGTATGGCTATAATGTGTTATTCTTTTTTATGAATATCTATAGCTGTGTTTATAATATTTTATGAAAACATTATAATGCATTACGAGGGTATCTATAATGCATTTATATACCTGCTATAAGTAAAGTGTTACCAGTATTTCGGGGCTGTGTCTGGTACATGTGTGATGACATTTTAAGACTTATTCCTGGTCCTGTTAAGGTGTGAACATGGCATGTAGAAATACAAAAAGACATCTGGTCAGAACTTGTTGGGTAGGTAGACAGGAATGTTACATGAAGTGATTGTTACAGTTAGGGTTTGCACATATTACACTGGAGCAAAAAAGAAATATTGAGTGATGCAGGTGATTTGCATCCACATCATTTCATCATTTTTTATCACTTTTCATCATCTATGCTAAAACCTCTTGATAAATCTGGCTCTTATATATTTTTGGTCCTGTTGAATTAAAGTTTTATTAATGTCCCATCATAACTCAATTACACCAATGACGACAAGATAAACAAGCGGTATGTGGCTCTGTGGGCTAAGCCTCTGTGCCTCAGAGCTCATGTGGTGATCAGAAGGTTGCTGGTTTGAGCCTGGCATCGACATACCTGTGGGTCCTTCAGCTCTTCTGTGGCTCCCCTTTGTGCCGAGCTCAGTCTCATGTACCGAGAGAAAATTGGGGGAGATACTAAGGGAATTTCCCCTCAAGGATCAATTAAGCATTTATTATTATAACTAATATGGTAACTTTTGTCAACCCTGTTACTGAGGTGTCAACCCTGTTACTTATATAAAATTGGAATATAAATAAAAAAATGAAAAGACAATTGCAGAATCAACTTATTTTTCAAGTTAAATAAGAGACAACAGTTATCCACCCTAAGAAATTGTGGAATTATTATTTTGTTTTCATGACCTTTTCTTAAAAGAGAAGATGCTGCGAAAGTGTCAATTGTAAATGAGCATATTTATCCATGAAAAAACGTGAATTCCTTAATAGTCTTACTTTAAAATTGCATTTAATGTGACGGGGTGGGGGGGGGGGGTTGTCTTTCATGGGGTAACAAATTTGTGCTAAATTTGGATTTAAAACCATTTTAAACAGTTCTTGATATATATCACTAACAGACTTGATGAAACAGACATGGAGTTGATTATTTTTAAAAGTACATATTAAAAATTAGATGGCCTAAGATGGAACAACACTTTTTTCTGAGAGGTAAGAATCTATGAATCCAAAAAGGTGTTTAAAGTATTTTAAATCAGAAATTTGAAAATTAAACATTAAGAGTGGGCAACGGCACATTTTTGTACAATTACCCATAAACAGCGAGATGGTGTCATTATCTGGTGAGTTATGAATTATGGACTCAACTTCCAGTTGGGAAGAAGCACTAATTAATGGGATGTAGTTAAAGGCCCTGGATGGTAACTTCTGAAAACATCACTAGCGTCGTTATCTTTCATTACGTCAGCCGAGGTGAGTGGGTGAAGGTTTCTTTGGGTTATGTTTCCGTCTGGGAGTGCTTATTTTATTTGTGGTTTGCGCACAAGAGCACAGCAATGCATTGGGCCTCATCAGGTTCTCATCTCAGTGGGTTTTTGCATTACAGGAGGCCCACAACCCAGGGTTAGCAAAATAAACACTTCAGTGGGAGTTTATTACAAACCTATATTACAGGACTGTAGGTATGTATGTCTGTAGGCCTACTTGTATATAGAGAGGCACAGAATAGGTGCTGCTGGGAAAATGTATGACAGGCCAGCAGATGCCCCACTTGCTGTTTTATCAACATTATGCCATGAAATGTCCTCTGTTCTCAGACGTATATATGCTATATAGGTGCATATGAATGTGGGGGTACATCATGGTAGAATATAAAGCCTGTATATAAAGGTATTTCTATATTAATATCCACAACAGTGCTATATATAGGCTGGTGTCATTTGATCTGATATATACATGAAGTGTGCAACAGTTTTGCCCTAATTACCCAAACAATTAGTGTTTCATGAAGGACAGAAAAAATGGCTTAATATATAGTCTCATGATAATATGGAAAAACCAGCTCCAGTTTATTGAGGTCAAAGCAAATTAGGTCCTTATTTTCCCCATTTATGTCTGAGTCTGTCATCTTTTTGATGAGTAAACATGTTGAAGAATCACCTATCATTTGTTCATCTTGTGATTATTATTGTTGCTGTATCCTGTCTTCCAGTCAAGTTTCATATGTGTAACATACAATAGATTAGGGAAAGTATTTTTCTGTCGTTTTATTCACTTGTTGTGTGGAGAATATACCTATTATTAGTCTTTGTCTTATAGAGCAGAAAAAATGCTATTCTTTAAAGTCATGTCAATCAGACTGTAGTATGTAGTAATATTGAGATTCAATTTTATTTAAAAGAGTCATTAAAAGCAGAGTAAAAAATCCCTACAGTAAAAATCCCTACTGAGACCTTAAACACCCCTTATTTAAAATGCTATCCAATGCTTGAAACATCCATCTCCAGCTTGCTACAGGAATTGGTAAATATTAAATTCTTGCAAAGTTTAGGAAGCCTATCAATGTCACTCAGGCAAACATCATAAAGACAGATTAAATCAGGTGGTGTGTAATACCTTTCGTCCTTGTTTTTAAACATTTTCAAGATCACATCTGTCGTTTTTAAACTGCGAACAGAGATGAAACCTGCCATCGTGCAGCTGTGACAGATTTGATCGAGATTTCGGTTTCATTGGTCTAAAAGTGGAATTGAGATAAACTAATGCTGAATTTTAATTTGTTTCATTTTTTTATCTTCCCCTGTGTGCTTGTATTCTACTTAAGAAAATAAATATGCTTTTGAAAATATTGACCACAGCACTGAACCTATAACACTCCGTGACCCCAACCATGATTAGGGATTATAGGGTGGATGGAGTATCAGAAAGCCGTCTCCCATTTGGCCTATCGGAGAATTACAATTGAAAAACTTGGGCTTTTTGACACAATGATAAAACAGTTCTCAGCAAACCATTATCTCCGTCTCCATGGCAGGGTTGTAAGTACATGGACTTTCTTTTTCAAGTCACAGTTAGTAAGTTATTTATAACCAAACCCCAGACTGGCTTCTTCTCCCCTTTGTTACAGCAATATAACCCACCTGGTTCTTATTCTTCTCAGGATTCCAGGTTTTGTCTGCATAAAACTGAACGGTCAGCCCAGAGGGTATTTCAGTAATAAGGCTAAAAGTATACTTTGTAGTGTATTTTAAGCAGGCATTAAAAAACTATTTAGGGACAGGTGACGTCTTAATGCTAAATCATTTCACCGAGGGCCATCAGTGTGAAGCAAACCCACTTTCTTTGGTGTTAAAGTGTGTTTCTGGGACTTCAGCCTTACAGGGGAGATATAGCATGATAGACAACAGGATGCTGAGCGTTCTGGAGCAGCCCACTGCAGTGGAGAAGTCTTCGCTTAGGAAAGTAAAGCGGAAAGTAGAGCGGAGGGTTATAATTAAATCATACTTTGAGGAAAATGGGTTGCAGTGGACACCGGAGATGGATTTCGGTCATCAGCTTCGTACTCAGTGAGGTTCACAGGCAGCTTCTGCATGGTCAGGAATGTGGATAATTTACATTAAAGTTACAAAGTGAAGTGCCATGATCATGTTAGGGCCCTGGGACCTTTTGGGTGGGGAGCAGGGTAGGGCTGTCCTTGCACCACGGCAGTGTTAGGCATTTCAGGTCTAGAAAGCATAAATCCAGACCAAGATTTTGTTTCTACCAACCAGGTGAGTACTCTGTGATTCTTTATGCTAAACTGGTTGTTAGAAACAAAATCTTGATATGGATTTGTAGTTTCTGGACCTGAAATGCCCAGCACTACACCATGGTCACAGCTGGTGAGTTGTTTTCTCATAGTCAGGCATGAGTACGTTTGACGTCCCACTTTCTTTTAAAGTGGTATTTGAACACAGGCCTGGTGCTGAAGTGTCAGGCTAGCAGGTCCTTATCATACTGTACCATAGCGGCTGAAGTCCCTGGAGCAAGAGCCTTGACAAGGAAATTACTCTACTGACCACCAGATTTGAACCCATGACCTTCTGATCACAGACACAGAGTTCTAACTCACTGAACTATACATTACCTGCTTAATCGGGGAACATGGGAAAAAACACACTGATAACAGTAATAATGTTACAATAGAGGTGATTATGTAATATTGATTAAGTAAGTCGTGAAAAGTAAAACAATACATCTGCTAGACAGATTGTCCTGTTTGCTGTAAGATCCTGGTGTCCTGTGATAGGAGCACAGCCTGGGAGTGATGGTGCATTTCACTTTTTAGAGGTACGTAAGCTACTGTGACATGTAAGGCATGACAAATGAAAAACTAAAAGAATAAGCAGTCAGTTTTATGATGTGAAATTACTGATGCTAATAACAGAGTTAGGGATACATGTAAGGATGTGTTCTACTGAATGGGTAAATAATCCAAAGCTTTGTTAAAGCCCCAACGTGCTATTCTGCTAGCCTAGTCATTTGTGAGATGGCGACATTACAGTGACAGGCTTAGAGCTCCCTGTGCCATCGCCAGCAATGACTCCATGCTGATCCTCAGTAAATTAAAATTAATTCAGTTATAATGAATTCAGTCTTTCAAAAATCAATAATTAGTCAGATAACCACTTTGGCAGGTTTCTCCCTCAGTCCCTGTGCCCGAGGCTGTCAGCTCCAAGAACATTAGTAAAATGACACCTGGGTTACAGTGGATTCATACCAGGGCTGGTCAGTGGAGTTGGAAATGATGCGATGAAGATACCAAGCCAGTTGTTGCAGTATAATTGTGCTTTCAGTGTTTAGGTGCATTGCCATTCTTTCTTTCTTTCATTTATTCATTCATTCATTCATCCATCCATCCATCCATCCATCTTCCAAATGGTGATCCTGAGCAGGACAGGGGGCCTGGAGCCGATCCCTGTCTCATGTGACACTAGGCTGTAGTACATTTTCTTTTGATGTTGGTTAAATATTAGTGCATGTTAACCCAAGACAGAAACCATTGCAGTGGCATTTTTTACTAATAGCTACACTATATGGCCAAAAGTATGCGGATACCAGCTTGATCAATCTCATTCTGAAACCAAGGGTATTTACAGCTCTGGAAAAATTAAGAGATCATTCCATATAAAAAAAAAAATCTACATTTTAAATCCTGGTTTAATCCCAGTTCTGCTATCAGAAAGCTACACTGAGCAACAGGTAGCTTCCAGACACAAAGTTTCTAAGACAGCAGTACAGAAGAATGAGATGAAGCAGGAGACTCTGGGAATGACCAGAAACCAGTCAGGCAGGGGGCAGAAGTGACTTTCTAATGCCAGAGATGAGTTAACTTATCCAACAGTTTCTCATGAATTGTAGGATGACATCAAGTGACCTTCAAAAGGAATGGGAAACATTAATGCCAGGTGTGAAGTGTATTGCAAGAACAGTTCATATCAGGCTAATAGAAGCAGGACTGAAGTCCCATAAAGCCAGGAAGAAGCTCTTCTTTAATGAGAAACACAGACAAACCAGGCTGAAAAAATATATACACTATATTGCCAAAAGTATTGGGATGCCTGCCTTTACATACACATGAACTTTAATGACATCCCTTTCTTAATACATAGGCTTTAATATGGAGTTGGCCCACCCTTTGCAGCTATAAAAGCTTCAACTCTTCTTGGAAGGCTTTCCAAAAGGTTTAGGAGTGTGTTCATGGGAATTTTTGACCATTCTTCCAGGAGAACATTTGTGAGGTCAGGCACTGATGTTAGACGACAAGGGGTGGCTCGCAGTCTCCACTCTAATTCATCCCAAATGTGTTCTGTCAGGTCAAGGTCAGGGCTCTGTGCAGGCCAGTCAAGTTCCTCCACCCAAAACTCACTCATCCATGTGTTTATAGACCTTGCTTTGTGCATTGGTGCACAGTCATGTTGGACCAGGAAGGGGCTATCCCCAAACTATTTCCACAAAGTTGGGAGCATGAAATTGTCCAAAATGGCTTTGTATGCTGAGGTATTAAGAGTTCCTTTCACTGGAACTA
>JAAGVU020000040.1:16096489-16119246 GCA_011763525.2 Mormyrus iriodes | reverse complement strand
TCTGCATGCCTAGGTGCTTGATTTTATACACCTGTGGCCATGGAAGTGATTGGAACACCTGAATTCAATGATTTGGTGGGGTGTCCCAGTACTTTTGGTAATATAGTGTATATATATTATTCACAGATACATAGCCATAAATTGAGAAGTGAGTGAAATAAAATTTTGCTGCTGTCTCTTAATTTTTTCCAGAGCTGTATATGAAGGTGACTCACCATTTGTTGCTATAATAGCCTCTGCTCTTCTGGGAAGGCTTTCCGTTAGATGTTGGAACTTTGCTGGTGGGATTTGCTACCAGTTAGGTTGGCTATTGATGTTGGTCCCTTTCTGTGAGCTTGCATGACCGACCACATCACAGCTGAACTTGCTCTCAGTCATTTTGACCTTCACAATCACTTTACCTGAGGCTGACTGTTGTGGCGAACTGACTTGTTGGAAAGATGGCATCCTGTGATGGTGCCAAGGCGAATGTCAATAACTTCTTCTGTACAACAGCCACCCACTCAGTTGCTAATGTTTGCTGCAACAGATTGTGCAACCATGTGCTTAAACACCTGTGTCAGCAATGAGTATGACTTAATTAGGCAATTCCTCTAATTAATAGGAGTGGCCACATGCTTTGGCCATGTAGTTTAATTATGCCATTGATATAATTATTAATGGTGGTTTTTAATGAATGCCTGTTCCACTTAAATATATGAATCAAACATTACGATGTACCCTGCAGTGGATGGAAGCGTTACAGTGCTGTGCCTATGCTGTAATGTGCCTGCTAAGGGCTTGTGCTCAAGCTCATTAAGATGGAGGTGCTATAGTGCTGTACTGTGCCTGCTAAGGCATTGGGCTTGTGCTTGTACTCATTAATATGGAGGAGTTATAGTGCTGTGCCTATGCTATACTGTGCCTGCTAAGGGCTTGTGCTCATGCTCATTAAGATGGAGGAGTTATAGTGCTGTGCCTGTGCTGTCCTGTGCCTGCTAAGGGCTTGTGCTCATGCTTATTAAGATGGAGGAGTTATAGTGCTGTGCCTATGCTATACTGTGCCTGCTAAGGGCTTGTGCTCATGCTTATTAAGATGGAGGAGTTATAGTGCTGTTCCTGTGCTGTACTGTGCCTGCTAAGCGCTTGTGCTCATGCTCATTAAGATGGAGGAGTTATAGTGCTGTGCCTGTGCTGTCCTGTGCCTGCTAAGGGCTTGTGCTCATGCTTATCGCTGCATGTGCATGGCAGTCTGAGGTAGGTGTGTCCACAGGCTTACAGATCTTGAAAAGTTCTCTTATACTCTAAGCAGGGGAGGAACCGCCCTTCGGTCCAAACAGGGGAGCAGGCCGCGCAGTTATAGAATATAGCCAATAGGATTGTTTGTGATCATTACCCAAATGAGCTGATGCTTTGTGATGCAACATCTTAAGTTTTGACATCACATTTAAAGTTATTTGTAAGACCACTTTAAGGCAGCAGGTTTCCATCAGTGGGCAGGAGAAGCAGCCTCTTCCCATGGCAGCTCTTGTCAGGGAGTTGTATCGTAGCTCGTCTGTGCTCAGAGCGATAAGCCGACTACCTCGTTATCTGTCTGGAAGCCCACTGAGCGCTGGCCGGTCGCTGGGAATCAATACGCCTCACGGCTACCGCTTTCCAGCAAGAGGGCAGTGCTGCTGTTGCTGCATAGATCCACGTTCTCTTTCTTCCCTGACTATAGCCGCAAACATCAGGTCAAGCCCCAGAGTCGGAGCTCTTCCCGAAGGGTGAGCCATGCTGGGAGAGTGGAGGGGCCCCCAGGGAGCCATTGTGGGATCGCGTTAATCCCGCCAAGAGGGCTTGGAACAGTGTAGTCAGAAAAGTACTCGATTAATGGCTGCCAGGTATGAACAGCTGATGGGCCGCTTGTTCTCAGGAGATGGATGGCTCCCTGGAGACCTGACGCCCTGCGGCTGTCCTGTTTTTATTTGAGAATGTGGCTCCACAGTCATTCTGATACAGACTTTCATGTTACAGTCACATAGCAGAAGAGCACTGCGATTGTGCTGTTTCAGCCTGGGCCCAGAAAACTCAACTAGTAAAGCATCAGATTTCTGAGGGGCCAGGTTTCAAATCCCTGTTTGGTCATCAATTCTTTTAGGGCAGGGGTGGCCAATGTTATCCAGAAAGGGCCGTTGCGTGTGCGGGTTCTCACTGCAGCTCCCAAATCAGATTACTAATTAGCAGCCTGATTAGCTGAAGAGTCACTGCACCAGGGTTTGAACCGCTGACCTAAAGGTTATCCCAAAAACCTGCATACACATCGGCCCTTTGCAGATAAGTTGGAAAAGAACAGCAGTTTGTACCTTGTTCCTCCAAAAATTAAAGAACATTCACTTCATGGCTTTTGTGGTCAGCAGAGTGATGTCACCGTTGGGCCCTTGAGAGAAGCCCTTAACCCCCACTTGCTCCAGGGACTGTCAGACCCTGCAGTCTCACTAATGTGCACTGATTTGGAGAAAAAAAATAATGCAGTGAAATACACTGTGTAGCAATGTACTAACTGTCTAGTTTTAATAATTAACCTTGACCCAGTGTCTTTGTTTCTTAAGAGGAATGACTCGCCCGCTAATGACGTGTCTGCCCCCTCACCTATGGTCATGAGAGCTGGATAGTGAGGGAAAGAATGAGTTTGCAGATTCCAGCGGCAGAAATGAGCTTCCTTTGCAGAGCGTTTGGGCTCAGCCTTAGAGATAGGGTGGAGCTTGGCCATCCAGGGAGAACTGAACGTAGACCTGCTGCTTCGTTTCTTTGAAAGGAGCCAGCAAAGGTAGTTCAGGCATTTGTCTAGAATGCCTCCTGGACGCCTCCCTGGGAAGGTGCTTTGGGCAGATCCAACCAGGAGGAGATCCCAGGGCAGACCCAGGACATGCTTATATCTCTCAGCTGGCCTAGGAGTGCCGGGATATCCACCCGGAGGAGCTGGAGAAAGAGGCTGGAGAGAGGGAGGTCTGGGCATCTCTGCTACAACCCGAAAGTGGATGGATGGATGGATGGATGGATGGATGGATGGAAATGTCTGTTTCTTAACCTATTTTGGAGAAACTGTGATACAGTGTCTGTACCCTTCTACTCATCTACTGTTTATGTGGCTGCATTTGTAGGGTCTGCTATGGCATCTCACAACATCCAAATGTCCATGAGGCCGCAAGCATGGAAAACTCACACACACACACACACGCACACATTATATGTAAAATGTGTTTATATTCTATGGCAGCTCCTGCAGTCCTGCTGACATGCCAGACATTCTACTGTCATCCGTCACCCTCGCACAATGCAGCCTCTCTGAGTATGATGCTTTGATGGGAATCCCCCTCGCAGTGATTTATGACTCCTGGGACAGTCTTGGGAGGAGGAGGGTGTGGATTACGCCATGGTATATTAAGTGTAAACTTTACAGCAGAGCAGATCAGTTTGACAGGGCTTTACTATTGTTTAATAGGTCTATTGAATGATCAAATTGTGTTAAATGATCGTATGCATGTATCCAGCATGTTACGTCATCCTGAGCTCCCGATCAGGGTATTCCGGATAACACTGACTGTGAAACCAGTGAAACCTGATATAAGCACTGTACCAGCCTATATGGAAAATGATCCAGTAACCATCCCTGCATATCTCTTTGCTGTCCAATCGAAACGTTCTATTTTATCCGGAAGCTTCTGGGTCATGGAGTCACAGTAATGTAAGCAACCGGTTAGTGTTTGAACAGACCAAAGTATGTTCACCCAAGCTTGACCATGTTCTCTGCCTCTTCTTACTGTAAGTAAGCTTTGGATAAAAGCATCAGTTAAATTAATGAAATGTAAATGACTAAATACACATGATACAGCTGAATGGACATCATGAATCGCATGGATGGTGTCAGAGCTGAGGCTGGGAGGCGGCGGCAGGCGATTAATGCGAGTGGGAAATGGATCATGCCGAGTTCCATTGAGGCATCCAGTGGAAGCAGCGTAGCGGAAGCGATGAGGTGTATAAATACGGAGAGAGACTCGAGAGTGGATCTGGCATCCCATCAGTCTGGCCCATAACCCAGATTATGCAGGTGCTCACCAAAAGATGCTCAGTGAAAGCTGCAGTGAATTGATCAAATTCACATTTTTGCCTGGCCTATACAATTTACTGTCACTCTGATGTAGCCCTCAGTGGTACCTTCTCCCTGGACATTATGGTGCCGCATAGGTGCGGCTGTTGCGTTACAGTAATTATCTGTAAGCCTTCTCCCCACCATTCAGCAGCAGCAGGTGGGGCAGTGTTAAGTGCTGCTAGCACCACCGAGGCAGCAAGCTGTCTATGAGACCACCCGCAAACGCAGTTTTACAGGAAGCCATCGAGGAGGCGTGTGTGACTGCCTCTCAGCGAAAGGGCCACTTCCTCACCGTCCTCAAACAACCCGAAGATCAACCTCAATCGGATGATCACAGTCGGTTCACCCGAATTTGGACGATCGCTGCTATTTAGGTTTTCCAACCAGTTCGATTCGTTTTGTTGATGCAAACTAACGGATGACAAGGAGCCTGAAGTGGATTCAGGCCCGACACGGCCGCGTTTATTTGATCTTCCTCTGCCCGCTCCCCCTCTTCCTCTCCGCGGAGGCCAGAGCTCGCCTGTCACGAGTGAGGTCTGTCTTCTCACCTGTCCGCCAACATGCCAGCCCGCCACTGAGCCACCTGATTAAGAGTGATTAGTACAGATGTCTTTAGCGGGTCAGGGAAGCTAGCCCCAGAGCTCTGTAACAGCCGCCTTAACAGGAGGGCGATGAGCCATCTGTCTGTGTGCAACAAAGGCAGCATCTGGATTCTGAAAACTGGGAAGGCTCATCTTCCTGCAGCCCGGGCCACATTCGATGTCTGACTTTCACAGTATATGATGCAGTTGGCAGGGTTATGACCTCACCATGGTTGAATGCCAGATATAATAAAATACTATGCATGCATGTGTAATTTTAGTTATTTCTGATAGGACAGGGCAAAGGTCAATAGGCGCAAAAGTGAAAGTGTGACTAAAGAATGCCGAACAGGATTTTTATAAGGTGAACCTTCAGATTGATGTGCCTTTATGTTACAAAGCTTGTATGTCTAGTCAGGCTTGACTGATACTTCTGTTGGCTGATAATCAGTGATAATTAGGTTGACCGAATTTATCGGTATCATTGTAAAACCCACCAATAATGTCTCTTTAGACATTCATAATGAGAAAATCAGCTCTCTCATGGGAGAAAATTCAGAGAGGCTATGCTTGTTGCATTCTAGCTAATCATACTTAGCCTGGAAGTATTAGTATCTTTGGCCAAAGACTTATTAGTGATCGAATGGGATTGGATTTTTTTTTGCTCTTGTTTGACAGTTTAACATTGTAAGAGTTCATGTTATTTACTCATTTTAAGCTTAAGCTATATTGTAATAAGGTGGCAGGTGTTATTTTTTTAAGTCTTTCAGTTTCTGCTGTTTAGTTGCATTTGAGAAACTGACATGTATTAGTCAGTAAAGCATAATCTAAATAAAATTACTGGTGTTTAATCAATAATAGATGCTTTATAGACCCCTGTGGGGAAATTCTCTTTACACCTCGCCCAACTTGCTCTCTGTAGGTGAGAACAAACTGGCCGTGAAGAGCCACCATACATAGCAGCACCCAGGGAGCTGGGGGTTAAGAGACTTGCTCAAACAAAGCACTGATGACTGACAAGAGAAGCGAACTCACTAGTCACATTAAAATTAAAGAAATATGCTACCCACAGGAGGAAGCAAAACAAGAAGTGTGGTACACCTAATGAAAGGAGAACACAGATAGAGGATATAAACAAAAAGTGCCTCAAAACAAAACAAAATCAATAAAGCAAGATTATTAAACAACCAAGATAAACCAATAAACCAAATCTGTAAAGCTAAAGACAATCATAACCAGATTCTCTAGCAAAAGAAAAATCACCTTCCAATGGGCAAATCGAAGGATTCTTCAATGGACATTAACTTTTAAAATGAGAAAGGTTTGTCCAAACAAGGCCCTATGACCAATATTTAAAGAAATATTGTGTTAGCTTTGATGTGTGTATCTGTATATATTCTCTTCACCTAAGTCATCAAACCTGTGCACATCAAATGGCAATTTAGTGTCATACTTGCTAAACTCGCAGAAGAGTTCCGGGAAACATCGACATTACTTATTGGCAGTTACATTTCTTTGTATTCTCGTCTGTAGTATACATTCATTGTACTCACATACTTTTAAAATCACATTTTCTATCTGATTTAATGCCTGCTTTAGGTCTGTTTGCTAAATCTTCCCAAGAGTGCCTTCCAGGAATCTCTGCAGTAGAACCATTTAAGGTGTGATATCTCCTGTCACTGCACAAGGACGATACTGGTTTTCACACTAATTTGAGGAATTTGTATGCTGTGTTTGATAGTTTGGAATGGAGCTTAGAGACACTACTGTCCTCATTCTGAATTGCCCAGTGTGGTATAGCAGTGCTTTCTAATTCTTTACTGTATGACTATGTTTGATTCTGAACCATAGAATAGCGTACATAGCTAGTGTTCTCATGGTGAATTGTTGTATTCATCTTTTCCTTTATAGTGGCAATAGCACCAATTTATTTGACTCCAAGATATGCTTAAACTATATAAAATATGGTATGTGTGCATATATGGGCTCTGCAATGGACCGGCATCCCTTCCTCGGTGTTTCTCAGGCCAGTGGATGCTGGGATACGCTCTGGCTCCCCTACGACCCTGACCTGGATAAGCGGTTAGAAGATGGACAGATGCTCCTCGAATTACGAGGGGGTTAGGTTCTGATAAAACCATCGTAAACTAAAAGTATCATAAGCTGAATATGATATGACATGGCACACTTGGGCATTTAGTAAACACTGGGTTTGAGAAAATTTGGCTAAACGCAGAAAAAAACACCCTGTACGGTACATCGCTAAACACAGTATGAGGTGTTTCCGCTCACTATTGCTACAGAGACTGGAAGTGCGGCTTGGTGGATGCTGTCATTGTCCAGCATCAGTACTAAGTATCGTATAGCATATCACTAGCCCAGAAACTGATCAAAAGTCAAATTTGACTACTGAATATACATCACTATTACATCATTGTAAAGTGGAAATATCGTAAGCCGAACCATCATAAAGCGTAGAGCATCTGTATAGATGCACGGTCGTACATACAGCACATCTCTTTTGCATTATGTGCATTGTTCGTCTTATGTGGGGTTGTGGATAGGGTTACTGTTCCACATCCATACAGGTGGTGCATCAGAGATTTCCAGTTATTGTTTGCCAGATTCGACTTTCCACTTCGTCTTGGCTAGGGAGTGGCGAGGCCAGAATCAGGTGCACAGATCATGGAATAGCCACCTGAAATGGAGCCAGAAGGTGCCTTTCTGTCACAGCTGTGTCCGGTTAGCTCAGCTGGTTAGAGCATGGCACTGTATGGGTCAGTAATGCTTTGGGGGGGCAGAATGTGGCTCAGCGGGTTAGGCCTCAGTGCTTGGCAGAGCAACCATATCTCTGCTGGGCTCTTGAGCAAGGTGCGTAACCCCCTGAAAAATTCTCCGGGGTGCTGCATGAGTAGCTGACCCATTCCAGATGGTGCACTAGAGTGGCGTGAGCCCTGGTTCAAACACAAGCGCTGAATGGTGAGACATCGAAGGAACAGACTGATCCTCTAAGACACGGCAAGTGAGTCCCAGTTGGACTTGTGAGGATGTGGCTTTGGCCTAGAATTTACAGTGGTTAAGGTCTACAAAGGTGCCCTACTGCCGCGGCAGCTTTGAGAAGCTCGAGTAGCCTGATTTTCTGCTGCTACCCTCACGCCATGAGGCTCTGTGTCACTATGGATTAGGGGTGCAGTGATTCTCCGAAAAAAAACGACGCTTCGGTTTGACAACCACGGTTCAGTGCACCACGATTACGACGGTTGTGATTAGTAATTTTAGTCGTTGTGATCTCTACTTTAAAAAGTTTTTTTGACCATCTAACCTAGCTGTGAAGATGGACGTAAATGCATTTTCTTTGCACGGATCGCACACATGAGAATTGCAGCGAATCAATGGCTAGTTCATGCTTTGAAACTTGTTTCCAGTTTGTTAAGGAAAAACCAATCATGTTGAGCCGTGGTGGCAATGAAGTGGAGCTACTAATGGCCCGCCGTCAGGTGTGTGGGAGCATTTTGGTTTCCAGATAAATTATGACAGTGACAATATAACAGCCATTGATAGAATTGCATCCGTCTGTAGACATTGCTTTACTCATCTTATAGGCTAGCGGCAACATATCAAATATGACTGCTCATTTACACCAAAATCACCCTGGTGTGATGGTAGATGCTGTAGCCAAAAGAACAGAGCAGATGGTTGCACAGAAACAGCTGACACATGCAGCCATTTTTAAACAACCGCTTACCTTCAACTTGGATATAACAAATGCGATGGAAAGATTTATAGTGAAGGATTTGCAACCATACTCCGACTGACTATGTTGATGTACATTTGACTTATGCGTCCATCAGCTTACAGCTTACATTTTTTTTATTGTTGGCGTTACAGTTTTTTACAATTGTTTTCAGACTTGTCTCAATACCATGTCCCCGTTTTCAAAACACTTAACACATGCACCGTATCAATAGACCATGTGTGCTAAACTGTGTATCCTTTTGTATTGCTTTGATACAAAATGCATTCAGTCACAGCTTCTTCTGAAAACAATCATAAAAAACTGTAAACCGTGATACACACTGGACTGAGAGATTTTTAAACCGTTGATATCCAATGTTTGTCATATGACTGCATGACGACACATCTGTATGCATGCGTGATTCCTTCAAACGCTGCAGGTGGCTGGCTGTGTGAAACACAGGGAGATGCATTTCTCAACCGCATCCTGCTACAGTCCTGCAGTCTGCAGCCTGCAGCCAATTGGCCTGTGATGAACCCAAGCCCAGACTGATTTACATGCATGCGTATGCAGATCCCACGCTATTTCTGTTAATGGAGATGTGCCTATCTCTTGCCCCCCCTCCTCCGCAGGTCCTGAAGGGCTGTAAGAAGCTCACCATGTCTGTGTGTTCCGTGGGCCGCATCCCTGGGGGCTATATTACCAACCACATCTACACCTGGGTGGACCCTCTGGGGCGTAGCGTGTCCCCACCGCCGGACCTGCCCGAGCACAGGAGCGCCACCGTGAGGCGGGCTGGCAGCCAGCCCCGCAGCCACTCGCAGCTGCTGCAGGAGGGCGATGAGAAGCGGGTGAGTCCCTGAGTGCCTAGACCTGCCAGCGAGGCCGTTAGCGCCGCAAGTTAACCCTTTGAACCCTATCGATTTTTGAGCATTTTTCTATCCCTTTGGATTTAGGCTTATTACACTGTATACACATGAGTTAGCCACATATGCTGCATGCTGTTTTTGTTTTCAGGACATTCTGGGCTAGTCAGATATGTCATAATTTGATGTGTAAAGGCTGACAGTCTTGATATCATCCTTCTTATGAGGAAAAACTAAATGGACCAAAAACGACGGATGGATGGATGGATGGATGGTTTTTCCGCTTATATACGCTATGATCAGTAAAGTGAAATTTGAGAATGAAACTTTTAGTCGGCATTTTAGCCTCAAACCACAAACCAACGCTGTAGCATGTCATTGTGTTTACATGTGGGAGGTGTTCCAATTACATGATGGGGGTGTTCTGTTTCAGCTGGGTTGACGGAGCTCGACATTGAACATAAATATGAGTAAATATTGCAAAAATATCAAATGATTGTCTTCCTAATAAATAGAATGCTGTGTTTTGTTGTTATTTCTAGTAGACCTCCAGCCCATTTTTGAATGTTTTTTCTGGCCCTTTATTTATAGGCATATAATAAATATTTTTTATTTCCTAGAAGGGTAGCGTGTGGATCATCACGGAAACGAATATGCGCTTTGTTTTCCATCTAATATGAATAATGTTGATGATTTATGGTTTTTTAGGGGAATTCAATCAAGGCATTTTGTCAGGTTCTAAGAGTTAAGAAAGCGAGGCAGCTCTGTGAGCTTAACCAACCTTTCTTCTGCTTTTCGCCCATAAAGTACCCCTGAGGTCACCTCATTGGTCACATTTATGGTGCTCCAGGATGGTTCCCAATGACCAAAAACATGCAGTTGGGCAGATTGGCATCTTTAAATTGCCTGTACTGTGCAATGTATGTTTGGGTGTGTGTATGTGTCTGTGTATGTTTGATTGTGTGTCTGTATGTGATTCTGTGTAATTGTGTGATATTGTGTGTCTGTATGTCATTGTGTGTTTGCGTGTGATTGTGTGCGTCTGTCTCCTGTGATAGACTGGCGTTCCTCCTTGTCGCCAGTGTATTTGGGATAGCCTCCAGTTCCCCCCACTATCCGCTACTGGAGGCTGGTGTTGAAAACCAAAAAAATATCTTTATGTAACCTGCAAAATCTGTTTTGATTTCCATTCTTCTCATGCCCCTTTTCTGCTTATTTCCAAACAAAGAGGATAAGTAGAGTTAGTGTTTATCATGCAGTGATTTTTCATCTGCTGGATCATGACTGAATTGATTGATATGGAAACAAGTCAAGCACTTTAGTCAGATTTATGGGACGTTCTGCTGAAGGCTAGGAATATGAACGTATTCGTTTCTGCCTTCAATGGAAGCTTAAAGATGGGAAAATTTACAGACCTGTAGTCAAGTTTATTGAACGTATTAATAAAGACGATATATTGTTTCTGCTGTCTCTGCAGAGACTTGATGTAACCCTGTTCTTTCATTTTCATTCAGCATATTTTAGTCAAGCCTTAACAATGGTTTGCCAATTTAACTGATGATAAAACAAGTCTGGCTCAGTAGATTAAAAGTCACTTTTCTGGATAATATAATATTTGAACTGATTATTTAAACATTCAGCCAGTCTGGTGAAGCTAAGAGTCGCATAAACTCTCAGTGTATAAACTGTAGTTCATTTCAGGACGAATGGAGTAATGAATCATGAGAATAATATAACCTTCTGAGAGGAAATGGTGTTAAATGGTGTATCTCCCACCTCCTTGAGCAGCTTTGTATGTGCTGCGTGTGTGACTCTCCAGGTGAACTTGGTCCTGGACGATGGGCGCTCCCTTGGCCTGATGATCCGGGGAGGGGCAGAGTACGCCCTGGGCATTTACATCACCGGCGTGGACCGGGGCTCCGCTGCAGAGTTAGGAGGACTCAAGGTACAAATGCATTCATACTTTGTTTTAACTGATTCCCTCCTCTCATTCTTCTGTTTTATCAAACATCCTCCTTCGCTATGAATTTTTCATGATTATGACCCAGTCTAAACCAAACATAAAAAAGAGATCTTGTGCTTAAATCTTAAATTCTTTAATTGAAGTTATTATAAAGATGTAAAGTTCGCATACGCGATGTAAGGGTGTTACGTGCTAATAAAAATGTTCCTTGTATCCCCATTAGTTTTTTTTTGTTTTCTGTTAATAATTCTTAGACCACAATCTTTAGCATTAATACCTCCTAGTGTTCATGCATTCAGACCCAGGTGCACAGTCAGACAGCTATAAATCTTTGTCTAGACTTTGAATCGTGACGAGCGAACACATGACTCTGGAAGCACTGAATCTGCACTGCACATTGGCTGAAGTCTGACCTCTTCTTGCCTGAATGCTCCATCGGGTGAAGGTTGACCGAACACAGATGGATTCGGTCTTTATTTGGATTAGGTTCAAAATGCTGGTTTATCCTGTAATGTAATAACGGTAAGATGCCCTTTTACTGCATTGCTTTTCATGTTGGGCATGTAAGTCTTGCTTGCCTGATGACTACAGTAACACTTGTATACTTAGTATGTGTCCCTGTGTGGGATTTACACTCTTTTGCAGTAAAAAGCCGAACCACAGCTGGATCAGGGTCCCACAAAAGGAGTCCATCTGGCCCTATATAACATGTTTCTGTTAGATTGTTTTCACATAGTGGTACCCCAATGTAATTTATGCTTTTAAGGATAATTTCGACAACCTTCTCAAATATAAACAGGCTAAAAATAAAAACGCACATCAACATACATACAGTCCAGACATTTTCCCAAGTAACTCTCTATAATGAGTACAGTCCATGACCATTTCAAGGTCATAAATTTGTGAGACTGCCATTCATTTACCAAAATACTTACAATATATACTTAGTGCATATGCATTTACCTGCTGATGCATATGTTCAGGCACACTGAGCAATGCTAGCCATTACATAGTGCTTATTCACCCTCGACTCCGCATTGATGTATGGAGAGTGTGTTCCTGGCTGTATTCCATCCATCCCTTTTCAAAAAGCACTTGTCCTTCTGGAAACCTGGTTTAAAAGCACACAGCACTGGGCAAACACATAATGCCTGTCTGTCTCTGGACATTCACACACACACACATTCATACAGATTAAGTATAATCTTTGTGGCGACTCTCCATTCATTTCTATGGGTATAACCCTAATCCTAGCTATGACAACCTTAACCCCTATCCAGAACTAACCTTAACCATAAGTAACCAAACAAAATATAAGACTTTTGACCCAAATGTCCCAACAAGGTTAAAATAACAGATTTTTATTTCGTTGTGGGGACATTTCGTGCCCACAGTGTTATATATGCATGACCCACACTCACACACACTCTCACACACACACACACACACACACACACACATACATTCTGTTACACAGGGCACCTCAGAGTAACCAGACTGTATATTCTTGGAGTAACCTAGGGTACTTGGGGGTAGCCTGCATGGCACTGGGTGATTATGTATGGACAGGTCAGGGAGAGGGGGATCAGGTATGGACAGATCAGGGAGAGGGGGATCAGGTATGGACAGATCAGGGAGAGGGGGATCAGGTATGGACAGATCAGGAAGAGGGGGATCAGGTATGGACAGATCAGGGAGAGGGGGATCAGGTATGGACAGATCAGGGAGAGGGTGATTGTGTATGGGAAACAGAGCAGATGATGGTGAGCCATAGCCACCATGCAGCCAGGCATGCACACAGCACAAATACAACAGATGTGGAGGGGCACTTATGGCAGCATAGCTACAGGCAGTCTACGAAACGCAAATGTAAGTGAATAAAAGAAATGTTGTTTTTATATGAAAATTCTGTCAATTTTTTTAGATTTTTAGAACCTAAGACATTGACCTGTGCAACACATGGATGTACAAAAAGTTCGATTTTTGAGTTGAAAACTGGTTTGAACGATTCACTAAAAGAACTGATTCAAAGGAACAATTTATTTACTTGGATAGCTGTTTTTGCATGTAAGTAGTGTTTCTCACTAAGAGCATATGGCATTGTAGTTTCTGTACTGTTTCACTTCGACTGAAAATTGCGCAAATACAAATGCGATTGTATTGGACTTGGGTACTAATATATCAGTCGTGTTACAACAGATACACTGTGTAATATCACGCGCTGTGGCAGAACTGACTGTATGTTAAGTTATGTTTAATTTTATCAATGTGAAAATGGTTAAGGCACCTGGATTTTGAGATGTCGTTATCCCAGGACAAATAAGCAGACTGTCAGTGCCCTGTCAGTGAGCCACAGCACTTTAAATCTGTCAGAAAAGGGCAGTGATGAAGAGCATCCAGATGTTCGATGTCCACCTGATACCTGGTGCCATATCTCTGACGGAAGGGTGAAATATGCCAGCTGGCCAGGAGGTTGGGCCAGGCAGGGAGCCAGACACACCACTGACAGTCAGCAAGATTCAGGACATCGATGGCCTGGCCAGGATTGCACAGACCTGAAGACTGGAGATAAATGATTCATTCTAGTCATTTTAAATGAAAATTCCCCTTGGGGGGTGAGGGGGAGTTCAAAATGTCTCCATACAAAGTTATGCCCCTGTGCATGTAATAGCTCCACTGAGCATATTTGCTGGCCTTTGAAAATAACAGTGTTTTTCCATTCCAATGCAACGTTTTGTCACAGCCAGCACTGACAGCCCGGGTGCGGCACAGGAGCGCCTCATCCCACAGCTTTGATGTTATTAGGTACAGAGCAGCGGGCAGCTGAAGGGGCTGCACCTGTCCCACGCTATAGACAAAGGCCATTTCCAACTCCCTCTTGGGGGGGGGGGGGGGGTAACAACAGGCCGACCTTGCTACAGATGAACAAACCTTAAATTGCTTTTGCTCATGACCTCGACTGAAAACAGTCATTTGAAAAATGAATTTAAACGGATTCATAGAATTTTGGGGGAGAATGAATCCAAGGCACCATGCCTCTGTTATTTACCAGTCAGAAACACAGTGATTTTAGCGATGTGGTAGACTTTGCTGAAGAAGCCATATGACTGGCGTGTAGTCGCTATAGTCTGAAAGATGGCAGAATGATATTCACATTGCTTTAATGGTAAAATCCATTTAATTTACCTGCAGTTATACTTTACAGATATAATGATGATTGACATTAATTATCATAAACAGACAAAACAAAGAAGCATTTTGATACTGTAAGAAGCTAAAATAATCAGTAAGATCTGAATGTATATTTTCATATTAACTTCTGTTTCACAGTCTGTTTGAAGGGAACATTGTGTCTCATTCTGTTATCCAGATTCTCGTTCAGCTCTGAATTTTGCTCAACAACATGTTGTATTGAACCATCAATGACTGTCTAATGGTGTGATGGGGAGGATCTGTATTCCTGCCATGAATGAGGCTTTCATTAATCTTCCACGTCTGCTGTGAACGTTTTATTTAATGATTGATCGGCCTCATTGAGTTGTGGCTGTAGTTTACCGTTGCTTTTGGGAGTGTCGTGTCAAGCATCTTCCCCTTTTTTCCTCTTCAAACACTGATGTTTACAATTCGCAGCAAGTCTTCAGTCACCTGTCGTTTGTGGCTGCATCCTGCAGAGATTTGACTGGAGGTGTTTACGCGCTGTGTGCTGAGAGAAATGCTATCGCTGTCTCACTGGCGGGCACATGTGCATGCAAATGTACGCATATCCAAATAATGCACTATGCAACCTGATACAGAGCCCATGGGATCGATTCAAACCAATAGACAGACATCAACCCACAATGCATATATTTACGTGCTTATTCACACACCCACAACGTTCCCACATGTACATGTATTACTGCACCACCAGAAGGGAACAAACCATCCCCATTTAGTTACTTTGTCTTAATAGCCTAATAAACTTAATTGCTACATTAATTACAGTGCTTCTGAAATTAGCCATAAAATCAGTGCCCGGGACTCCTTGCCAAAAGAAGAGGAAATCTTTAAGGGAATCACTTTGTGAAATTCAGGTTAATTGTTTGTCTTGTGACCTGCGGGATTAATGAAATCCTGCAAAGCCACGTAGAGGGATCTGGACTGAAGATTAACAGAACACTGTTTTCCAGTAAGGGGCAGCTGTTGAAATTTCCCCTGATCTGTAAGAGTTTAACGTGATCGTCTGTTATCTGTGGAGTGCTGCCTCCTTTCTGCTGCCTAGGGGGGCTTGTCAATCTTTATATACAGTAACTTGTTATGTGCATAACACCTATGCAAAGAATGCAGTACATCAGTGTTTCCCAATCCAGTCCTTGAGGACCCACAGCCGGTCCACATTTTTGCTCCCTCCCAGCTTCCTGTTGGGAGCGTTTGAGGCTTTGAGGCTGCCTCCAAACTTAACAATCTTGTTTGGCATTGAGACAAAGACATACCTTTAGCAATGGAGATGCAGTTGCATGTCACTTTTATCAGTCCCCTCAAGCTTGTTTGCCATTTCGGTTATAGTGTTCTGCTTCAGAACAGATGCTCTTCTCTTCATTTACTCCTGTGCTTGCTGTATTATATAGCAAGGGATGGGCTTTCTGGCAGGACAGGTGAAATAAAAATGCAGAAACCATTAAATGTTATAGAAACACTAAATATCTTTTGAATGAATGGCTTGCTGAGTCAAAATTGGTTCAAATTGGCACAGGCCCAAAGTGTTATTTCCCCCCATCCACTAATTTTCTATGAAGTGTGACTAAAGTGAAGGTCAAATGGAAATAATGAAAGTTGGCCCTATTAATTAAATTATCAATAAAAAGTCATTAAATCATTGATCCATATAGGTCACTTACTGACAGGTTCTTGCTGAAAAATTATTTTGTGGGGTTTCCCACTGCGTTTTGTGAGCGAGGGCATTTTCGCCTAGACATTTTCGACTGCTTTGAATTGTATTTGTAATTAAGTTAATGCATCATCCTGTGTAAGGCATATAATAAAGAACAAACAAACAGATCAAGAAGAATAAATAAGCAAATCATTAAGAACATAAGGTGTATAATAAAGAACAAACAAGCTGATCATGAACATAGAAGCATATCATAAAGAACAAGCAATCGGATCATAAGGAATAAATAAGCAAATAGTAAAGAACAAACAAACAGATAATATGGAACAAACAAGAAGATCATAAAGAACAAATAAGCAAATTATAAAGTACAAATGAGCAAATCGTAAAGAAAAAGCAAATAATCAAGAACAATCAGGTCATAAGGAATAAATAAGCAAATAATACAGAACAAACAAGTATAATATAAAGAACAAACTCTTGTTTTGTTTTTGCCATCATATGGCCAGATCAGTCAAGCCCATTGTCTCAGTGCTCAGTACCAGTTCCTCAACCAGCTTCCCTGTCATTAAAATCCAGCGGTTTCCTTGTATGAAGGAAGGAAGGCTTAATTAGTGTGGCTCCCTGAAGAGAGAGCAGATGCAAGAGTCGAGCTGACAGACATATCTGTCACTCCTAACGCTGTCTTAGACACCTGAGTGTCACACTAAAAAGAAGACAGATGGCAGAGTCTTCAGTGCTGTTCACTTTCTGGCCTCATTGTACACCTGATGTTTTTCTGGACGTGGAAGACATCACGGATCCTCCAACACGTCCTCACGGCTGAGTGCTGCCGTGTCCTTTGCATGGCGTGACTGCACTTGCCTGCTGAAATGTAGCCTGTAATGCAATAAAACTGCATATCCCTTACACCCTTGCACACTGCTCTAGGGAATGTCAGCTGACCTGCTGGAACTTAAGGGCATTTATAGGCATAAACAGTTAACTGGAATTGAGGACATGGAATAATCACCTCCTTTCTTTCTGCTCTACCTGCCAGGCCACTGAAATATTGTTCATTTTCAGTTCAATACTTCTGTATATTTAGCAAATGCTATTTCCAAAGCAACGTTCATGTGAGGAGAGCTTGGGGTCCGAGAGCAGGGTCAACCAGCATCTTTGGAGGAGCTGGGATCAAAGGTCTTGCTCAAGGGCCCCTCAGTGATATGATTACTCTGCCAGCTATAGGATTTAAACTTATGAGGTTCTGGACATGGCACAGATCTGTAGCATATTGAGGTATACAACGTGCATTATTGGGGTGGCTGCATTATTAGAGTGACATTTGGTTTGTGCATGCATCTGCCCTGTGATGGACTGGCATCCCGCCCAGGGTGTAACTTTGCCCTGTGCCCTAAGCTACCTGGGATAGGTTTCAGGCCCCCATCCTCGGCCCTGGATGGATGTATGTTTTTTTTTCCATCATTCAGATTCTACAAATGTTATTTTATTTGGCTGTAAAAAAGATGTAGATTATATATACAGTAGCTAATAATTGTGGAATTATCACAGAATAAACATTTCCATGAGAATTCCTTGGATGGATTTAATTGTTTTTTTCTTGATAGGCTTGCCTGTTTGTACACATAACTCCATGCAAATAAACATGTATACCAGCCTT
The DNA here is from genome assembly GCA_011763525.2 of Mormyrus iriodes. Classification (NCBI taxonomy): domain Eukaryota; kingdom Metazoa; phylum Chordata; class Actinopteri; order Osteoglossiformes; family Mormyridae; genus Mormyrus; species Mormyrus iriodes. The sequence goes on along the minus strand of JAAGVU020000040.1, from coordinate 16,101,459 downwards.
ACTTTTCCAAGGATTTTTGGGCACAAGACCTCCAGGAGTCTAACACTAGGAATGCTCATAGCTAGATAAGGACAGGCATTTTTTGTATTTTATATTATTGAACTACTGTAGTGTGTAATTACTTTCCAGAAATAGTGCTGAGTGTAAAGTGCAGAGCACTGTCTGATGTTTGCTATTGGATGTTTCCTTTCTTCTTTATTTATGCTCTGAAGTTCAGATGTGGGAACGCGATTAAACAGTTGGGGCAGCTCGGAATGTGTGTACGGGGGAAATCATGGGATTGTGTGGAGGGATTCAGAGTCTCCAAAGTGCTGTGTTGTGATACACTTGCAGATCACCCTGTGAAAAATGCACCCAAAAGAGAATAGTTTAAAGTAGGGGTAACTACACAGTAATTTCCCTTTTGGAGGGCTTTGAAATTTTGAAAGGTAATTTCTAATACAGCTTCAGTCACGCTGGTTTTGTTTTTTCTTTGCTAAGACTGGAAATTAAAAGGTTTTCTTTTTGTTTTTTAAATTGGCCTTTCAGGTTTTGTTATGTCTGAGTAACACTGACATTCAGGTCTAGCCTCAGGTAAATAATGGAGTGATTTGGTAGAACGGCCCTAGGATGAAGCACAATTCATCAGCACCTCCTTGCTTTTTCCACGGTTTTGCATAGTCTGGGTGTAGAAGGCAGAGATCAAGGGGACGAAGGAGAAGCTGACGGTGCCACTCTGTTTTCTTGTGTGCGTCGAGCACTCTGGATATTGGTGGCTGTAAATCAGCCTCTCCCTCTCCCCCCCTCCCCCCAGCCATTTTTCTCCTGGCACCAGGGAGCCCTCCCCACTGCTGAATCACCTAGATTAAAATACTATAGTGCACAAGAAGAGGAACAGAAGAACAGGAAAACGTTGTCTCTGTTCCTGCTTTATTTCTTCTTCCTGGGAGAGCAGAGAGGTAGAACATGAGATGAAGGAAAATGTCCCTTTATGTCCCAGGCCTGCACCCCTGCAAGCACAATCACTGCAAGCACAATTGAACTGCTTGTTCAGTTTAAGATATGTTTCCAGAGCCAACCGAGCAACTAGCCTGCGTACTTCAAGATATCAAAGGATAAAGATTCTGCACTTATAAAATTACTTAAGTTTGTTTTTGGAATTGAATCCTGTCTTATTAGGTTCTTGCTTTGTTGGAAGATATCGTGTAGCTCTTGCTTCTGTACTACTGTACTTACACAAATAACTGAGCATTTATTGGAAGCTCACCCTAGCTGCACTTATGCCCAGTCGACCCCTCGGTGGCCATATGTTTGTAATGTCCTTTTTGCCTCACTTTGTGCATCGCTTTGGACAAATGCATCTGCTAAATGAAGTAAATGTGAATGTAAATACGGTGCCCTAAAAATCTACAAAAATTGAGGCAGCCACAGACTTGGTGTCTTTAAGGAAGCAGCGATTCTGCACTCTGCAGGGCTGGGAGCAGAACGTCTATAGTATACTTTGCTTTGGTTACCTGAAGTTACCAGTTTCCGTGGCGTTTTTGCCCTAATTGAAGAGTGTATACCCAGAAAGTAAAGTATTATATATTCCCAGAAGATTGATTCGGGTGGTTTATCATTTAGGATAGACAGTGGTCATATCTGTAAGTCATATGTCTATGATTTATTTAGCACGGCCGGAGTTGGTCATATCATTCAGATTCAGCTCTGACTTTATTAGGCCAGCTACTGCACTCCAGCTTAGTGCCTCTAGATATTGATCCAATCACAGTTTTGTTGAAGATGTGACACCTTTAGAAATGATTTATTTGGGGGGAAAAGGACAAATCAGGAAAGCAGGTAGTTAGATAGGATGCTGGGATGATAAAGTCACCTGTGGAAGCTTTCCTTACAACATTTTGCCTTTTTCAAACAAACCCCCTGCTGGCAGGGGGCCCAAAACCAAAAAACCAAAAAATGCCCATTTATTTCATTTTTTTTTTTAGAGTGATTTTTTTTTGTAGAGATCAGCAGGCCATTCATTTCCAAATGTTGGGTCTTGGTGCAACTCAGCTCTCTTGCATCATGACTACGCTTCTAAAAGTAGCCCTATAATAAAGCACGCTGACGTGACAACCCACAGGAGGTCCGGCCACTTTGTCTGTGCTGTCCTCTTCCCTCAGAGCGTTGGCAGATGGAGCTGTGCTGTGGCAAATAGTTACATACCAATCAAATGCACAAACCCACATGTGTCCACCCTTTCAGTCAGCAGCAGACCCAACAAGCTGATCGGATGTGGTTCATTCACTGCAGAGATAATTCCAGTCTGAGGCCACAGGCACCTCGGTGGGGTAGCGGCCATTTGTAAAGCCTGACATGTCTTTGTGCCACCGGCAATAACGTGCCCGCTATTTTTTTCAGCGTTGTCTTTCAGGAACACACAGCTCAGCAGCTTTATTGTGGCAGAAAGTTTGAAAGTTCTTAGTTTACTTGCTTTTTTAATTTTATTTTATTATCCTTGAGGTACAAGAAAATTAAACCTGTGTTCAGCTAAAGGTGTTAATCAAGGTGTAAGTCAAGCCCTAAGCAGTGCTTGGCAATGGAGGCTTGTAAGAACAGCAAGATAACAGCACATCAGGACCTTGGCAAGCAATCGAGAAATTTACCACGTCTTGTCCTAAGTTATTTATGCAGCTGTTGCCCTTGTTGATCACGTTTGAGCGTTCTGCCGTATTTTGATTTAAGTTTTTTTTTAATTAGGCGTTTTTATGTGTTCTCTCGTTCTGTTTCAATCAGATGAACATGTGAAAACAGAATGGTGGCCGGGGCATATTGTGTACAGGTGCAGGAGGGGGCCAGCCTTGTGCACCTATGTAAATTGGCTTGGGAGGCGATCAGAGGCCTCTGACTGTGTGCTCATGTCAGTCTGCTGACCTTTTGACCTTTCCTCTGCCTCCCCCCCCCCCCCCAACCGCTCACAGGTAGGTGACCAGATCCTGGAAGTGAATGGGCACAGCTTCCTGAGCATCCCCCACGATGAGGCAGTGCAGGTGCTGAAGACCTCACGGCACCTCATGATGATGGTGAAGGACGTGGGCCGCCTGCCACATGCCCGCACCATCGTGGACGAGACTCGCTGGATCCCCAGCTCCCAGATCGCAGAGAGCTCAGCCAGCGCAGGCACTGGGTAAGGTTACGACCCTAAGGCCATACCCAAAAAACCCATGTCCTACAGTGGGGTGCTTAACACCTTCTATCTACCGTCTATACATCCCAGATAAATCTATGTGCACCAGAAAGAGCAGCTGAATCAGCTGATTTTAATATTCCAGGTTAAACAAATGTGACACAGACATTAAAGGAACATCATACATACATTAAAGAAACATCATACAGACATTAAAGGAGCATCATATAGACCGTAAAATAACATCATACAAACATTAAAAGTACATTATACAGACCTTAAAGGAACATGACACAAGCAATAAAGGAGCATTATACAGGCATTAACAGACCATCACACAAACATTAAAGGAACATTATATAGACAATAAAGGAGCACCATATAGACTTTAAAGGAGCATCTTATAAATCTTAAATGAATCAGATGATACAGACATCAAAGGAAAAAAGTACAGACATTAAAGAAGCACTATGCACACATTAAAGGAACATTATACACAGGTTAAAGGAGCATCATACAGACCTCAAAGGAACATCATACAGACATTAAAGTTTTCTTCTCCAACACAGACTTCCACTTTAGCCAAGTCCTTTGCCATTAGAGTGTACCTTAGGACAGGAAAAGTCCCAGTTTTCCACAAATGAGGAACATGCAGTAACCACATGCTGCTCCTGGCTGTGTGTTTAATAATAGCTGAGCACTCAGGAAGTTCTCCTGTGAGTGAAAAGCATGCTGGGTAGAAGGCACCCTTTCTGCTTGGCATGCTTAGCAGCAGACCAATTTTTTTTCTGTGTTTAACTTTTTGTTTCTTTCCCTGGCTTGCAGGCTGTCCATGGACAATGGTTCTTTGGCCTCTGGAAAGGTATGCCAGATCCTGAGGATATTATTAATAACTATATATACATACACACACTCATTGTCCAATGCATCAGGTACACCCACTTATTAACAAAACCAGCCTGCAAATTATGTGTCTGAATACATACAGAACACAGATAGGGTTAAGCATTGGAATGACGAAGATGCATGCTGAAAGTAATTTTGAATTTGGTGTGATTGTTGGTGTCACCCTCCTGGGATTTGCACTCATTACAGTGACTACAGCTTACAGAGAACAATTTGACAAATAAAACACATTCAGTCAGGGGCAGTTCTGTGGGCAAAGCACCTTGTTAAGGAAAGAGGTCAGAGAGGGAAATGGCCAGACTCGTTGAAGCTGATAGACAGGCCACAAGTACAGAAATGTTTCTCTGAATGCATAATTTTCACTAAAAAAGTAGATTGTGTCTGGTGCTATCTAGGTGTCCCTAATACAGTGGCCACTGAGTGTATATATATGGTACTGTGCAAAAGTCTTAGGCAGTCAAAGAAAATGTTTAAGGCTATTTATCTGGGTAGTAAGTCTATATTTGCCTCAGAAAGCAAACAATTTAACATTACAACATATGCAGATTGAGAGTGAGACAATAAAAGCTAACGAGAATGTTTCGTTTTCCAAAAAGTTACTGATATCTGATTGGATGCCTGGAAGAGCACTGCTTCAGCTCCAAAGTCTTTACTCAGGGCACCACAGCCATTCCATGTATTAGCTGAATTTCACCACCAGCTCATTTAATTAATTAACTAAATTAGTAGCTGAATGAGGTATTCCTTAGACCTGGGGTGTAAAACTCCAGTCCTGGTAGCTCCTTGTGTTAATTACCACACAGCTCTTGAGTTGAATCATTTGTGCTGGAACAGGGAAAGACCTAAGCTACACAGGGCTCTCCCCCCAGGACTGGGGTTTGACGCCCCTCATCTAAGCTACACAGGGCTCTCCCCCCAG
>JAAGVU020000040.1:16050072-16074667 GCA_011763525.2 Mormyrus iriodes | reverse complement strand
GTCGTCGTGGGGTTTCCTCCGGGTACTCCGGTTTCCCCCCACAGTCCAAAAACATGCCAAGGCTGATTGGAGTTGCCGAATTGCCCGTAGGTATGCATGTGAATGGTGTGTGAGTGTGCCCAGTGACGGGTTGGCACCCCATCCTGGGTTGTTCCCTGCCTTGTGCCTGCAGTTTCCGGGATAGGCTCCAGACCCCCTGTGACCCATATGGAATAAGCGGTTATAGAAAATGGATGGATGGTTAAGATTAGTGCTGGGTAGGGTACATTTTCATTGCTGGGATTAGGGGTTTCCCAATAGAAATGAATGGTTGGTCCCCACAAAGATATGGATAGAGATGTGTGTGTGTGTCTGTCTGTCTGTCTGTGTGTAATCATTTGCATTTGCACTCATGTCAGTTCTCTTTAGAGGATGTGGGGTTAATGGTAAAGAAACCCCCACCGTTAAATATTAAGCACCCTCTAGTTGTTTGGAGTCATTTCCTTGGTTACAAAGACATTTATACTCCTCTGGCTGCATGTTAGTCTGTGCAGGGAATACTACAGGCAATAGTTTCGATAAACTGTGCATTGAGTATGCAGTTTGCCGATGACACAGACTTGAGATTAATACAGAGTATTGCCATATTTTTAAAAAATAATTCTAAGTATATGATGTAGCTGGCTTATTTCTTGAAGATGCATGTATATTGAGATTTGTATATGTTTATGAGAATGATATCTCAGATTATAACTGCAGTTGGGCTATACTTTTTAATTTAGCAAATGCAAAGTTCCTGAGTCAAGTTTTCAATCTGGGGTGTACTTGGGGTGAGCATTCCTCCACTGAATCTGCAGGCTGGACAGTCCTCTAGGATTTATTGCATAAATTATCCCATTTCACATCTACAAAGAGAGGTTGAAATAATTCCTCAACTACAAGGTTGGTAAGACTTGTTCTTAAAGCAGTTTGCTGGTTCGCTGTTCTCTTGGAAGATGGAAAATCATGTGTGGAGTTTGCTAGGGCTTGTACTGAGATGTTTATTTGTTAAATGAGAAACTGGAACGGAGCACAGGATCACATTGATAAAGTACATGGTAACAGTCAACTGGGTGCTTTCTCTGCAGGTATGTGGTCATATGATATAAGTGGAAATCCAGAAGGTAGCAGGGAACAGTGACTCAGGTTGTGCCTGCAAGAGATCAAGGTCTTCCACTTTTACGACTCGTAATAACCAGTCTAGTCTACAATGAGTTCTTCTGCAGCCAATATTTTGCAGTTGAGAAAAGGTGCTCAAGAATTTTGCATTGGACTGAAGATTTGGGTCTTTTTCAGGTTTAATTATGGCAATAACCTTTGCTCTCTGCCAAATATTTGACACACTGTTAGAGTCTGTGACCTGGGCGCTGATCTGTGGCCGGCAGACAGGAGCATGCGCTCTCAGACTTGATGCTGGCTTTTCCTGCTCTCTAGTCAGACCTCAGGTGCTGGAAGACACTTTAGCCCTATAAATACATGGTATTATTATAATTGATCAGTCAAACTTCTTTCATTGTTTTTGCCCAGCAGTGCCTTTTCAAATAGGTGACTGGAGAGAAATGGGGACATGGTTCTGTATGGGTGGCTTTTCAGCTGCTCCTTGATGAGCACCTTCCCCTCAGATTTGCAAAGTTAAACTCTGCAATGTTCTCCTCCAACTTGCTGTGTTAAGGGATACAATAATGCTATTTTAACTTTGGTGTATCCTGATGCTTTGTATGCCCTTAGAAGGCCAATTTTTTTTTAGACATGTGAGGCATGTTGGTAGCAGACATGGGGTAGATAGGACTGCAGAGACCTCTGAAAGCTATGACGATAATTTGTAGTGGATTTGTTGAAATACTTCACCCCATGGTTTAATGCTATTTGTTTCGGTCTGCTCTTTGTAGGTTCCATCTCTTTTGGAGGGTGTGTAATGTTGGCTTTGTGGTAAGTCATCTAGAAACAAGGCACCAGGCAAGCAAAGGTGTTCCATGTATAGAGCCCACCCTATATAGACTTGGCTGACAAGTGTAAATATAATTGTAAGTATAAGAAAGCAGTCATTTTGTACAGATATGAAGATGTGTGGACCTCAGCTTCATTCCCATTCTTGCTTAAGCTTCTACTTAGGCCTAACTGTTTTTATGCCTGAGGAAATGTCCATGTGTCACCCCAGCATGGGATGTGAGGAGGTGATGAAGAAAGTGGGACAGCAGGGAGCTATTGTTTTGGCACTGTACCCTTTTCCAAAAGGGACATTCCCAACATATAACTGAAACAATGGGTCCTCTGACATGGAAGACTTGCATCCTCTGAAATGTCTAAATGAAATGCTATTTTCTTGTTATTTGGGTACATTTGTACTTTGACACAAATACATAGAACAAGTTGGTTACATTTAATATGACCATATAGTCAACAGGAAGCAACAAGAAAAAAAAATCAATTCTTCTATTTTGCTCATTAATCTGTAAAAACATGGCACAAATCAGTTCTGTAATTTTTTTTTAATAATGCAATCTTTTCTATTGACCTTTTCTATTGAGCCCCTTTCAGTTCACACCTGACACATTTTTCCAAGTTGTACTACGTTCCTTTCCTTGAAAAAACACAACAATAATAATCAGAAACTAGCAACACAGTAAAGGCAAACATTTCTTTTTAAAAAAGGTCTTGGACTAGAGCAGTTTTTCCCAACCCAGTCCTCTGAGACCCACAAATGGTTCATGTTTTTGCTTCCTCCCTGCTCCCCTCCAGACAATCCATGTTTTTGGTCCCTACCTCGAGTCCCTGAGGACTGGATAGGGAAACACTGGACTAGAGAATCATGAGAGTAATTATGAGTTCATTAAGGAATTTGTCTACGTGACCTTGGGAGATACTTGTTTGCAGGATGTGGAAATCTTGATTCTGTAACAAATCCAAATCCTTGGAATGTACTGTAACCCTGGAGATGCCCTCTGATGTATTATTAATTATGTGTGAGTGCATATTTGCCAATGTGTCCATCCGACGTAATGCATTATGCCCTCTGTTCATCATAATATACTTTATTGCTTCTGGTTGACTTGATGTCTCCTCGCTTCATCATTGAACTGTCTGTCTGCCTGTCTCATGTACAGTTTATTAAGATGCTTTGTATATAGCCACTGCTGCCATGCTATTTATACAGAGTCAATGCATTTAATTTTCCAATAAAGATGACTACACAAGATTAACAGAACCCGGGCCGATTTTTCTATTTTAAAAAGGTTTGGTCACATGTTCATAGCACAGAGTATAATTAAGTGGTATATATGTTGGTTCTCAAGATATTTCTCTCTCATGCTATTGTTGCATTAAAATATAGAAAAAAATTCAATTTTCTGGTAAACATTACAATCTACATGTAAGGGTGCTAAAATCGCAGATGAGGAAAACTGGTATTTTAGGTCACATACAAATTATACAAGTCTTGGTAATTGAAACATTGTAGCTGTTTTTTAACTATATAACCAATTTAAAATGAATTCAAAAACAAAGAAAACAGCAGTACTTGTGACCCTGACCAGGATAAGCAGTTAGAAGGATGGATGGATGGATGGATGGATGGATGGATGGATGGATGGATAGCTTTTTTTTTTCTAACGTTATGTCCTTTTAACTGATGACGGGACCTGTCCAAATGCTTTGTAAAGTAACCCTTAGCCCAACGACTCGATATTTATTGCATATGGCACTTGCAGCATCACTGGAACAAATAAATTCAGGATATTTAACTAAGAATAGGGAATTTGATATTGAAAGATAGATACAACAGATAAAAGTATTCTAATAGTGAGTATTGTAATTAAACTAGTCTCTGAGTCCATTTTGTCTGAACTGTTTTTATGTCCTACCCATGTAACCTTTCTTGGCCCTGAATAAGAAAAGTAAATAGTAATCATAAAACAAAGCTTCATCAAATACGGTCAAAACCTGTTCTCAGTGATTCAGTTCAATATGAACAATGTAGCAGCTAAATAATAGATAATGTTGAAACACTTTCATCCAGAAAAATGTTCAACATATGACATCCTCATTTTCCTCTCCATAATGTACTTCATATCCCTTTACTATAACTGAGAGTAAAGGAGCTACTTTGGTATACATAAAGCCGACATATTTCAAGGTCCCTCCAGATCACTGATCTCCTCACCTTGTCACAAAGAGTGAGTCCAACAACCCTGTGGAGGAACCTTATTTTGGTCATTGTACTTGGGACATTTCTACCCAGGGCTCATGACCATAGGCAAGGATAGGGATGTACATTGACCAGTGAATTGCAAGCCTTGTCCTATGATTTCGACACCATGGGCCCAACACTGAACGCCCTTTCGTCTGCACCTTGATATCCTGTTCATAAAAAATCACGAACAGAAGCAGATACAAGACATACAGAAGAATAACCTGAAGCAGCTTCAGTTTTGCACCAAGGATGCAGACAAAAAACTGTTATTACATTCTTTCAGTTGCAGCCCCCTGTCCCATATTCCTGAAGGACCTCCCGTAGCACATGCTGGAGAACACAGTCCCCTGGGAGAATCTGCAGATTCCACATCGAGAGCGAGGCTAAATTTGAATTTATATGCCCTGCCCGCATGGTAAATGTGAGGCACTAAGCCTGCTTTTTGCTGAACTGGTGACCTACTGTGTTTCTGATTTGACTTTTTCTTGACTGGTGGGTTCTGTGAAACTTGATTTTGGCCCCTGACTCCTGGATTATGTTTCGGTGCTTGCAAGTCCTTGCCGTAAATCATAACACCTGCTTGGTCTGCTCTTGGGGGGTTTTCCATTAAAGTTCCATTTGTCCTGTGTAATTCTTACTGCTGTTTTGCATATTCTGTAAGCACGGCAGAATGATCAGAGAGGTAAGGAGCGTGCGCTGCTTCAGCACGTTGCTGCACCGCCACATGACAAACCACTTCAGGGTGGAGAACCTGAGTGTAGCCATGCAGTGGGTGATACCTCAGCACCACCCTAGTCTGAATGGATCAGTGTGGGTTTTTCCCCATGGTTGAAATGCTAATCCTGCCACCAGCCCCCAAATTTCCCTGTAAGTTGGAGGACCTCCTCGCAGGGCTGGATGTCATACCCAGGATGAAGCAATTGCAGGTTAAAGGCCTTGCCTTGGGGCCCAATGGAGTAGGATCACTCCTGGCATCCACGGGATACGAACCAACAATATTCCGATTGCTGGGATAGATCCTTAGCCACAGAGTCACCACTCCAGCATAATGATCAGACCCTCTCTAAAGGACGGCTTCTGATCTATTTTGAAGGCCCAATAAACCTTTCAATCTTCAAAGTGTTTTTTCTCCCCCTGCTCCATTGGACTTTATATAGCTCCAGAAAAGCTTGCAAATAGCAGGTCCAAAAACACTGTTCCTCTCCAATTGTCTGACTTGAAACAGCACCCTTAGCAAGTAAAAGTTATTACATACATTATTATTACATTAGAGGTCATTAGCAAATTAAACATGCAAGTAAAATTGAGCAAAAAAAAAAGACAAAAGTCATATTTAGTTAACCTGAGGGAAATAGCACTGTTTGTATGTTCTTTTAAAATCCATAAATTATGTCCTAACCAATGACTCTTGGAAGAAAGGGCAACTAAAGATCATGATAATCCAGCCCGGCGTGCATTTTTTTATGGGGTGTCCCTTATGGTTTATTGTGGCTCCTGGACCCCCGGGACACCCAACCCCCATTTCTGAACTACCTCATAACTCAAGAAAAACAAATTGGAATTGTTTTCCAAAACACCCAAAGATTGTCTTTCTTTAATTCACCAGGTGTCGCTATAACACCATATGCAGCTTTTTACGGTCCAGATGGCATAGACGACTGTTAACGCGACGCGTCTAAAGAAAGCCTCTAATTTAAAGGGGAACTCCATTAATCTTTGTGTAGATCACACTTAGACCTACAATGGACTGTGAATTTGCAAGTTTTTTTATAAATAAAGAGAAGCTTCTAACATCTACAAAAATTACCCACAAAAAAATTTTATTCATTTATTTTTGTCCTCGTATCTGTTGATAAAAATACAATAATATATACATCCATCTGTTTCCTGTGCCCGCTTGCCATTTAAAAATACAAACACCTGGAATGGTAAATTGAGTTTAATGAGAAAAGAAATTGGCTAGAGAGTACGGTACATTAAATACATGCATTTATCATCGAGCATATTACGTGATATCATCGAACTTTTGCTGAGGGCGTGATATACGTATTCCGCACATCTGTACTGCATGTTATGATTTTGCCAGTGGTCGTTTTATGCCAGCTACGGAATAAACTCACCAACTGTTCAGTGGGTCTCTTTTTTCTCTTGTGTCTGATGTTACCACATAATGTACAATAAAAAGCATTAAAGGCAAATTATAAGAATTGCTAAGTAAGTAAACGGATATGACAACGACGACCAGGGCAAGGCCGGGCAAGCTAATGAGCAAGACCACACTACATTGCAATGTGCAGACAAGGTGTAGTATTTTCTGTCTGCCTGAAGAGGGAGCTGCATTTTAAATTTGCAAAAGACTTGCAAAAAAAGCTGAAAAAGTTTGCTGTGCGCTTTTGAAATTATTTTGCGGAGACCTGAATAGCTACTATTTACATAAAATTTTTCTTTAAAGCAAATTCTTGAGGTTTATTTACGATGCCCATAACAAGATGCCTGAGCAAAGAACAGAAGGCGTTCAGAAGGAAGATTCATTGTAATTTGAGGCACCGTCATGTATCCGTCCTCTTTGCTCTCCCCTCATGCAAAAGCCTCTCGCAGAGCAGAGTACGGCACCAGTACCAGCATCATTCAGTTAAGCACGACAAAGGCTTGCCAACTGTATGAATTAGTCTTGGGCGTGTTAATACGTAAGAGACATCATGGCAAAGCAAATTTGTGGACCTGATATAAACAACAAAAACATACCAAAAGCACTGAATCTATCGCTGTCGGCTATCTAAACGTATTTCGCAAGATACTTTATACAATGGGATCCGCCACCCGTCAGACATTTTAATTTGTTTTTCAATGTTTCGGTGCGACACCTCAGTAATTCACAGAAAAGACGGTGGAATTTGTTTGGCGGCTCCCGTTGGAGGCCTGGAAGTAAATGACCGTAACACTGTTTTATTGGGGGGACTTAAAATTTTTCCAACTATCGAAGTTAAATTCTAAAAACCATATATTTGCCTTTACCCGGATCATTTATCCAGATTAGCCATTTAAAAATAATACAGCTGCATTCCAATGTGGTGTTTTACAATGTTTATCAATTTATTACGGATTATAATTAAGCACTACTGTAAAACAAAGTAGTCTTTTGCTAATAACCATGACATTCATTTCAGCGGTAAATAGTGTATTGGGGGATCATACGTGATCTTTTGAAAAGACCAGACGTGTCTCACCAACAAAATGTAATAGTGCTTGTCCGGACAGAGAACTCGATATCACCTAGTCCAAACACCACAGTGTCTATTGTGGGAGCTATAACTGTAGACCTTTGTTTTATATTGTTTGATGTTTTACAGGTTTTTCCCACCACTCATACAAATGAAACATGGTTTTTGATTACCATAAAACTAGTTAACCTAAAAAAGGGACCATACCAAACTCAGGTTCCGTATATGATATGAATTTTAAAATAATAAAATATTATGCAGTATTTCTTGATTGATATGTACATTTTAAGCACAACCTTTATTAAATACGGAATATTATTTTACACCTGTCTAGGAGGAAATACTGAGAATACACATAAAAGTGGGATAACGTCATAGAAAGAAATATTAGTAAATGTTCGTTTTCTTGTTATGGATAATAATAATAATAATAGTAATAATAAGAATACACTAAAGTTATGTTAGTAAATTTGTGGAAGCCTTTGTCATTTAGAAAATATTTTTAGTGGTATTCATTAATATTTCTTAGTTTTCAACGAATGGGTGTATTGGGCACAAGGCACTTGGTTTCATACGCATAATCGTTTCATTAAGTCGTATCATTAAGTTAGCTAGTACTACCGTTGTACCGAGGGAAAGTTTTAGCTACAGGAGTCACCTGATAGGGATTGGAGGAACTTTTTCCCCACCCCCAGCGGCTAGGAGACCGCCCACAACAGACATTCGGCCCTAGACCCCTTATAGATTTAAAAGAGAGACTGCATTCACAGGCTGACATTCATCCAACACGGCCCTAAGTAAGCTGATTACTTTCCGCTGTCTGTTTCATTACTTCAGTTCACGTTGCCTTTACCATGCTAAGGATGCTAATGAAACATCAGCTCCGTCCGGGCATGCTTTTATTACTTGTATGGCTCTGTCACTTCGTACAAGATCAAAGGGTGCAAGGTAAATATGATCTTTCATCCATAATGCAATTTTGTTACACTTTGCTTTGAAATGCTATATATTATGGGGTAGACTTTATGAGTGCAACAACCTGGCCAAATCGTAAAAAAATCACGTTAAAACATTCAGCCTGTGTTGTGATTATAAATTATACATCATGCATACATTTAAAGACATAAGTGCAACCTTTAAAATGAATATGTAACGAATAAATATCAAAACCGTTCTGGAAGTACGTTACCATAAAACTTAATATTGTAGTGTTTTATTAAAGTTTATGACGTGCTGTATACGGGATGGTATATACATGCATAAATGTTTACAGATCAGTCGGTAGCAGCTGAGGAAATACTTTATTCACTCAGGGATATAACTGAAAAAAACTTCTAATATTATTAGTTAATAATGACGTAACACGTGATAAGTATTCTGCCTGTGATTTCATAGCAGTTTATCGGGAAATTAAGCATGGGTAACTATGACTGCATAAAGATGTGTTCAGCTTTTTCATTATCTTATTTTGAAGGTGTGTAACTTTACGTGGTTTGAATGTTATTACTCCAAAGAGTCCAGTATAGCCAACCTGAATCAATGACTATTTTGTTTATAGGTTATTCGCTTTGCCGATATCGGATTATTAGTTTTTAAAGTTACAATGCATGTAGACTAGACAGCATGAGGAAGTGCCACCAACTGTACAATGTGAGGTAGCAGAAACGGTGCGTGACTGCATAGCTAACTGTCTGGGTTGTAGATCTTGACACAACACTTATTTCTCGAATAAATTTGATCTAACTCGATAAATAGGGAATCTATGTGTTTAGATAGCAGAGGCAATGAATAGTGGTTAAGGTTCTAATGGCAACCAAGTAATATAATAAAAGCAATAATATACTATATTATTCAGAAAATCCGTCAGTTTTTAAAACATTAATTCGTGTGTGATTTTTTTAATGTGAATTATTGGTATATGTGTTTTGTCTTAAAAAAGAAACTCGTTAAAATGCATGCTATTCGTTTAGTCCTTGCACGGTGAAGATGCATTTCCTCAGTGTGCTACTTTGACGATTGTTATAGAATTGTAAACAGATTTATGTCCACAAATTTAATAGAGCATCAACTTTAGACAAGGATCAGACAAGCAAATGCCCTACGGTCGCATTGCATTACCAAGTCAGACAGAATAGTGAGGGGGGGGCAGACTATAAACTAATACAGGCTACACGTGCTCTGTCTGGGTCATTTGCCTCAGACATTAATTCCACTGGCCTTTTTTTTCAGCTGGTAACTGCTGGCTGCAGCAGGGTAGGAACGGAAGGTGCCAGGTCCTCTACATGCCTGGAATGAGTAGGGACGAATGTTGTAGGAGTGGTAGACTGGGGACCTCATGGACTGAGGAGGATGTGCCTAATAGCACTCTGTTTCGATGGATGATCTTCAATGGCGGGGCCCCGAACTGCATACTTTGCAAAGGTGGGATGTTTATGGTTTCAGACCAGGCATAGTTTTTATGTGCTAAGCACACACTCAAATGTAATAATTCAAGCGAAAATACTATGTGTCAGTTAAAATAGTGCTTCACACCCACCCATCTCTTTCAACAGTTCTGTGTAAGGCTTTTCAGAGACACTGAAAGATGGCTTGAGAATCGTGTTGAGTCACAAACTACTATTCTGAATACTCGTGAAGTATTCTTCATCTCTGCACGTTCTCATGTGATTTTTAACCTAATTTTTAACCCAATTACCTAATAATTATTTGAATTGCAGAAACATGCGACAATGTGGACTGTGGCCCGGGCAAGAGGTGCAAGATGAGTAAGAGGAGCAGGCCACGGTGTGTGTGTGCCCCCGACTGCTCCAACGTCACCTGGAAGGGCCCTGTGTGTGGATCCGATGGCAAGACCTACAAGGATGAGTGCGCCTTGCTGAAAGCGAAGTGCAAAAGTCACCCTGACCTCGACATTCAGTACCAAGGCAAATGCAAGAGTGAGTATCTTAGCCATTTCCGCTAGGGTTCTCAGGGGTGAACTGGCAACAGTTTCCCCAAAATCGCATTTGTAAAAAGCTGTGGATGCTCTCATACCATAATGACTGGAGAGCATCTGGTGAGATGGTATAGATCTGTGTGTATGCCAATGAGAGACATCGTATCCCCTTGCATAAATGGAAACACTAGTGTCTCAAATCATTAGGAAAATACTCTTCTGACTGTTTACTGCAGTGTTTCCTAATCCGGTCCTTGGGGACCCACAGACAGTCTACATTGTGGACTGTCTGGCAGGGAGCTCAGAGGGAGCAAAAATGTGGACCGGCTGTGGGTCCCCGAGGACCGGATTGGGTAACACTGGTTTTTTGCAATTTACTTTTGATTTTTTTCCTTAACAGAGACCTGCCGTGATGTTCTTTGTCCTGGAAGCTCTACATGTGTGGTGGATCAAACCAATAACGCCTACTGCGTGACCTGTAATCGTATCTGCCCCGAAGTGACATCACCGGAACAATACCTTTGCGGAAACGATGGCATCATTTATGCAAGCGCCTGCCATCTGAGACGGGCCACGTGCCTCCTGGGTCGATCGATCGGCGTCGCATATGAGGGAAAGTGCATCAGTGAGTACTGTTAACAACAAAAACTGCACAATTAATCATTTCACCTTTCGTAGGAATATCTTGGGTTTACGTCAGGCTTTAAATGTACTTATAATTGTATTTCTATGTCATATTTTTAGATGCATGAATAATCAGTGTCAGTAATCTGGCCAGGCTGCATATGTTGTAATCATTTTGCAAGTATTTATGTAAATGATTTTGCAACTCTTGCAGTATTTTCAGTGGTATTACAGTTGTGAAAACCATTATTTTACATTTAAAAGTATGATTGTTTAACTGAGCATTTCACGATTATTTAATAGAAATGCTGATTACCTATAAAAATATATTTTTGAAATGTTTACATGTATAACGCTCCCAGTATCCTAGTATAGATAACCATATCTGTGGCATCTGATTTCACCAGGCTGAAGATTGAGTATTTTTGATATGCCTTCTATTCCAGAGGCCAAGTCTTGTAATGATATTCACTGCAACGCGGGTAAGAAGTGTCTCTGGGACGCGAGGATGAACAGAGGGCGCTGTTCCATCTGCGACGAGTCGTGCCCGGAGAGTCGGTCGGATGAGTCTGTATGTGCGAGTGATAACGCCACATATCCCAGCGAGTGCACCATGAAGCGGGCAGCTTGTGCTATGGGGGTTCTGCTGGAAGTTAAGCATTCAGGATCTTGCAACTGTAAGTAATCCAGTGAAAGACACGTCTACATTCTTGCTGACTCCCCCGCCCACTCCCCGCAGTTTAAGCAACACAAAGGACTTGGGAACGGGAGTATATATATATATATATATATTGCATATTTTATGCAATTATTCAAATCCAAAAGGAATAGATGAACAAAAGAAACTGTTAATTTGAACCAAGGACTAATTTTTGGAAGCCACTACTTAGTCTTAAGTCGTATAACTACCAGAAATATAAGACTCAGATGACACAATTTTTGCATTCGGAACAATCGTAAATTTAGATAGCTATGCATGCGGTTGTGTTAGTGACTTGCTATGTACCATGTAGCGAGTTGCTTTAATTATCACTCGATGTATTTATTGTTCTTAAAATAGACAGACTATCATACAGTGCATCTGTTCCTTTAAGTCTTGTAAACACCGTAGAGAAAATGTTGTGTTAAATGTGTATGTTTTGATTGTAATCAGTATTTTTCAAAACATAGTGTGATGACATGATGACATACACCTCAAGAAATGTTGGAAAAGTACAAGTGCATATATTTCATAATGTACACGAGGTGATCATCATTGGTGCTAGTTAATTTGTAATAATAAATGGTTGGCTTGCCATTTATGCTGCCTGGCTGCACTATAAATTCTACCAGCCCTGCATAATAATTTTGTAAAGTTCCTGTAGTCATTATCAATGGAAACAAAACTGACCATTATGTCTGATTGTCATCGAAATCTGCTTCTGACAGAGGACCAATGTAATGATCACCCCATGAGTCTGATAACATGCCATTTTTGCTGTCAAATATGCAAGTTTATTTTATTTTATTCTGCTTATAGAAATCAACATATCACACAAATCTGTGTCTGTTCTTACTAATTGACCTGTCTCTAAACACCTGAAGTGCTCATGCTGTTTGATGTTTGTTTCCTTTTTCAATTTTTTTATTATTATTTTTTTTGGTTCGCCTGTTTGTGTTTCTTTGTAAAAATGTTAGAAAATACCTCAAACGATGCTGCCCCTTGGCTTTGCTGCAGGGATCATGGTCCAGAGCAGGTGTCATTCAGCACATTATCAGCAGCTGCAACAAGGGATGCCTAAAAGGAGAAAAAAATAAAACAGAAAAGCACTTTTTTCTGCTTTCAGGAATCTGTCAGATGGGCCTGAGCTACTGAATCTTCACATACACCACCCCTCCCTTGCCACAGTTCTTACTTCCTAAACTATGTAAATTGCGCTGCATAATTTGAGGTGCCACACTGCACCCCTGCCTGCAGGGTCAGGCCTGTGAAAACATTCACTGAGTGCTGCGCTGTTGTGGTCTCTATTTATACACCAGCCTCCGTGTATTCTCCCATATAGCCATTACTGAAGACCAGGAGGAAGACGACGAAGATGAAGAGCAGGACTACATGGCTTATATCCATTTATCTTCGTTTCTGGATGGATAAACCACCACTGCTAGTGGGACAGTCCTAGGACAATGATTTTTGTTCATACTGTACAAATGTGTATGCTTATTTATTTTTTAAAAAGAAGTATACATTTAGTATAGTCTGATAGATGTTTATTTATACTATGTTCATGTTTAATAATTTATACATTTACAATGCCTGGCTTACTATCTACCAAGCTATTTTGTATTATTGCCCAATTTTGGTCATTGTCGCTTCTGTCTTTTGTAATGAAGAGTTATATTTGTCCAAAGATAAGCAGTGTTATTTATTGTGAGGTACGATGTTACCCCGTGAAGTATAAATCTTCTGCAAGCTGCCGACGGCATCCTGTGAGCTGTACATATCTGCTTAAAACGGTTATTTTCTGGATTGCAGGTATTTATGTTGGAAAATGCATGGAAAATGCTGGACACTTTTCAGTGATGTGCAGAATTGTCTGTTTACAACTCACTAGAACTGACCAAAGGGGCTGTCTCAGTGGTTCTGCAAATATACTTTTTGTGGTGCAGCACAGTGAAATTAATGAGCCATTTTCCCTAGAAGTAAGCAGCGTGTTTTTGTATCTTGGGAACAGAGGACTAAGACAATGCGCTATCAGTATTAGTATTCTGTTGCAGTATTTTTTCTACATTAGAATATCAATGGAGTTTAGACAATACCTGATTTTGTCAAAAATGTGCCAGTAGCTTTTATATGCCATTTTTGCCAATGTATGTACTTTCCCCTGGTCAGTGTTCTGCTCCATGTTGCTCTTGCAGGGCTAACATTCAGATAATATAGAGTCATGAAACAATGTATCAGACCTTACTACTATAGTTTTGTCACATTTTTCACATATAAGGCAAATACAAATCCAGTTATAAATATATAGTTTTGTATTTTTATGTAAATGTCAAATGTATATAAAAGTTATGATGGAATTTGTACAGATAAGAGACGTGAAAGAAAATAAAATGTTTTCCTTAATGTTTGGTTATCACTGTAATTGTAAAATTTTGACTATACGCTTTGTGTATCTTAAACTTATGCATTTAACAAACGCTTCAACATATGAACATAAGCACAATTACTCTCCTTAATCTCCTTTAACTAAAATACTAATTAATCATGCCCTGATTACCTTTCACGTTGGGTAAAAGTGAAACTGACATTCTGTTATACTTACAACTATAATTGATTGTTGCCATTTTGACCATAAAACCGTAGCAAAACATACAGTTATTTAGTGGTACGAAACATCCATCCACTGATCTTCCAATCATTTATCCCGGCCGAACGAAACAAATACATACACTGGCAGATCACGAGTACCAGAAAACGTCAGTATGGTTCATAAACAGGTAGTTCAAAGCAATCTGTAAAACCAAACGCTAGTGGCAGTAATAATATGCAAGAGGGAAAATCTGGAAATATAACAATTGGGTTTCATTGGTTCTGTACCTATACTTAGCAAAACGACAATAAAGTTGTATGTGCTTGCAGCCAGTTAAATAACCAGTTAAAATTGCTCTATTTGAAAATGCTATACATATACCACTTGGCTTTGCTCCTGATAGAGAATTATTTGAATGCCATTAGATAAACACTCTGAAGAGGACGGACACTCCTTGGAGAGTCTGCCCACCAGCCTTCCAGCCTGTCGCTCTCCAAAGCACGTCGCGTCGCTAGTTTGGACTTTTTCACTTGCCGTAGTTTTATTTCGCATTCCGGCTGAACATGGCGGCTGGTGTGTTGTTCTTGGCTCTGAAGCGGCTCCCTGGTGTGAATTCATGCTCAAAGTTTTTGCTACCTGCTGTCCGGTAAGCGCAGTCTGCAAAGTGTACTGTGTTCTTTTTGATTATTTGACTGGTTTGGGGAAAGCCAGCGGTTATTAATACAGTATAAGCTCCAAAGTAGCCATCTAGAAATGGCTAATGCTATAACGACGAGATAGGCTGTACGGTATCAAGCACATTTTCATATTATCAAGCACATTTTCGTTCTCAACATATTGGCTGATTTACAGCATGTAACTGTTTAAAGATGTATAATCATAGCCTTGTTTGACTTTATACAACTTTTCCTACATAGCTGCCAGTTAGCTGACTTATCTCCGTGCCCTTGTTACGACCTCGGTACCTGCATTAGGCGGCTGGCTAACTGTGTGCTCTGATCACTAGTCTGTGCTATTCAGTTAGGTGCTTTAAATAGTTTAAATAAAGAGCTTTTTAAAATTACACTTAATATGCAAGTGTTGATACTAGTTAGCTGTAATTTTTGTTTAAAATACTTGCAAACGCAGACTAACAACCCTTGTGTCATTTTGTTCCGTCTATTCTCTGTCACCGACGAGCTGATGCTATTATTCTCGGATGATTATTCCGAATGTTTTGATAAATGCCGTGGTAAGCAGGACGATTAAAGCGAACATTTGAGAACGTTCTGCAAGTCTATTGAGCAATAGACTTGTAAAATACGAGTTTTATGTAGATAATTATGGTGACATTTAAACGGACCGTCCTTTTATTTGTACAAGAATTAAACTGCTGTAAAATAGTTTTATATCTTTTAATATTGATTTTAGGTAAGGTTCTGTTTGTCGATAAAAACTTGTTAACACTGATGATAGACGTGCCGTAACTGAATGAGGACATCAGTTGAGCACACAGTTTAACACATGTTAACTTGTAATTTGTTTGAAAGTGTTAATTGTAAGTTGACAGGAAATGAAGCAATTGTCAAACGTCTTTTAACACAGCAGTTAAACTATTAGCACTCTTTGTTATGATGCAAATGTGACTTCTGACCTCTGGGTCTCTTCAGTAAAAACATACACATTACTGAAAAGAACTTTTTTCTGAGGAAAGCCTTGGTCATATCTAGTTTAATATCCCATTAGGAATAACATATATTCCAAATGGTCTTGTTTTTTTTCCCTTTATCTGTATTATAATTACTGTTTGATTCATGATGTACTTTCAAACTGTCTTCTTTGATCAAGCTTGATATTTGAGGTATTAACAAAACAAACAGAATTTTCATAAATGACCTTTTGATACATGAAGTAGCTTTTTCAAAAGAGAGAATTAGTTGAAGTGTTAAAGCTTTTTTGCTTATTTGAGAACTTGCAAGTATTAAATGGTCTTTTTTTTTTTAAGCTGTGTCTGTGCTTGCAACTGCCTCTCATTCCAACAACTTGAGCATTTTTTTTTCCATTCGATTAAGTCCCAACCGGCCTTGTCCTCCGATAACTCTGGAGGGAGAAGGTCAGGAGAGTTTAGTCTGGCCTCAGCATGGCATGTGTTTGCTGTTGGTGACCAGTCCACCGCCGTGCCCCTGCCCAGGCAGTCCTTGCCATCGGCACTTTCCTGGTGATGGCATAAATTGCCATCTGTTGAGAGCTGGCCAAACGGGGCCTGCCAGAAACTCAGCAGACAGAAGTAATGGGGGGGAAAATAGATTTGCAGTACCCCCTCAACCCTCTATGGTTCTAACTCCTCTTCTTTCATTTATTATGAAATATCCTCGTATAACATTTTCTTCTGTGTATTCATGCTTGTATCTTGTTTGCAGGCCGGCTAGCATGTCAGGGAGGAGTCTGGTGCAGGGCCGAGGACCCGACACGCAGGTCATCACAGTTGATGAGAAGATGGTGAGGATCCCTTTTTCTCAAACATGGATGCTGCTTTCCACTTAATATCAGAATTCAGCCTGCTGCTGTGTTAAGTTACATGACTAGCTTACGTTTAGAATATTCCTCATGTATGGGAGGTGGGGGGTCGGTCTCTAATGTCCTCAGGCTGTTCTCTCTGCTTGATCCTAAGTCTGACCTTGGTCTGAAGTTCTTTCATTTGCAGGTGTTTTAACTTACGTATTCAATGACAGTATTGCTGATTTCCCTTCCAATCATTAGTTATGTTCCAATTCTGTCAAATGTTAACTTTTCACAAGTGTCAGCCCTCTTTGCATAGGTCTATGATGAACCCCAATATTGTTACCTTAGACTGTTTGACGTACACTGCTGTCCAGGTCACTCCTGTCTGCATGCTGCTGGTCTCAGCCACTGAACTCGGCCACCGTGCTTCAGATGGGTAACAGCAGGTGGAAACCTTTCAAATGCACAGACACAGAGAGATATGGATGCTTAGATGTATTTTTTTTGTGGTTGGGGGGGCTAAAGTGGCTGCCCCAGACCCAGACCGTGGCAGCACTGGCAGACAGGCTTTGGCTGCCTTGGACACTGAGCTCCTGGCTGGGATCACTGGGGCGTAAAAAGAGCCGGGGAGGGGGGGGGGTGGTGGCGAGAGATGGGGCCAGTCCAAAGTCTGTGCCCAAAGGTCACAGTGTGGGATTTCTGCATGGGACATGAAGCTTTCGGATTGTAATTTTTCCTCCATACAGAAACGGAAGGTAGATCGTGTTCTGGTTGGGAACATTTGGCTTGTTGCATTCGGATCCCTGGTACAGAACTGCACAATGCCGCGCGACTGCCAGCCAGCCAGCACCTCCACCGCCACGGCATCCTGCTCTTCCCGCTAGGCGCGCAGTGGGAGCGCCATCACTGCTGTCGGCCTGAATCGTTTTTAATTAATTGGTTGACTGTAAAAGCATTGTACGGCCTCCAGAGGGAATGGTTTCGTTGTTTATCTCTCTAGTGGGTTTATGAAGTCAGCACAGGTTCCCCCTCTGTGGAATATAATAGGCAATTTGCGTCACGTTAGCGATTAAAGGCACGTGTCAGAGCTGCTCGCTCCTAGGGGTTCATCCCAGCTTGCCTTTGCCAGCAATCACCGTTGGATTGTTTGTGAGCAGTGCAGCTACAGACGCTGTCTGGATGGCTGGCGACGTTGTTCTGTGCATGGCAGGCATCCATTTACCACCACCCAGCCCCCCCCCCCCACCTCACCAAAAGTGAAGAGGATGGTCCAAGTAGAGCAAAGCAGAGACTGGGAACCACACGCGAAGTCCTTTGATGGCACTTGTCAGAAGGCACGTAGACGTTTAACAAAGTGGGAAGGGAAAGGAATCGGGGGGGTATTTCAGATGGGGGGGGGGGGTGCAGTGAAGAGGATGTGTTGGACAGGTATTCAAGGCACGTCTCTGTGCCAGCGTGCTGATTAGGCATGCAGTGACCGTCCGCTCTGTTCAGCAGCGTTTCATCTCATTATCCGTACAATACCCGCCATGGTGGGGGCAAATAATCCAGTTATGCCAGTCTACAGTGGAAAGTCTCATTTAAAAACAGGCCTTGGAGAGGCCTTGCGAGGGAGACACCCCATGTAGTTTCACCCTCCAGCATGTCATTTAACAGAAAGATAAACAAATGCTTTAATATCCATCAGTGTTAAATTTAAATTGTCCGGGAGATTAACCCTTTAACAATTATTCTGCAGAAAACCTTGCCACTTTTGTTTTTCTACCACTTCAAAATTACTTTTTGTAATTGAAGTCCCATCTCATGGAAATGCCGATAAGACTAAAGGCCTTCGTCAGGGGTGATTCTAAGTGGAGAGTTAAAGAGGTCTATCGGGGAAGATTTGTCTGTCCCAAGCTGGGCCTTGCTCCCACCTTCACAGACACACACGTATGCACACTCGAGTATCTGTTTTGACTGCTCTCTACTCGCGCAGCATTCTCGTGCAGAAATTTCAAGGCTTCGGCACTTAACACTGGGTCAGAAGATATGCCTCTTCCACGGGGCTGGCCAGGACTCAGCGTTTCCTACTAAAGAATATTTCATGTATTTAATATTTGGGGGGGGTGTAAATCCTTTATTTAGGGGGGTTATACTGCCAGTATGTGTTCATCTGGATAAGCTATTGAAGTTGTCTCAGCTGTCTTAGAAGTAGTTGCACTTTACTGCATATAGGAATTATTTGGCTTTGACTGAAACATAAAGCCATTTCTGCTTCATTTTCTGTCTGAATGGATTTTGTTTTGCCGTCAAATACAAACCACAATCTACAATTCTGTTTAATATCTGAGCTTAAAAGGAGGAGAGCATTTCCAGGATAGACCTGCACGGAATATTTCATTAATGGAGTTGTATAAATATTTGGTGAACTTGAACAAAACTTAACACAGTAGTTACATTTAAATTGGACTTTTGTATTGATATAGTGACCTGATGCAGTGATTCTCCACATGGTACAGTTGCGTTTCTGTGTGTCGTGTGAGATATCGCACCTTTAATCTGCTTGCACATCACCCCCTTACTGTGCGTGGCCGCATCCAAACAGCAGGGTGTGTTACACCCATACTCATACGAGCTCTAGCTCCTGTTCTATTATACTGTAAATTATCATAACTCAACCTCCCATGAACAACAAATCTAAAACCAATAGCTTTTAACATTCTGGCTGTCTGCTTAAAACAGGGTGGCTTGTTGTTGAGAAATTAATTCCTTAGGACTAGGGGAGTTTCCCAAAAGCAAACTATTGATTCAGAAATTGATTTCACATTGTGTTGGAGTTTCATCTGACAGCGTGTTAGCCATCAGTTCAGAGAGAGTCCAGTAAGTTTGCTGCCGATGTGGAGAACAACGTGAATGAATCTAATTTGCCGTGCCTTTGGATGCCGTTCCCGATCCTCCCTGCATGCTCTCCACGCCATTTCAGTTTTCTTACCCGCCAGTCATGCTTGTTCGTTACAGACACGGTTGTGCGATTGGTAAATAGTTACCATAGAACCATGGAAGAGCATTGTCGATGTCAGTGGTCATGGCACAATGAGTCTGCAGGGCCAAAACGGGTCGGGTCGCGTTATGTCCTTGAGGTTGAGGGGCTGAGTTTGATTTAGTTTCTTTCCTACTGTAAAATTTGCTGGATAAATGTAATTTATTTGCATTTTAAAATTCCACCATTCATATAAATGTTGCAATACAGGTTTCAATATCAGCCTCTTGGCTGATACTTTAGCTTGTGGGGCTCTCCTGTCCTTAAAAACATTTCCCTCTGCCTCTACGGAGGCCCCTACTGCTGATCTCTGTCTTGGACTTGTCACAGTACTCTTAATGCCCTGTGTCTTTCTGGGATGCAGATTGTGTGACAAAAGGCTTCCAGCATCTAAAATATTTAAGTGAATATAAAACTTTTTTGTTAATGCCAAATGTTCACCTGAAATATCTAGAGTTCAGCTGGTAAGAGAATGGAATGTAACAGATGGATTAAATGTTTAACATTTCTTTGCAATGTTTGGTAAGTGAATTTGCATATACATGCAAATGAGTTTGTACATTCAGATTTGATTCATAGCCTGGTTTCTGTTCTGTCTACTTGTTAAAATCAAGGTATAGTACACAGCTACAAATATATTCATGGACATTTTTACTGTATATGAATTTTATTTGTAAAGGATGTCGTATTTTTATTGTTTGATGTTTAAACTCATTTATTGATTTGATGCAGAAATGCAATACATATTGTAATGCTGAAAGAGTAATATTTTTGCTTAATTGTGCAGCTCACTTCCAAATTAAATTTCTGGCACTGCTTGTAATGCTTGGCTTTTGTTTTGAGGCAGATGGTTTTGCCGAAAACTCTACTAACCAGAGAAGGGAGTGAGACTTCGGAAACTCAATTAAGGAACTGGATATGTTGAATATTAATGGGGAGGTGCATGCTTGGAAATAGTAAACGTTTCCCTTAACTGTGGCTTTATTTACGTGGTGCATGTTTTCAGTTCCTCAGCAACCTTTTCTGAAAGGGCGGATACCATCACATTTGGTGAAAAGTCACTCTGTTCTAGCAAAACTTGATAGTCTAGCAGAGGTATTGAATACTCTACGGGGGGGGGGCTTGCGCTTTGCGCTCATTAAGGTAAACGGCATTTAATTGGGCTCTGTTTCCATCCCACATAGTGACACACTGTAAGGAGCAGCTTTGGAGACAATACGTTACGCGGTGGGTCCAGACGGCCACCATACCCAGCCAGCTCCCATGCTCTTTATTCCTGGAAGCACTGGAGGTGTCAGAAATATAGACACGCTTCCACATGACGAAGACTTTGCCGGCTCTTTCCCCCCCGTATCCCTTAAGCCCGCCATTCTGTCTGCATATCCAGGTATTGTAGGGCTCTGAATAGTGTCAAACTTCATAGTTCTCATTATGCTTCCTGTACGTGCTGGAAGAAAGGTGCTTGCGGTGTGGCTTTTCCCGTTCTCATCTTCGCTCCCAATTTTCCTGGGAATGCCGCACTCTAGCCGCCGTTGTGAGCTTTGTGCCGGGCCATTGTCCGTTGTTCCGAGAGGCTGCTCGGCTTTTTCCTCGCGTTTTGCGGCCACATAATAAAAGTCTAGACTTTTTATCTGTCAGATAATGGGCTGAATTTATAATGCGTTTCTTTTTCGCGGCTGTAATAACTTGTTTATTATTCCTCGTGGTGGGTTCTGCGTCGTCTGTGCTTTCGTTTTTTTGGTTTGAATAAATTGTCTGCTGGTTTATGTAACATTTATACCTCGTATAACAGTAGTTGTCTACAACAATAAAAATGCCCTCGTCCATGTCTTTGATCTGTGGCAGCTTTTGTTTGCATTTATTTATTTATTTGATGATAGACGTTTGGTATTTTCACCCTTCAATGTGTGTGATGACTTCTGATAAAAATCTTTGAGTTTGAAGTGGCTATGGTTCTATAGCATGTTTAATCACTTAAACATCCTGCAATAAATTAAGGCATTTTGAGGGATCATTAGCTAGCGTAGCCTGCTTATAATTTCTAGGTATGTTGATAATGCTGCTGATTTTATGCAGCTAATCCCCCATTTGCAACTACAGTTGCAAAACATTTTAAACTCCTCCATTCTATATTCAGGATGTGCCTTTAAATGTTTAGTGACATTTTTCATAGGGGTTTTAGAACCTTCACACAGATCAAGAAAGCGAGTTTTATTCTTTAGTTCTATTTGGCTCATAAATACAGTGACGTCAGGTGCATGCCGCCAGGGAAGGACGTAAAGTTCACTTCTGCAGTCCGCCAGAGACTCCTAAGATTTGTTGGTTGCAAAGGGGTGTCAGTTTTTAAGCATTCTGGTGGCAGTGGGCCAGCTGCCACTGCATATCTGAAATTCAGGAGAGATTGTGCCCTATGAAGAGGCAACTGTTAAATGTATGTGCACTAATTTGGTCCTCTTGGTTTAAATTGTCGTATGGTAAGAAATCTGAGTGTCCTCTGAACGGAAGTCTAACTTATTGATCATGACCAAATTAATATTTGAAGTGTTTAATGCAGTATGTTTTTGATTTACTTACTGTGGGCCTGTGAATGACAAAGTGCTGTCCTCGTACAAAGTGGTATTTGATTTAACGTCATGGGAGCAAACCTTGCTTCAGCCTATTGACAAATTGGTTCACCTGAACTTGTGTAGTAGAATATATCTGTGGATATAATGTTCACATAAGTGCTGCAATAATCTGCTAAAAAATACTAGCACTAGCTATAATGCACTGATTGGGTGGATAGATAGATGCACAGATGTAGTAAGCAGGTTTTCTAGGCTTATACAGACTGTATTCACTAGACAAATGATGTTTGTTCCCCGCCATGCATAATTTATTTTCTAAGTTTCTTTCAGGACTGTCTCCTGCCCTCGGTCTGACTTGACTGAGAGAAATTTATTGTAGCTTCTGTAATGTTTCTCCCACGAGTATTATCTGCTTTAAACACCTTTCTTGCTTCTCTGTGACCTGGTTCCACTGGGCTCTGATGAAGTCACGTCTCCCCAAAATGTGGGCCCTTATTTTAGGCAGTATTAGCTTTTCTCTTGATACGACTTGTATCTCTGCAACACTAAAAATGGGCTTGGTTACACAAACATGAAAAACCCCTGAACTTAACCCAGATGTTTTGTAAACATAAATTTTTCCCTTTAATATTTCTCCATTTGCTAAGATATTATTTTTTCATGTTCCAAATGTATTCCGCTACCTGCCCACAAACCAGTTATTTTGCATCTTCCCAGCATAGTAAACAGAGGTGGTACAGCCCTGAACTGTTCTTCTGGTTGTCTGCGTACTCCTGCTGATGATCATTTTGTACTTTAACAATCTCAGTGCCACTGCCCACCCTCAGTTTCGGTCAAGAGTCTCAGATTTAGTTCTGATGATTTTGCTTGATAGTGGTTTGTTAATGTTGGCCACCTACATTCTAACCCATGGGGATGCTGCCTTTCCATAAAAAGAGTACGGTTTTCAAAACGTACTTCTGTCCAACATTATACTGTAAATGAGTTTTGAAATATTGACCGGTTTCCCCCCACACTCCAAAAACATGCTAAGCTAAACTGGAGTTGCCAAATTGTCTGAAGGTGTGAATGTGTGTGTGTGAATGGGGAGTGTGTGAATGGGGAGTGTGCCCTGCGATGGGTTGGTACCCTATCCTGTGTTATTCCCTGCCTTGTGCTTGCAGCTTCTGGAATAGGCTCCAGACTCCCACAACGCTGCAAAGGACAAGCGGGAACAGAAAATGGATGAATGAATGATTGATTTATTGAGTATATGATTGGAATATTTTATTAATGAATCCGATTTTGTTTCGTAACTATGACTTGCCAGCTTCCCTTAATACTTAACTGAACTATATCAAACCAGTCCACATCATATAAATTTTCGCTTTTGTGTTGCCCTCTCTTTAATCTTACATTGACAAAGAAATAAGCTTGATAAACATCCCTTTGTGTGCTTCACACAACTGTAGTTACAAACATTATTCGGGTATTAGGGCAACAGACAGCTTTTTTTCTTAGATTAGATGCTCCTTCTATATTCCAGAAACTGGCTGGTTTAAAAATGTGCAGCTTTCCGGTAAATCAGGTTCGCAGATATTTCCACATTTGTTGACGTGCTTAGCCCCTTTCGTAGCTGCGAAGAGGTGAAGCTGTGTACTCTGCTATGTTCTTTCTGCTCATACTTGTGTAAATATAAAGTAGATTTTATACAGATACTTAATGCCACTGAGATGATTTTGCTCCGTAGACAGAATATCAGTCACTCTTAGAGGTGTGGCAACACGCCAGAGTCCGGGTATTTTGCTTATTATGAATAAAGTTACTTAAAAGTTGTTAATTCGTGTGGCAATATTCTGAATGTTTGTCTTTTCCCAGGCATAACATTCAGAGAAATACACAAATACATATTGCAGAGACGGATTATTTTCACTAAAGAGGTCTTTGACAAGTCGGCATACAGATGACGAACCATGATAGATACAACTTCAAAGAGTATACATGGCCATTGAAATGTATGAAAGTCTTTTATTGAAAGTATAGTGGCCTGTAAGACTTGGGGGGGGGGGGGCTTCTGCCAAGGTCGTCTTTGCTGCAGAATGTCTCTAATGCAGTCTCTTTAATCAACTCTGATTAGACAGAATGCAATCCTTAAAAATGGTTATTTACCCTAGGAGGGTTTTTTTTTTTTCTTTGCTGTTTGTTTGCTTTTTTTTCCCCCACCCCCCCCCCCTCCCCCCGCACCCGGCCTGCTTCTACATCAGTTCCCACC
>JAAGVU020000040.1:16005074-16047087 GCA_011763525.2 Mormyrus iriodes | reverse complement strand
ACCCCACAACGACACGGGGAGAACATGCAAACTCCACACACATGGAACCCGGGCGGAGACGTGAACCCCGATCCCAGTGGTGTGAGGCAACAGTGCTAACCCCCGCCCCGCCCCATGAAAGATTTGTTTCTTCAAATTAGTTGCCTAATCTGTGTCTGTTTGTCATGTTGCGCTCCTGCTTTTTTGTGCAGCCTCCTTGTTTTTACAACATGAGGTGATATTTAACCTTCACCACTCAGAAAAGTGAGTTTTTTGGTCTTTGGATTGCTTCCTGTATGCAGTTGTTTATTTGGGTATTGACTTTTTAACTTAGTTTCATGTGCCCTGATGCTTTTGAACGTTCATTTTTCCTGTTTGCTCATGCTGTTTTAGGGCTGATCCATTGTCCAACATGGTTCTTACATTCAGCTCAAAAGAAGATGCTGTTGCATTTGCAGAAAAGAACGGTAAGCTGGGCATCTTGTTGGAGCATGGTGCATTTCAGCAGTGGGAATATGAGGGTATTTGAATGGGCCCTCACCCCTCCTGAGGATACTGATGTCGACATGGAAGTCTGGCAAAGTCATAACCTGAGAACATGACGTTGCACGTTGCCCGGTCTAAGCATATCGTTTCCTTTCGAAAGGTTTGGGATTATCTAAGGTTTATGTAATTCATAGTGATGACTAAAGGGCAGGGATGCCATTGTTTGAGAATCTTTAGATGAATATGCATGATGGGAATGTACACTATATGGATAGAAGTATTGAGACACACCTCTTAATCATTGACTTCAGGTTTTTCATTCAGGCCCATTGGCACAGGTGTATGAAATGAAGCACCTAGCCATGCAGTCAGGTTTACAAACATCTATGAAAGAATGGGTCATTTAGAGGAGCTTGGTGAATTCAAGCGTGGTACTATCACAGGATGTCACCTTTGCAATACGTCAGTTTGCGAAAATTCTTCCCTGCTAGGTATTCCACAATCAATTATAAATGGCATTAATGCAAAATGGAAGCGCTTAGGACCCACAGAAACGCAGAGTTCCAAAATTCCTCTGGCATTAACCCCAGCACAAAAAAATGAGCTGGGAGCTTCATGGGATGGACTTCCATGGCCGAGCAGCTGCATGCAAGCCTCACATTACCAAGCACAATGGCGAGTGTCAGATGGAGTGATATAAAGCACACTGGACTCTGGAGCATTGGAAACGTTCCTTGGAGTGACGAATCATGCTCCTCTGTCTGGCAGTCTGATGGACAAGTCTGGGTTTGGCAGATGTCAGGAGAATGTTACCTGCCTGACTGCATTGTGCCAACTGTAAAGTTTGGTAGACAAGGGATAATGGTATGGGGTTGGGCTAGGCCCCTTAGTTCCAGTGAAGGGAACTCTTAATCCTTCAGCATACCAAGACATTTTGGACAGTTATATGTTTCCAGCTTTATAGGGACAGTTTAAGGAAGGCCCTTTTCTGTTCCAGCATGACTGTGCCCCAGTGCACAAAGGAAGGTCCATAAAGACATGGTTGAGTGAGTTTGGTGTGGAAGAACTTGACTCGCCCACACAGAGCTCAGACCTCAACCCTTTGGGATGAACTGTAACAGAGATTGTGAGCCAGGCCTTCATGTCCAACATCAGTGCCTGACCTCACAAATGCTCTTCTGGATGAATAGGCAAAATTTCCCATAGACGCACTCCATAAACTTGTATAAAGCCTTCCCAGAAGAGTGGCAGCTGTTATAGCTGCAAATGGGGGGACCAGCTCAATATTGATGCCTATGGATTTAGAATGGGATGTCATAAAAGTTCCTGTAGGTGTAATGGACAGGTGTTCCAATACTTTTGTCCAAAAAGTGTACATCCTGAGTCAATCTAGTGTCCACTTTCACACTTTTCAACATTTTTCTATACTAATTGTGAAATGCGTCAAATATTGTAGTCTTAAGTATTTCTTTATGAGCAGATCTTATTGTGTTCCTGTTTTGGGTGCATGTCAAACATCTTCTTTTTAGGACTTAAGTCAGATTAATCTGTGGTGCCATGTTATCTGAAATGAACAAGCATTACTTTCTGCTCACTGCCAGCAATTTATCTGCTGCTGAGGTACAGGCTGCCATTTCATTTCCCCCTTGTGTGGAAACATGGTGCTGTATTATAACTAAAAGGTTTCATTTAATCTCTTGCTTGTAGCCATAATCTAGCCATTGTTTGTCTGTGTGGCTTTCCTTTACTATATTTCATTGATTGATTTTGTGTTTCATTTTATGATAACTAGTTTTTGATTTTTCAGGCTGGAATTACGAAGTAATGGAAAAGAGGTCACCCACTCCAAGATCTAAGTCGTATGGAGCCAATTTCTCCTGGAACAAAAGGACAAGGGTGTCAACAAAATGAGTAGCTTCAGTCTTCTGTTTGGCTAGTCTCAGTAATTTGTACAGTATTATACTGATTCTTACTAATGACTCAATAAAATTGCTTACAGTGTGTGTTGGGCTTGGTATTTCTTCAGTTAAAATTAAGTTATTTATTCAGTGAATGTTGCTTCATCACACTTGATTTAGCTTTACTACATTTTTTAATGTCTCCAGTTCCATGTGTTTATTTCGAAAAAATATAATTAACCAGTTGGAGCCAGAACATTGTTTTATTTAACAGGGTTCTGTCCACCAGTAACAAATGCATGACATTTTTAATATGGTTTTTAAATTCTTAAGTGGCAATTTCCTGCTTAGTCCGTTTCTGAATGCAATGTGATTGAAGAGAAAATTTTAATTAATGTAACTACTATGTTTTAATCACGGTCAAAAACATTTTTAGAATCTGTTTTTTATGAATAGCAATTAGCGCTGAAGCCTTTGCAATGGGTAATGGGAGATCTCCCCTGCAGTTGTTGATTGCTAACTCGCGTTTATTTCTTACGACATTTCTTTATTGACGGACTTGATGAAGTAGTTTTGTGAATGATGACAGCGGAAGCTCGAATTTCTGCCTTTTAAGCTGCAGTATAAGCTTCGGTTTTCCATACAGCTGTGCTGAAAATGAACTCTGCTCTTGCATGTCCACTTAGGACCTCGATCCTGGGCCTCTCCCAGGAATCAATGCGTCTGTGCAGAGAGATGCGCCAGATGGTCTCGGATACCAGACTCATCCTGGGACGTCTTGCATTTAAGGGCAATCGGAGTCCCCCGGTCATTTGTTCAGCATGTTTTTTGTATTGTGGGAGTGTAGCGGGATGATTCAGGAAAAAAACCCACATAAATGGGAGAACTTGCATAGCCCAGGTTCCAGTGCACAGCAAGGGAGCCTGTAAGGCGGCAGAACTCGGGGTGGATTGCAAAAAAATAAACATAATGATTGTGTCTCGCCATTGTATATACAATTTAATTACTTAACTGTTTCGTTGCCGAAATGGTAACTTTGCAATGCATCAGATGCTTCATAACTTTTTCCTCTTAGCTATTGGACGAGCCTCGTATTGGGCTAATTGTGGTTGAGAGTATTCAAAATTTCTAAAGGCTCAGCACTTGGCCTGATGCGCCTAAAGTAGCCTATAATACCGACTTTCTGCTTTTTCTGCCTAGTGTATCTTTTCCAATCTGTGCCGTTTCCCTCCTTCTAACACATCAAGCGTATATAAAAGATCAGTCATGGTGTTCTGGTGGCTTAGATATACAGCTTGGTATTTTACCGATTCAAATTTGAATTGTCCTTCTTCGGCAAACGGCAAAAAGGCAATGACGACATAACGAGCCCTGAAAGACCAATCGATTAATCGCCGTCGTATATACTTGTCATTTGAATTTGTAGCCTATAAATGTATTTTGGCATAAAAAGATTACAAATATTTTAAAATAAAATGGCGACTTGCAAAAGTATGACTAATTTGTCAGTGAATTTGTACATTTTACTTTTAAGATTAGTTGTGCATTAATAGCAACATGCTAATAATACCCCCGTTTCATTTCATCCATCCAATTTTCTACTTATCCAGTAGGAGGGCATATTTATTATACAGATATTTGTTTGCTTCTTTGTATGTTTATAGAACAGGTTGATAGAAGTCGCCAGCAGGTGAATTTTTCCTCCAGAACTGTAAGAGGAGTCCACCCGCTTTCCCTTGGTCTAGCTTCTGGTCATCTCTCTTGTTTGAACTAACGCAGCTGCATTTTGGCTGACTTTCCTTTCGAAGTACTTGGTAATAGGGGTGCGCCAGTTTTTTTTTTTATCATCAATGCGTCACATAATCCGTATAACTGGTCTTCGGGGAACTGCTCCTTCAGTGGCGACTAAAACTTTACACTTCTTTAAAAATACAGGTGTAATTACTGTAATAAGTTGAATCAGAATTTCATTGTCTGTACTTTAAATTTCGCCTTTATGAACAAATTTCTAGACTAATGAAATAGGCTACTTCGATTCATTTGGATTTGAGTGTAGTGAATTTTTACGCCATCCTTGTGAATATTTACATTTATATTTTTATGCAGTAGACAAGAGTTCACCTAAATAAATTTAAATTATAATGCGAATAGTAGTTGTTCATTTCAAGTGAATGTGGAATAATATTTTAGATGCACCGGTAAAAATTTTTGATACATCTCGCTACAATTTTACACGTGATTTAGCAGCGAAGATTGTTGGGAATACAACGGACAAACGAACCAGCACTCAATAACTAAACTTGTATAAAACGTTTCACATTCGCCTTTCGGTTACTTTTATCGCCTAAACACCTGGACTTATTTCGGATTTTTGACCACGCAAAATAAAAATGACCAAAATGCGGCACTATTCCGGAGGGTGAAAGGAGAAAACAGAATCCGTTTTCATTTCTTCTCCATTTGAAGGAGATGCAATTTGGCAGCACTGGAAAACCTTGAAGATTAATGGTGTAAAGAGGGCCCCTGACAGCCTTTCCGCTGGTTTCAGTACTCCTGGGTGGGCCGATTGGTTTTGGATGTCACTTTTGCTACTTAATCTTGTATATGTGAAACAACCTGACGTGTCTGGCGGGCCGAGCGCTCCGGTTCTGTATAGACATTAAGTAGAAAGACAGATAAAAGGGAACTTTACGGGATTATCGCTGGCCGTATCTTCCTCACATTTTTTTCGATATCAGAATTCAGATAAATTCACCAGTAAAAATAAGAGACATGCATTGATGAAACTTAAATGTTATGTTTTGATAATAGCCGTTCACAATATCTATCATTTAAATAAAGTCAGACGTTTTCATGCTTATAGAAGATGAGTGATTTTAAAAATTTTTCTTACGTAAATATTCTTTGTTTTTTCTTCCTAGTGTAACATTAAACTGATGTTGAAGTGCTAACTTTTCATCTGCCTTATGAATGGCTATTGGTGTCATGTATAAGCTATTGTTCTCGTCTACATGCTCTGGAGCCTCACTCTTAAAAGTTCTTACTATGTTGTTTTGTCCTTTTCATCTATGTGAGTGCATGAATGGACATTTCGAATAATCACAGCGTGCAAAGCATTTCAGTTATTTCTGGAATAGAGGGATTCCCAGACAGATTACTGTTTTAAATAAGCAGCTGTTTTCTTTCACGGGGGTGTCTGGCTGGCAAAGGGACACCGACCATTTGAGTAAATCCCGACACGGTACTCAAATCGAATTGGCAGAGGACGACTCATTTTTTTGTGCAATAACCAATCAAAACTCACAAGGTAATGTAAGGTAAGGGGGAAGGATTCTGCCTCATTAAGTCGAGATAGTTTAAGAATGGAAAAGTAATAGAGAAACTTCCTTAAATTTTCCACAGGTTATCAAAAATAAGTTGCACAATTTTACAGGATACAGTATATTAGTTATTTCAGTTGTGATTTTATAAATGTTACTGTAGACTTTACAGCTCACATATCAAGTTTTTTAGTGCAACAAAACACTAAATATATGCACATTACTTTTTTCACATTTGTATATGCACTTATTATTATTGTGAGTGCCATTCGTATTGTCTGTATTTAAAGGGCACACTCTTAAACACTTGCAATACAGTCCTTGTGTCACCAAAGGTACATAATACCTATTCTCTGAGTTACAAGCTAAGGCTTATAAAGGAATGAATTGTGGCACCGAGGTTTGTCTGGCTGGATAAGCTGAAATCATTGCTTAGTGCTATTAACATGTGGTAAAGTATTTGAGTATATATGAACAGGGTCATTGCCACATTGGCCCAGGGATTGACTTATTGTGAGGTTTCCCCGGACAGAAAAGGCCCAGTCCTTAGAAACGGTAGCTAATGGATTCAGATGTGCGCTATTCTGTGGATTAATGAAGTGTAATTGACCCAGTGCTATGACATGTGACTTTGATGTTGTTAGTGTGTCGTGATTTGAGGAGAGATGCTGGAATTAAGCTATCAGACAGAGTGGAACTGGATGAGGGGTCTGAACTATCCATATTGGGCTGGCCTCAGGGAAAGCCTATTAGATGATTTCCAGTAACATAGACCAAGTTTGGCTGCAATAGGGGCAAGTAAAAGGGTAAAGCAATAAGTGGTGGGGGGATCTGAGTTTAGGATCAACACCTTCATCAGGTATCTTATGGCAGAAATCCGGTCTAAAGACATTGGCTCCTGGGCTCCTCTCCAGTTAAAGTTCTTTTAAGTGAGATGAGCCAGTACTATTGATGTGTTCAATTTAAGTCAGAAAGCCATTTAGCAAAACCAGGGACCTGTTGCAAAAAGCAAGATTTTTGTTTAATGCGGTTAATTGTTAGCCATTGTTACCAATATCAGTTGATAACAGCACATTACACTGTGTTTTGCCCATAAAACTCCGCAGCAACACATCCACAGTTAGCGGTCGGACAGTGCTGTGTGTACGATTGATTTAATGAGCCACAAATAAGATGTAAGTGCTAATAAACAGTATTTCACTTCTGTTGATAAAGGGTGTGGCCATCTTGAACGCTCAACTTTACGAGTTACAAGTTCAAATGGAACGCAGCACATACCATGACCTGTTTCTCCCATTTAACTTAACACTACAAGTGTCACTTAAGGTGTGTATCTGGCAGAGCAAGGCGAGTGATACACATAGGCTGGTGTGCCATTTCACAGGTGGAGGCCTAACTGCTGTCTGACACCAAAGGGCAAGTGATTCGCGAGCTGTGGCACATATCCTTGTGTGCTTAGCGGCAAAGATGCCTTATGGGCACAGCTGAAGCCCTTAAACCAGCGTTTCCCAATTTGGTCCTGGGGGACCCACAGACAGTCCGAGGGAACAAATACATGGACCAACTGTGGGTCCCAGAGGCCTAGATTGGGAAACACTGCCCTTTATCAGTTCTAATCACTCTACAGCTACTGAGGTGGAGAGTTGCCTCACCATGGGGGAGACTGAACTGTGCTCGGTCCACTTAACCTCAGTGCTTCTGCTCCCAGTACACCGGGGACTGAGAAAATGTCTGCATATTTAGGTTTTCCCAACTTTATGGGGGCATTTTTGGGAATTTCCTCACAAAAGCAGTGAAATATGAAATATAGACCATCTGGTTTGGTTACCATATGATAAAATTCATTCTTATGAATTACTTTTTGGAGCGGAGTGGTGGCTCTGAGACTAGTGATCTGTGCCAGGTGGTGCCAATCAGACGGTTGCTGGTTCAAATCCCGTGGATGCCAGGAGTGATTCTACTTTGTTGGGCCCTGGAGCAAGGCCCTTAATCTTAGCTGATTTATTCTGGGTATGACATTAACCTACATCCAACCCTGCAAGCTGGTCTTCCAGCTTCCAAAGAAAATTTGGGGTGGGTGGCAGGATTGGCACTCTAGCCACCAGAAAAAGAACTTTACACTGTTCCGTTCCATTTGAACTAGCGTGGTGCTGAGGTACCACCCACCACATGGCTAACTTTGGGTTCTCATCCCTGTGGTGGTGTGGTGGGTGTGGCAGCATGCACTCCTTACTTCTCCTCTGTCTTATGAATGTTCGCTTCTTCTTGTTGACTTGTGTAGGTGAGCTAGAATTTGGAATACTGTACTGTATTAAAATGAGTCAGTGTGAAATCCCCACACTGAGATATAAGGAAAACTGTGTGTGAGGAGAGTTACTTCATAATAATTAACAGTAATCACACCTTTTGATCCTGAGGGCCCTTTTCATAAAACAATATGCAATGTATATAGACCCACAGTTATCAGAGGCCTTTATGATATAATATTTTTTTGCTTTTGGTAAAAGTACAAGATGCTCTCTTGGAGCCCCTTTAGCTAATGGGGATCCTTCCAACCTGTTGGCATCAGGCACTGCAATGCCACCCCAACACGCCAGCCCCCTCCCCTACCATAAGTCAGTCCTGGACAGCATTTAAAAACAGATAATGCATTTTTTGTCTTGCACACTGTGGGCTATTATAGGGTCCAAACACTCTTTTTCTGGGGTTAGAAATTTTTTTATTATTTAAGTTAATTATTATCAACAATTTTTTAATTTCCTGCCCTTCCCAACATAGCTGCTGCAAAGTGCTTAAGCAGTGCTTAGTAATAACAGCATAATGGGCACGCATGACATTAACAGTTAAGATGGCACAAAACAATACTAAATGCAGTGCAATACTGAAGGTCTTAGATGAAAAAAACATGAAAGATTCCAGGGGCCCAAGGCTAACTTGTTACCCGACACCGCCAGAGTTTGTTAACTGTTTTGACGTTTATAAGTACTGTTAGGGCGGTAGTAGTGAGCTTCCATTCAAACTGTTAGTCAGTCAAGCTCAGTAGCTTGGCATGTGCAGTTATTTTTGGCAGAGTGGAACTGATCTCAAAACTCAGTATAAAGTGTGTGCAGATTAGATTTTTTTTTTACCCTGGCTTAAAAAGAAGGGATAGATCAATAACAGATCAAACAGACTCATTGGCTCAATTGTAATAGGACTAATAATTATTCCAGCATAGCTAATGATGTACTTTCACATTTGTTGGCTGTACTGAATGTTGCCCCGACAGTAGAGGACCTTCTGCCCCATGACCCTCAGTGAAATCTTTCAGTGATTAGCTGACCCAGTGCCTTGCATGTCCCGTTGCCTCGCATTCTCTGTCCCATTGACCATTGTGTTTGTCTTACTGGTGGGCATTGTTGACACCCGGGGCTAATGGACCGTAGCATCTCTGGTGGGCTTCCAGGCTTCCTGAGAAAAGCGGCTCGTGAGTTTCCGGCGCGTGGCTTCACGCTGAGATCGGCCTTCGTGGATGTGATGACGCTTGTTTGTTTTTAATCCACTACCTTGGCGGCACTGCTCAGAACCGCCGCGTAACACATTCCTGGGTGCTGACCTCTCACTGTGAGGGTTCGAAAGTGTAAGAATGGATTTGGGATGTGAAAAAAAAGAGAGGACATGAGGTCATAGGGTCCTGCTGAGTGTCAGGAGAACATCTGCTGCCCTTTGAGAGTTGCTTTGATTACTTTGGTTGCTTAACAAACACTTTTACTCCACATCTTCATTTCCTACATCTCCTTTTCAGATAGTCACTCCACAGGCCACTCTTCAGCACAACAGCATGACCATCTCACTACAGCATGGTGAAAATGCACCTTGATAAATTAATTTCTGCAGCTCAACCTACTGTACAATATCTTTAAAATCTGTGTGTGTTCATATAAATCATCTTTCTCATGGAAATTAAGACGCAAGATGTTTTAAAAGAATTTTCCACATTTGAATGCTTATTATATTGAAAGGGAAAGACTAAAATATTTCTTGTTATTATTAGAATGTATTACTAGAACAGTTTGTACAAGTCCTGACATGCCCTCTCTGATAATTGCAAACTTATTACTGTGACCCCAGTGAATCTGCAAATAACTGCAAGCATATAATATACACGGATTTCTTTACTGACATTTTAATAAAGCTTTTAGAGGTTATTTTTTAATTATGACTTGTGAATATAATACAGTGTACATCCTTGTTTGAATTATAAATTATACCGAAAATACTGTTTATTATGTAATTTATTTTGTAGAGGTCTCTGGATTGTATTGTGACACGTATCAGAGCTATACTGGGTGAAGAGTATGATTACTGTAGCATCATTTTATTACCTGGCTGTTGCAGGTAGTTCCTTGAGCTGTTGAAACTGTAGCCTGTAAGCTGGAGGTGTAAATCCTGCATGGGGAAATGATTTCATATGGTTGAGTGAGAACTCACTCTGAATTGTCAAATATTTAGATAGTCTGTAAGTAATTTGTGAAGACAAAGAATGCAATAAATAATTCATGGTGAAAAGTAAAGTAAGTAGTTCTTTATTTACTGACCATAAACACTGACAGACAGCGGAGAGCCATCAATACAACACATACATACAAAACAGTTTGTCACTTGCTAACATGCAAACGTATATGCATGGTTAACTTTTTGAATACAAATGTGACGTGTTTCCGGTAAGTATACATATAAAAACCATAGACACTTTTATAAATCACTTTTTAAAAAGCTGTTAAAATAGCTCACAGCGTCAAAAAGTCATACTGTAATTACCGTAAACCTTGTAAAGTACGGCGAGAGAGCTCAAAATGAATTTTTAAAGTAGATCTTAAAGGCTGCTACAGCAACTGAAATGTGGGACCCAGAGGTAGAAAGCTGCGTTAAGGAGAAGCTAGCAAGGCTACGTGATGAAGTGCACAAACTCAAAGGGGATTAGAGTGCCAGACAGGGGCTTGTCACTAACAGCTGTCATGGCTGTTGATTGAAAGTGTTTGTGTTCCGTCCAAAGTGAAACCCTTCTGGCAGTTGCAAATACGGGGCTCTTTCAAATTTAAAAACAACAACAGCAGCAACAACAAAGGGCCTTTAAATGAAACATTCTCACTCTAAAAACACTGTTATGGAGATGAGAAGGTACCTCTAATTGTGCCGTGTGCTTGTATTAAAATATACCTCTGATAAAAGTCTACTGCCTGCCGTAGTAGATGGGATGTATAGAAGATTGGATTCTGAGTCTCCTGTTTATTCTAGTCTATGTTCTCCATTTAGGAAAAGAGCATTTACAGCAATGGTTGAGTTTTCTCATCCCTATTATAGCATTCCTAACTGTTTCCATAGCTGCTGAGCATGAATTTGGATGGATTCTCTAGCCTCTAAGTTGCCTGACAGTCTTTTCCTTACATGATGTTAATACCCCACTTTCTGTATGGCAGTAGAGTCATCCCTTCATTTCAGAGGTG
Source organism: Mormyrus iriodes (assembly GCA_011763525.2). Classification (NCBI taxonomy): domain Eukaryota; kingdom Metazoa; phylum Chordata; class Actinopteri; order Osteoglossiformes; family Mormyridae; genus Mormyrus; species Mormyrus iriodes. The sequence continues at coordinate 16,035,918 of JAAGVU020000040.1, read as the reverse complement.
AGCTGGTGTGACCACACATGCGTTACACACATCACATAAAGCTAACAATCCACTACGCATCGGTCACCCTACAGCTATATACTTCTATTTCAGGAAATCGTCAATGGCTAGATATTTAAGGGGAGAAACAATATATCTGGAGAACTGTCATCTATTTATAAACAATGAAATCATTCATTACAGATCATTTAGGAAAAACTCACATTCCAATTACCCAGAGTAATTTCAATATGCAAGTGAATTCAACATTTCAATTACAAACTGTATTGGTTACACAACATGGTGTGTAACCAGTACAGTTCACATATACACACATGAGGTCAATATATTTTCAAAATGAGTGTTTTGGAAAATTCTGGAAATTATGAGGATATCTGATCATTTCCATCTATAGTTGATGGCTGGCTTGTTGGTTTTATTTGAACCTATAATTAGATGAGACTTTAAAAAGTCACTTCAAAGAGAGTCACTTCAACAGATTCCATCCAATCCAATTCCAGGTGCGTTAATTTGAATTCTCCTGAAAGTCATTTCATATCCTCCTAGGCTCCATCTTTATCTCCTCCAGTAGGTCAATCAGCTGACTGAAACTCTCCTTCACGTCCTCTATATTGTCCAATGAACTGGCTCGAAGGATCCACCTTTTCCCCCTCGCAAGCGGTTCCAGTTCTAAATATTTCTTTATCTAAAAAAAAGGAGGGAATACATTGAACAATCCATTTTTCCCTTTTAGTATTTTACATGTTTTGTGACAGAGAAAACTGAGGTGTTCTGTATTTTTTCTGGCGCAGTAGTCCCAGCGTGCCTGAGACCATGCGAAGTTTAAGGGGCTGAAAATGACGTCCTACACAACAAACAGTGCTTCTTTACTACAGCCAAATAACTGAGAAAAATATATAAACTTCTATCAATAAGAATGGGATACTTAATGCAAACACTCCATTCTGGACAGCATTAATGACATAATACAGAAACGTAAAGATTGTATGTCAGTTTAACGTTCAGCAGCTTATTTGTTTTATGATTTTTGTCAAGTTGTTACAGCAAGAACAGAAGAAAACCATCTGTTTGATACAGATGGGTTAATGGTCAGGGAAAAAAAAAGTTTCAGAATAGGCTTGTGTAATTGCCTAATAAAACAATTAAAACACCCAAGTTATTTTCAAAATCACGTGTTCAGTTTCCATAAATTTACTATAAACATAGAAATACTTTAACAAATACTTTAACTTTGTAAAGGGGCTTAATTAATGGAATTATAACAAGATACTTCATCAACAACATTATAAAATACAATGACAATTTGAACAGAATGCTAAACATGTTATAAATTTATAAATAACGGCGATATATTTACTTAGTAAATATTATCTATGAGTGTGTCAATGGTTGAAACGTTTCATTAAACTAATGAAATCACAGTACATCAGTACAGCTACCAGAAAGTAAGTAATAAATGTTGACCAGGCAGCCTGCCACATGCTGTGCAGCCCTAAAAAGATGTGGTTGCATGAATGCTGTATCCCTGCACAGTGTAAATGCCATCTTCCTGTAATGAAAAATGACTCTGATTGTGGAAGGAGACTGGAACATTCCTAATGCTAGTTATGCAAGTGGGAGCCGCTCCTCACACTCAGGGATCTCAGCAACAGCCCATTGGACGGAAAACTCCAGAAGAGGCACAGCAGCAGATGCGCGTGGATATGGGGAACAGGGGCCAGACTGCGGTAACAGCTATCAGGCAGGGTGCAACATACATACACCCTTCTGCTGGCAAAAAAACAGAATGGGCACACTGCCAGCCCCTGCCTCCATTTTAACCTGCTACAGCTCCCTCACGTTTCATTAAAATGATGCCTCTTGTTGCTCACGTAATGACTTACTGGAGTCGTTGCAGCTTCTCTCATTAAAAACGATTTCCTAATTGTCTGACTAATGTTTAGTTTTTCGTGACAAACCTACCAAAATATTAATGCGTTTATAAATAAATTACACAGTGGGCTGGTGATCGATGAGAATGATAGACAGAGGTGAGGTAGCTATGTTGACATTCACTTAGGCTGATTTTACTGATTCAGATTCAGTTACAGCAGTTTTCCAAATCCATCCCTTTACATACAAACTGAAAACCTGCTTGGAATGGTGTCACCTGATTACGAATAGTATACCACTATAGCAAGCATTTAAGGTGTTTGGCAGGCAACTATCACATTTTCAGAAAAGCAGTAAGATCTTTACTTTAAATAGAAAGAATTAAACATTTCTCAACTTTAGACAATGACTGAAATACAGAACATCTACAGGACTTCTTTTTCATTCTGAAACCCTTCACTTATTATCAGCATAAAAATAATACAGACAGCTATGTAGTTCACCTTAAGAGTGTCTGGCCACTGAAGCCTCTTGAACACTGGCTTCCCTTGAGGGGCCCTCTTCTGGAGGATTCTGGGCCTGCACTGGCAACCCTCAAAACAGCCAAAGTACCCTACAGAACCTTCATGTGCTCACAGCTCCTCTGGCTGTCCTTGTTTTCTGGCTAATAATACAGATGACAAAAGCACATCTAGAAGTCAAGACATGCTGCCACACATATTGCTGTGTGATATGTCTACTTCTTACATTTGTAGCATTAATTATACATAAAAATCCAGCATATTGTTCTCCAAAATTTGATTTTCCTTCATATTTATTACACTGAAAATTTTCTGCGAAAAGCCAAGCGAGGAGTTTCTCTGGGATTAATGTTTAAGCGCGTTTATGTTGCTTAATGACCTCATTTGTCATTGGAACATGTGAACCCCACAGGATGCTGCCAGATGGCTTTGTGGATGACTGCTAGGTCACTCAGTCTGGGTCATCTGAATCGAGTACCTGGACCCGTTCAGCTGAGGAAGCCAATTATGTCCATGAAAGGTATGCATGTGTACAAAAGAAGAGGCCTGTCTAACTTTTTAGTGTTAGCTGCTAGCTAAGGTCAGTCAGCAAAGGCAGAGAGAGAGAGAGAGAGCATGGTGGAGATTTAAAAATTAGGGGAACACTTTGTCATGTGACTCTGACTTGGAAATGTATCACTCGCGAATGTATCCCAAACATCTTATGTCCCAGAAAACTGGTAAGAGAGAAATTTCAGAATTGCACTTTAATTCATAGCTTTATTACTACCAGGAATTCTTGGAATACTTTGAATTGCCATTCATCTTAAATCTAAAGGAAGTTCCCACTGGATATCCACAGAAGGCTGTGTTTAGCTTACTGCCTTTGGCTAAGATTACTAATACACACTATAGCTTGAAGAGAACATTTCCTGATCAGGCAGGTCACTAAAGTTATATTTCAAACTATACAAGATAAACCTATATAAAGAATTGGTCTCATCTTTCAAAAATTTCTTAAAATGTCTTTTAAGTTGTAAACATGCAGTCAGGTATCCTTGGGCAAGTGTATTAAAATTGTATCTGTCCAGTAATCTACAAAATACTTACAGTACTAATGATATAATAAGGATATCTGCTTACTGCTTATGAGATATTATGGGATACTGGGCACCACAAAACGAAAGTGAAATGTGAGTGATCAGTCGCAGTGATCTACTTAAAGGCATACAGAAGCTGAGGCGAACCTGGCTATCCTGTGTTCAGATCTCAGTTGAGGTGAATGCTTGATAAAGAGCAAAGCAGCACATGCTCATTTCTCTCAAGGTTAATGTTACACACACTGGACCAAGAGCTTTAACAGAAATGAACAGTCAGGTGAGGAGGGCTTTTTTGTCTGTATGGACCAAATCACCCATTCAATTGACAGGTGGAAGTGTTTAGGGCATATGAATCAGTACCATGGCATAGCTGATATAGTCTTTGTCCTGAGAAACTCTAACCCTTTCGCTACCCTGACTGCCTGCCTGCCTGGCTGCTAGAGGTGGATAGTTCCAGAAAGTAAAAGTGGTTGAAACAAAATCTTGATCTGAATTTTTACTTTCTGGAGCTGAACGCTCCACCTCTGTTGGCTGCTTTGGACAATGATTATGGCACCACCAAGAGTGGCGCTGACCTACCTCTGCAATTCAGTGGAACATTGTAGGAAGAGGGAAAGATGTTGTCAAGCTATGCATACTGGCTTCACGATCTTATTCGTCAATTGCTATTAAAAGGGTTGTTCCTCCAGGGAGGATATTGACAGGATCAGATTAAAGATGTACATAAGAAGCAAGAGACTGCTAGCTTGGAGTTCAGGTATAAACTTAAATTATCATTGGATCATCCTGCTCATGAAGAAGAGGCTGGTTGGTGTACAGAAGTGAAGTCAGTCAGCTCCTGAAGACACATGTAGACATTCAGTCGTGGCAGAGGGCAGCCTCTGACGCAGAAGCCAGGTTCCCCTGAAGCCATTAAGAATGAAGGAATACTTTGCTATCAATGGAAGGAGAATGGACATCTGCATTGTCACTATACAGGACAAGACTAAAAAAATTCAATTGGTGGCTGATTCAGAGTGTGAGGTGGCATGAAACCAAATTGGGAGGTGAGGCAACCCCCCGCCCGGACAGTCCTGATTTGGGTCTTCTGCCAAGAGGACCCAGGGGCACTATGAGCAGTTTTCTTCATAAGCAAGGGCTTCCTCCATTCAGGGAGCAACTGTCTAGCACGTAAGGTAGCTTCTTAGCTCTGAAGTGGGCCATGGTGGACTAGCCCCATGAGTATTTGTACGGCACTGAGTTTGAGATCAAGACTAAGAATAACCCTTTGACCTACATTATCAACAATGCAAAGATACAGCTCTGGAAAAAATTCAGAGACCGCAGCAAAATGTTCAGTTTCACTTATTTCTCAGTTTATGGGACTATATCTATGTGAAATATACATTTTTTTGCAAACTCCAGCCTGGCTCTTCCCTTCTTCTCATTGATGAAGGGCTTATTCCTTACTTTACGGGTTTACAGTCCTGCTTCTAGGAGTCTGTTATGAATTTTCCTAGCAGTGCACTTCACACCACTTAATGTTTCCCATTGTCTTTGAAGGTCACTTGAGGTCATCCTCCAATTTATGAGGCACTGCTGGTTAAGTTGACGGTCATCTCTGGCTTTAGAAAGATGCTACTGCCCTCTATCTGGTTGGTTTTTGGTCATTGTCAGTGTCTTCTGCTTCACCTCTTTCTTGTGTACTGCAGTCTTAAAAACTTTGTGCCTGGACGCAGCCCGCCTCACAGTGAAGCCTTCTGCCAGCAGAACCAGAATTAAAAAATATAGATTTTTTTAAAAATATAGAGTGGTTTCTAAATTTTTTCCAGTGCTGTATATGGATGAGGCGTATTATAGCTGTTCCTGATGCTCTGCTGTTATCAAAACAGGCATAAACAGTGGATGAAAACACATTCCCCTGAAATATAACTGGCTGTTACACTATTGCATTTTCCTTTTGAATTCAATATTAACATAAAGCCAGAATTCAAGGTTCACTTAGTTTGTGACGTCTAAAATTTATAGTACTGCATGTTTTTCCTCCAAACAGGTCTTTGAATAAAATAAAAAAAAATACAAAATGTAAAGTTCACAAAAAAAAATGTTCACAAACATTCAGATTTTGCAAATGCCCTGGAAGAATGACACACTGTCTCACTCCATCAGTCCTCCGTGTGGCGTGATGTTCGCAGGGCAGCCACGAGGGAGCCTTCCGCCTTCTGCTTTTGTGCCTTTCCTGTCGATATTCCTCCAGGGCCGGCTGGGTCCTTTCATCTCGCTCTGGCCTTTCCTCTTCAACGGCTCCTCGGGATGGATCAGGCGGCCCCATTCTCTCGCTTACGGCCAGTGCCCCGCTCTGATGTGGAGTTTTTGTTGAGTCAAAATACTCCTGAGACTTTTCATAGACATTTATTTTAGAAGGTTTTTGGGGGCTGTAGCAGATGTTATTTTCCACAAATTATACTCACACTGCCGGACACTCTAAACATTACCTTTGAAAGCACCCATCTTGTCCTACAGACTAAAAAATCTGGTATTCCAGATGTTACTTTTAACTCTATAATGCCTGGCCTCATTTGCCAGTGCCAGCAATTAGCTCCCTCGTCACCAGTATAAGCTTAGCTATGAAGACAGACTTTTGGCTCTGTCTTACATGCCTGCAATTTCTTCTGCACAACTTGGTAGTGCCATTAAAAAAAAATTAACAACATAATTCAGGTGCTCAATAATTAAGCTACATTTTTATCAGGCAGTTTACTGCAAGAATGACAAGGGTGGAGGCTTTTTCCAAAAGTTTGATTACCTGTGAAATATGCATTGGGAGACGTAGTGGCTGGATAATGTCCTGAAAAGACTGAAGAGATCCATAAAGCACTTTCCCTGGCAGAAATCCGCTTGCCTTCATATCGCACAGCAATGTACAGCATGTGTCTGTCTGTCCACACAGCTTCATTATTTCACATGCAGAGTTCACATAAATACAGTCACTCTTGTTCCTCACACACATAACCCATTTCTTCATTTTTACAAGCAATAAAACCAATATTGTCTATGAAGTTCAGTGTGAGTATTTCAAAACAAAACATTTCCAACAGGAACATTTTATTTAGCAGATGCTTTTATCCAAAGTGATATACCTTTTTTTTTTTAGGAGTACACGTCCAGTACCTAGAGCCAGGGGCATAGGGGGACGTGTACCCCCCCAGTACTTCATTTGGATTCATTCATCCCCAATAAATAATAGACCTTTGTATCTAAATTAGTAAATTGTGTCCCTCCCGAATCTCAAACTCTCCCCTACATTGCTGCCTGGAGTACTCAGGGATTAAGAGCTTTGCTTAAGGGGCCAACAGTGATGTCACTAAGCTGACCCAGGGATTTGAACCACCCACCTTCTGGTTATAGGTATAGCATTCTAACCCACTGAACAACGTACCGCCCCCCGAAAGAGAAGCTGCGTTAGCTGGGAAGTTCACAATTGACGTTTTAGCCATTATCTAGACACTACTCTTGTTCCATATAACACAAATGACACATGGAACTGAGCAGCGCCGACGGCAGAAGGGGCTTATGGGGAACTCATATTACCTTTATGAAACCTACTGTGTCTAATTCATTTCACAGTAAACACTCAAATTTTTTGTTGTAAGCTTGATGCACATTTACCAAAACATGATCTGTGGTAATTTTGTCAGAGAAATCTATTCCACACTGTCATTCTGACAGGGGATAACTCGAGGATATGGCCACAAATCCCTTTGAGGCATATTTTCAGGATTTCCCCCAGAGGGAAAGCTGTGGTGAGTCTCAAGCCCGGTTCCCAATCCAATCCGATCCCAATCCCTGGGAACTAATCACCTCAGAGAGCCGTTGCTACAGTACTAGCAATCTATTTTTACCATGCCAGGGCTGAGGAACTGGAGTGTATTCTGCACAACTGGTATACAACAAACAGTGTTTTTAAAATGTAGGTTAAGGTGACTTTGATAGGAGATGGATTCATTTTGAATGGTAATGATATTAATAACATAACAGAAAAATATGGATGATTCTGAAAGGGAATACATCCCAGCTAGCATGACAACAATTTCTCCTAACAGGATACAGATAATATGGATAATATGGTATGTTTTGATTTAAAAAGACAGTTCGCTGCTTGCATAAATCCTACTCTGTGGAATACCTATACAAATCAAAACCGTAATGCCCCTCTATGAGATGGGAAGCTGGAAAATAAATGGCCAGCACTGCAATACAGTTTACTTTGGATATGCAGTAATCTAGTATCTTTACGGGTGGAATTATAAAGGCTTATAAAGGAAGAGTAATGCTTACAGAAATTTTATTACACTGAATCATGCCACGTTGAGAACGAAACTGTTACAGCAATTGGTTTAGATTTACTGTCCTAGGCTTTCAGAGGGTATCCCCAAAGGGCATCTTTCACATTCAAAGTGATATAGACATTTTTCCTAAAGACAGCTGACCAATGGGAGGCCACTGTCACCCCAAGAGGCTGATGTTTGGGGGCACAAAGAATCACTGCCTTAGACCAGCATCTCTGCAGTTAAACCACACCCTGACTATTCACTGTGTGAATATATATATATACAACAAATATGTTTGAAATATGTATGCCCTCAAAAGCAAAGCTTGTCAAAGATACCAGTTCTGAACAGCTAGAAGGTTAACTTTTCTTTTTGCTGTTTATTTTTTTCTTTTTCAACTTGATATGTGCTATGAAATGTGTCCCTGTTAAGTCCATAAATGAGACTTTAATGAATCTGATCTCAGATTCTTTGCACACAAGCTGAATAAACTGTTATTGCAATAAATTAGTAAATCCCATGTCACAACCAAGTCCAGAATGATGACCTAATCATGCTGTTGTATGCCACATCTACTCTGGCAATGCTGCTCCAAGAGGGGACGAAAATTAAAACCGCATGCCGTCAATTTATATGCAGAGTCTATGTCTGCTCCTGTGTCTTGGTGTCACTGTCCTGTGAGGGATCAGGAGTCTCCGCCAAGAGGGTTGCCAAGCGCAGTGACAGCTCACGGGGCAGCAGGTCCTGTGGGGGCATCGTCGAGGGCCGCTCAAGGAGCCACCACTGGGCCGAGGGGCCGCAAGCTCCTCTTGCTAGGCTGAGCACGGTCAATCGTGCGGCCATAACCGCTGGGCTGACATTGACCCCCAGACATTTACAACCAGGGAGGTAAGAGGCATCGCTGAGCTCACTTGGCCCTGTTACAGATTTACAGTAGCCCAATTTATTAAGGGCCGCAAGCTCCCTGACAGCTAACATCTGGTCCCGATGACTTGAATGGGTGAGCTGGCAGGCCGCCCGCCCGCCCTCGCTTCCAGCAGCCCATTGCATGAGTACCTCCTCCGGGTCCCTTCTTACTTTCTAAGGCCTTATGTGAGGCCATTTCCCATCTCCTACGTCAGTGCCCCCCCTCCCCCTCCTCCCCAATGCCCCCCCCCCACACTCACTGCCCCAGCACTGACAGGTGACCTACTGGCTGATTGCAGACCTCATTTTGGCACATGGCATTTCCTATAAATCAAAGAGTCCATCTGAACGAGGTTTAAGGTGCGCAGATATATGTCCACACAAGCCCCTGGGAGCCGTGATTAAAACGCAAGGCTTCTGATGTTTTCCTGTTCATGAACATCTTTAATTTTTTTTTATCTCCTCCAGTCCTAGGAATTTATAACATTTCAAGGTTAATACCCATCCATTCATCTTTCAACCATTTCCAAAGAGATTTATATAGTATTTTTGTATTGCATGTTAGTGTATATGTGTATATATAAGTGTGTGTATGTGTATAAATATATATTCTGCACTACAATGTTACTAAAAACATGTCCGTTAAGCTATGTTCGAGCAACATATAAGGTCTACTGACTAAATATACTTTTAATTTGAACAAAGTCAAAATATAATTTTAAAAAATATAGCTTTAACCTTTAATGTATTCCAAAGGTCTCACATGCTACAGCCGTTTACTGTGGCAGTTACTTTCATTATTAGGTCAGGCACACGCAGAAAGGCTTTGCATTAACACACCTAAGCAGACACATTCAGCTACAAGTGCTACAAAACACTCAACCTCAAAGTGGAGATAATTTTTACTACAGTCCGAACAATGCAAAACACTGAGGGGGCCGGCGTAAGCAATAGGAAGCCAATCTGCCAATTACATGTGTTTCACAGGTTATATTGGATCAATAACAAAGAGAAAGTAGAGAAAGAGAAAATCATGCCATCTATACATTTTTATATCACAGATACTGTGATAACATGGCACCAAATGCAATCAATAAGAACACTAGAGGCAGACTGGATGACAGTTCTGTGGGGAAGCATGGGCATGGTTACAAAGGGAAATTAATTATGTACTGGGTGCAACTGGTCTGGTGGATTTCACTATGCTATAGCCTGTACTCGATTGACACGCAGTTTGAAACTTATGAACCATTTATTTCTGTATATTATGAAGGCACACTGTTTGAGTGAATGGTGTGTGAGTGTGCTCTGTGATGGTTTGGTGTCCCATCCTGGGTTGTTCCCTGCTTTGCACCTGAAGCCATCCAGAATAGGCTCCAGACTCCCTCCCATGACCCTGAATAGGACAAGCGGATATGAAAAATGGATAGATGGATTATGGCCCGCATACGGGTGTCTTTACAGTGACAGAGCTAAAGCAGGGCCATAGGGTGTTCTCCCTCTTTCGCTGTTTCAGAGTGACGTCAATCATAGAACATAGATAGTACTGTGTCCTGCCATGACACCTCAATGGGGTCAGGACTTTGACTAGGCCACTCCAAAGCCTTAATCTTGTTCTTTTTTTCAGCCATTGAGTGATGGACTTGCTCTTGGGCTTCGGATCCTTGTCCTGCTGCATAACCCAATTGCGCTTGAGCTTCACAGACTGATGACTGGATATTCTCCTTCAGTTCTCTCTGGTAGACAGCTGACTTCATGCATCACTGAAGCCCTGAAGGCCCTGAAGCAGCAACGCATCCTCAGACCATCACACTACCTGCACCATGTTTGACTGTGGACATGATGTTCTCATTGTAGAAAGCTGTGTTAGCATTTATGCCAAATGTAAAGGGACCCATGTATTTTGGCAACTGTTAGATGAGCCTTTAGATTGCTCTTGTTTAGCAGTAGTATTCACCTTGCAACACTGGATAAATGGATAACATTTTTGCTCGGTCACTTTCTAATGGTGGAATCATAAACAATGACCTTAACTGCAGTGAGAGAGGCCTGCAGTTCCTTAGATGTTCATCTGGGTTCTTCTGTGACTTCTCAGATGGGTCTCCCAAGCGTGCTTCAAATAATTTTGCAGGCTGGCCACTCTTAGGCAGATATTCCATTTTCTCCTTTTGCAGATGATGGCTCTCACTGTAGTTTGCTGGAGTCCCACTTTTAGAAACTGCTTTGTAACTCCTTCCCAACTGATACTTCAGTAACTTTCTTTTTCATGTCTTCTGGGTGTGTCTAGTGTGATTTAACCCATTATCAATAGCCAATTACTTTGTCACGTGGGTGATATAGATGAAAAGGAACTGTTTTTCCTTCAGTAAATCACAAGATCTTTTAAAAACTGTGTATTGTGTTTACTCGGGTTGTCTTTTGCATTATATTAAACTTGTTTGAATATCAGAAACAATTGTTAGGAATAAGTGAAAATAGAGGAAATACTTTTTCACAGCAGTGTAACTGCAGATTTTATTGTGTGAATCTTAAGGAAAGTGACTGTAGTAATGAGTGACAATTACTTATGATTCAGGTTCAGTGGAGTGCAGTGTGCTTTACTCATGCTCGCCTAAATGATGCTGAAGCTGCACAGTCACAGTGTCCCGTTTGGGGTATCAGCAGCCCTTCTTCCTGGGCGGCTGCAAAATCGTGCTCCGTGTTCCCAGCACCTGTGTGATTCACAAGGGTGCAAGTGTGTCACAGCTAACAATGACATGCACAATGTGCTAGACATCTGACAAAACTTTGGGGGCTTCTTATTTGTGAGATTCCGGGCGGAAATGAGTGTCTGTGCGCTGCCACCCCATGCGTGGAAAGGCTTGGTGATTCACAGTGTGTAGAGCTGACAAAGGGTATCCATGATCCGTATACTTTCCAATCAACAGGACGTCCTTCTAGAAAGTTTCTGCCTAACGTCCATTTCCAATTTGGAGGTGCACCCCTCGAGATGCCAAAGGGGAGGGGGAGACTGGGAACAGCCCTGTGTTTTAAATTGCACCTCTGCACCCCCAGTAAAAAGCACCTCTTCATATATTATAACCAGCATTTTTTACCTTTCTGTGCCAAAAATATGTTTAAATGTAACAGTATTTATTAAAAAGTGCTTAGATTTTTAAGCATATTAATGAGTGTCTACTGCACAAATAGCTTGAAAATTGATACCACGAACAAAAACAAAAACAGGGACCATGAAGACATACATAGGACAAAAAAAGTCTTTAACATAAAGTAAATCTGATTTCAACAGATTCAGGGGGAGGTGGCATGTGCGTAACAAACATTAAACCTGATTTAAATGATAGAAAAATTCTTGATTTTTTTGAAATTCCAACAATGAAATAATCAAATCCTATAAATAGTTCTGTTGGCCTTAACTCAAAAATGACAATAGTACTTTTAGTAAACTAAAATCGATGGGCTTGTTGAAAGTTTCCAAGCTGTATACTGTATAGTTTACTATCAATCATTTTATGTCCTGATAATGATACTAATGATTCCTGGTATTGAAGGTATGTAAACTATACGTTTCAAGTGTGGTCAAGCTCCTTCAGAAACATGATAACTGATTATTGAATATGGTGTAAATAACTAATACATTCACCCCTTCACATTTGGATGGGTTAGCAGCAGAAGATCCCGGTGAACGTGAAAATATCCAAATAATATGTGGGTCCGTTATTTAAAAATGAGGGCCGAACTTATCGCGTTAACACATTTAATTTCAAAAGTTATAACGAGTCATTATTTCTTTGATGGCATTAACATATGCAGAATATTGTTACCCAAATGGGACAACAGCATGAACTTAAATTTTAATAGAGACTTAAAACATTCTGACCATGTTGTGAACAATATGAGAGTTTAGGTTGTGCCACTGCATAGAATCCCAGAATTCAGAGCTAAAATCAAGACGTTTACTTACTTACTTACATTCACAGGGAAGCTGATTAATTTTGTTATACAGGCATACGTAGAATACATTTTTTATATAATTAGCTATATTTGTTTCATTTTATTGAAGGCTCATGCATAAAAATCTTAAGATCTTTTATGCTATAAAGTGTACTTTAAGTGGTTGTCAGACATCTTTTTAAGAGCCATTTGCCAGATTTAAGATTTTAGATCATGTGGTTCATTATATAGTGCTTGTGATCTGCCTGTTGAGTACATGCAATTATATGTACATGCACCTGTTATATATGCCATTAATCAACAAAGTGTATAATCTGAAAAACCATTTAACATCCCTTCTCATAACACAATACCCTCTACTTTCTTATTTCCCCCTGTTCATCGGGCATGTGAAATCACAGAAGTTCAGCTTGTACTTGTTTGCAAGTAGTACTTTTATTGGAAAAGAATAACCTGTACCTCACAAGTTTAAGGTAAACCATTAAACAAATATTAAAATATGGGTCATTCTCCTGAACTTGTGAATAAAAAAAAAATGCTATGGTGAAACACAGGTTTTTTTGTGTAGAGCAATTGACATTACTTTAATTTTTACTTTAAATTTATGTCATTTGTTGCTGTAATTTGATGATCTTTAACAATTTTCCCCAAATATATAACCAAAAATGAGTAATGCAAAAACATACCAAATGTTTTAAAATCTTTCAACTTTATTGCATGTAATCCACAATAAACAATCGATTTGCATGATGACATGTATATTTTTGTTACTTTTTTTGTTTTGTCATTTTTTTCTCATCTCAGAAATTCTTGCCCTGGATTGGATGCAATATTTTGTTTATTACAGAAATAAAAGGTAACATTTAACTGATTACCTACCCCAGAGGCAAAATTGACAGTTTAGACAATGAACTTATATAATTTGAGTTTGTCTTTAAACTAATTTAAAAAATTAAAGAAAACTAATATGTTACGGTAATGATTTTGTGACAGTGACTCATGTACTCCCCTTTGTGTTAATTTTACATTAATTTGGGAATTCAATGTATAAATATTTATGATTATAAGTTTTGACAGGCCCATTAGGCATGAAATTAACTGCAATTAATCACAGAAAACTGTGATTAATTAGATATCTTTCATAGATTCTCAGCTGTATTAAGGATACAAAATTAACAGCACCGAAAAGTGCAAAAGTTACTACGAGGAATGTGAGATTCCACACAGACAAAGCTAACACAGAGGCTGGGTGCCGAGACTAAGATGTGAGGCGTACCCAAGCCTAGATGCACAGATCGCACAGTTCTCTTTTTTACCCAAAGTAATGTTCAATATTATATAGCATGCAATATTAAATAAAACTGATTTTATGTCCAAACCATTTTCAATATTGTTTGTACATTTTTGACTTATGCATCGTCCTAAAAATATTCTCATTTAAATTGTCCACAGCCAGCTTGCGAATAACCAAAGCTGCAAATGTTAAATTTGTGAATCTGGAGGGGCAACTGTACTTTTTTCTTTCCAAAACAGAAAATACATGAACCAAATTAGTGTTAAGGTATTTTGCATGAGTTTGTCTTTTCAAAAACAGTGACTGTTCTGCCAGACTTGGTGATGGTAGTAAATCAGGAGGTTTACGGCATGCATGGGAGAATATTTACCAGATAAGTAACGTAGGTCTACAACAACGCTTCATATCTGCTCTGCTCAGTTTCATGTCCTCAGGTGGTAGAGTAAGGGTTCATTCAGTTTTGGGGGTTTTGTACATGAATGTCCAAAAATCATTTCCAAAGAATCATATAGTTCTTATTCTGTTTTCTTCTCTATAATGTTGCTGAGCTAATTTAAGGTTTTCTCTTCTCCTAAAATAAATTTTTGTAGATTCAAACATATGTAAGTATACTGGGGCCAAAGTGAACAGTAATTTCAGAAGGTTTAATTTATGAACAAAAGTATTGCATCAATAAAAAGGTCAGTAATAATGACAAGGGCCATGAGTTTCCATTAAATTAATGATTTACTAATGCTATATTTGCCTGATTCAGAGCACAGAAAAAGGTGATGTATTAATCGAAATTGTAAAATTTATCAAGATGTGTTTAGCGGTGCCTGATGTATGACTCCTTTAGGGAAATCCTGTTTTGTCTGGATGTATTTATAACTAATAACAAACAAAATGGATGGATGGATGGATGGATGTTTGGTAGGAACCGGCTTTGTGCCATTTGCTACCTAGGATAGGAACTTTGCCTCCTTGATAAACAGTAGGAAGATGAATGGATGGATGGATGAACTGAGGCTTCCAGTTCCTACACGAAGATGAGTTTGGAGATTTAGAAGAACCATTAAATAAAATGTCAAGTGTTTTTTTTTTTTCCAAACAAGTGTCTATATAAATTGTATCCAAGTCATGAAAATAATACTATTAATGACAGCTATAAAAATTACAGCCAATGTCAAGTTAAACCTCACAAGGAGTAACACCACCTCCATTAATTAAAGACATAAGACAGAAGTTCAAAGAAGCACAAACCAGAGCACTGTGGCTACAAGCGATTGCCGAACACACAGTAAGAAGCACTGGTGGACATATTGCTAAAACAGCAACAATGTAAATACACCCCACTCCCTCAAAGCACAGGCTTGTCATTTTTTAATTCACAGCATCTAGTGGATTCAAATTCCATACATCTTTCCTTTCATTTGGACCTTTAATGATTGTCTCCTTTTCTCATCACATCTACAGAGCACAAAAACAGCAAGGATGTTTACATTATAATTAACTGTCAGCAAATCGGTGCTGCATTTTCATTTGCATAAATCATTATGACAGTCTCAGGTTTACCCCAACACAAACACAGAAGCAGACAGACCCCTGATTTCCTAGCATGCGACGGCGGCACTGTCTGCGGCTTGTCTTACTTTTTTTTTAGTGAGACTTTGAATAAGAAAACATTGTGTTCTGAGTGAATAATATTAAAGCAGTCTGTGGCAGTTTGTCTGTCATCTAGTTTACACTCATGCTAATATCAACGCCTGCCTATGATGCTGTGTCAACCCTGGACTGCAGGAATTGTAGAGAGGAAAGGATTTGGGAAGACATCCATTTGCCAAGTAAATGAGAATGTCTTAGCCATCATTACCATAGTTTCATGTAAACTGTACAACTATCTGTGATCTCATCAGAAAACGACAATTGTAACTTTAGCAGGGACATCTTAGGGAGAATGTTGTTACCAGACTGTATCCCATGATCATGAAATGATATGAAAATACAAACGAGATTTAAACCTCTTTTTACCATATTATATTGCACAAATGAGCCATTATTTATGGAGTTCATGATCCTGGAATTTTTCCTGCCTCATAATCTGTACTTTTACCTTCAAGAGATCTACACTCATTCCATTATGACTTTTATTATGTTGAGTGTGTGATATATTAATCATATTATAAAGAGCCTGCTGTGTCATTTTTTGTGTTTTATTTTATTGCATTTTTACCTTTTCTGCTAATGCAATTCCAGCACTGGGCTTCTCTTATACGTGTGTTATTTAAATTTGTACCATTAATTATCCATAAAAAAGACCTAAGGGACCCTAAGATTCTCAACAAAAAACCAGGGTCCCGTTGCTTTTCCTGATTACCTTAAAGAGACTCATGAGGGTTTAAAGTCGGGATCTGGCAATGTGACCAAATGTGGCAAAAACATGATCATTTAACCAAACATTCATGGATAATATATTAAAATAAAGACTAATCATATTTATAAAATCCAAGAGACATTTCGTTATATTCTCTATATTTTTTTTTCTTTGCTTTTGATGTCACTGCTTTCAACAGACACAAATCATGACAAAATCAGCAGAGGCAAACGTCTCACATTCGTACCTATTATGTAATATATAATTGTTCAGGACCATTATGTAAAATTCCTCCGTGATATATGTGACAAGGCCCTGGGACAAACATAGACAAAGACTTCTGGAGGTACCCCCCAGCACAGCCTCCCCTCAGTCTACGCAACAGCATTGTGTCTACCGTGGAAACCTTCCGGTCTCTGGGATTCACAATCTCCCAGGACCTATAGTGGATAGCCTACATAGCCACAATTGTCAAAAGGGCCCAGCAGGGGATGTTCAACCTGCCTCAGGAGCTGCTGATCCAGGTCTACTCTGCATTAATCCAGTCTGTTCTCTGCACATCCATCACAGTCTGGTTTGGTTCAACCATCAAACAGGACAGGAAGAGACTACAACAGATAGTCAGGACTGCAGGAGAAATCATCAGTGCTGACCTGCTCTCCATTCAGTACTTATACATGTCCAGAGTCAGGAAACGGGCAGGCAACATCACCACAGACCCATCGCACCCTGGTCACACGCTGTTCAAGCTCGTCCCCCTGGACTGTACTGCACTGTACGTCAAAACAACCAGACACATGAACAGTCTATTTCCACAGGCCATCCCTCTGATGAACACTTAAGTGTCAAGGACAATACTTGTGCAATATTTGCTATCTCCAAGCATCCATTGCACCTCATGTATATATAGTAACAAGCATCTTGCACTATGCACTCTTGCACCGTGTCACCCTTGCATTATGTGACCTTTATATCTCTTCTGTACATACTGTGTTTCATTTTTTTCATTGCTGTCTGTCTGTCCTGTTTAATTATACTGAGTGCGACGACATACCGGAGACAAATTCCTTGTATGCATAAACGTACTTGGCCAATAAAGCTGATTCTGATTCTGAAAACTGCCCCAGTGGGGTGAATCAAATTTGATCACATGACTGATGACTTTCAGCTGATGCCATTTCTCTCATAAATTGTCGCTTATGTTTGCCGAACTACAGGGACATTTCTTTACTATCACAATTGGGGGAAAGCCCCAGAGCTGTCCATTTTGGAGTTAGGAGAAATAATCTTACAAAAAAATGACATCTGATAATTACAAAACACTCAGCAAAATTCTAATATAAGTAAATATGAAAATATAAAATAAATGAAAAATATGAATTAAGTTTGAAAAGTTAATTATCGGGTATATAATTTATGGGCACTCTCCATCCATCCATCCATCCGTCCATCCGTCCATCCTTCTTCTGCTTATAGTGGAATTTAAGCGGTCACTTATAATATTAAATCATGTTTCTGTAAGAATATGGTCAGGCTCTGTGTACAGACCACTGCTGGCTCATCCCCATTGGAACCTGCAGTAAACACAAAAGCAACAATCTGACAAGAGGGCACTTTAGTTGCTGTCTCTTTAGTTTTTGTATGACTTTCATGAAATAAGTTAAGCATATAATTTCAATCATATTATTTCAGTGCCAGTCGTTTTCCTTCAAATGTGACCATGATACAATTTATACTCACATGGGATCGTGCATATGCACAAATAAAGATTTTCAGAAATCACTAATAAGCCTAGTGTATTAGAACAAATCAGCCAAGGTCCATGGCAGGGTATATATCACAAATGCATGCACACACACACACGCACACACGCACACACACACACACACACTGAGCACTCTCCTGCAATTATAACATGCTTAAATCTGTTATCTTCCAGCCGACTCTGGTAAATGCTGCATCAGATGACAAGTCAAACTTTCATATAAATCTCTAGCAGGCATGCTTGTCCAAACTGACATACAAGTGAGGAAAATTTGTCATCAGAGAGCATCCAGCACCCCTAGAATAGGTGGGCCCTTGCTTCTATGCACTGGATTCAAACTCACTCAGACCTTCTGGACCCAGGTTAAGATCCCTAATTTCCATTAGCTTCCAGTACCTTCTCTGCCAGCCACTACAACATGACAGCTTCCACAAAGCCTGGATCCATCCTGAGCCTGATGTAACAAAGAGCTACTTCTGTCATCATATAGGAGCATTGCATTAGACATGAGAATTGCAAACCATTTAACCAACAGTAACTTGATGATGGAAATCACACAGAGCAATAAAAAGGATGCACTACGGAACAGAACCATTTGAAAACAAATGTGCAACTATCATAATGATTCTAACAGCACTTCCAGAATATTCCTTTACATAACAGACTCTTACTTAAGGATGAAGAATAAGGTGAGCATTGATACTCATTGTCATGGAGACCGGAACATCCTCCGGCTGGAATTGGAAAACCAGATCTCTGACTTAAAGAAGACCTCTCGCAAATTACATTATCTTTTTCAAATCTCCCTAAAACCTTGCGCTTAGATGTCAGAAACATCTGGGCCTGAATGCAACTGAATAAGATTTCCTCAAAAGGGACGACAATAAAGCTGGACATTATTTAAGTGAGTGCCCACTTACTCAAATTTCAGGGCACTTAATTCCACCCTTATGATTTAAACCCCACTTAGTCTGCACAAAACACAGCAATATTTATGCGTAGCCACTGTCGCTTGAAAACCATTGCACATGCGCTCTTTTAGAGAGACATGTCCATCACCATACATAAAATATGCAAAAGCCATTGATGGGAAAACTTCTGTAGCATGTGTTCATGTAAGTAACTTAAGGAGGTAAAGAAACTAGTGACTATTCCAACTACAGGGACATTTCTTTACTATCACAGTTCTGGGAAGGCCCCAGAGCTGGCCAAGTTGGAGTTAACTGTCATTAAGGAGGTATCGTCTTACAAAAATGGCATCTGCTAATAATAAAACACACAGTAGAATTCTCAAATAGGAAAATAAGAAAATAAAAGTTAATTATCAGCTAGTATTATGGGTACCTTCCTTCCTTTCATCTATCTACTTCTCCTGGTCAGGGTTGTGCGGGTCCCTGGAGTCTATCTCAGGCAGCAAAGGCATAAGGTTCAGGTGCGCCTCGGACAGGGTTCCAGTCATATACATGCCTTGACTTCTTCGTAACCTTCATCTTTTTTTTGCAAGAACAACTTTTTTTGTTGAGAAGATGCCAATTTTATTTCTAAAGCTCCTAACTAAACCTCTGGCACACTCATCCTACCCATCACAGGACCTCAATGCACAATGGTAGAACAGTAAACATGGAGGGCATGTAGATGAAATGGACCGTCATTCTGCCTGTTTACCCCGAGAGGAACAGGAACTGTAGGGGTTAGTGACAGGGGTGATACTCTGTTTTGGTCTGACATGGCAAGAAAAAAAATCACCAAGCCACCTGCTAAAAACACATTTAGAGGATGATTCAAAGTACAAAGCTGAAAATGAAGAGTGTGGAACCATTCTGTACACATTGTGGAGCTGTTTGAAAAGGCATTAGTCAAGTTTAGCATGGATGAGTGTGTTTCCTGTTAGCTTAAGCTAGATTTATAATTAAAATTACAAGAACAACAGCAGGGAGCGAAAGAGCTTCACTCGTCACTTGGTCTTGTCACCCTTAAATTGGCATTTCTGTGCATAATGACAGGACAAAAATGCAGCTTCAGTTGCTTAATAATTCTTGTATGTTAACCTGGAAGAAGTTTGACAAGGCAGCCACATCAATGATAAAGGAAATAAAAGGGGACCCCACAGAAGTTCATTAAAAACATTGGCTGGAAGCAAGATCATGCTGTCTTCATTACCAAGCAGACGCTTTTTAGCTCGCACATGGGGAAAACAACAGCGCTGACCGAACACTGAGCCACCACCCTGCATTTCACAGCACGGTGGGGTCTCAAAGCGATGTTTAAGTAAAAATAGCATAATCTTTCCTACTTGTATAAGAAATGAAGGTAACATATCCTCCAAGCTCACACCACCCAGACGCGACGCTCCCGAGTCTGCACTTTTTTACTGGCCCAAAGCGCGAGTCAGTAGGTTCAAGGGCTCTTTGTGAACCAAGTGCGCTCATTTGTCCAAAAACACATGAAATGAAAGGTGGGGAAGGAGCGGGTCGTTCAAGTGTGAGAGTGACTGACCGTGTCGGCCCTTTGTGTCCCGGGGCCAGAGTGCATCCTATATGAGCTCCCAGACTCCCAGAGGCCTCATTCAGGGGTAATGTGCCAGACAGAACAGATTACTTACCCTTTAATGCTCTCTGCTTGCCAAAGAATGCCTCAACCCCTTGCCCAGTTTCTATGAGCCTGTTTTTGAAGATGAAGGCGGCTCCATTCTGAGCCTTTATGCCACCTTGGTTTGAAAACAAGGGGAGTAAATGAGCACAGTGGCAGTGGGGAGGACAGTAGCTCGACGGTGCTGTTAAGAGGGAGTTGTGCATCTTCTAGGAGATGGGGAACTTTTTATTTTACCATTTGTATAAAAATCGGCAAAAAAAAATTCTTTTAGGGATATGCTGTATGTGAAATTTGTAAGCTGATTGCTGTGTTGACAAAGCTGGCTAGTGACATGAGCTTAAGAAGGCAGCTAGGACATCCACCCGAATAAGACAACACGGCACCATGAAGCCCATGAGTTATTTATATACAGTTGCCCTTCCAGATTCACAAATTTGACATTCATGGTTTCATTAATTCACAAGTTGGCCGTCAACAATCAATAGGAATATTTTTGGAGCTTGCAGTAACTTTTAAACTCTTCAGTGTGGTTAATTTAGCATTTTTAATAATGGGCCCAAGTATTATTACTGAATTTTCACATTTGCGGGGATCTTCTGCCCCCTAACCCAAGCAGATGTGAAGCGGTGGCTGTATAAACACTGACCAGAGCTCACAAAAAAGAAGAACCATAACATCTATTGCATAGTCTGCCTGTTTATACAATGAAAACTCCCAACTCATTCAAATGCATCACTATGCAGTAGCATTTTTGTGAGTACTGCATGTACATATATGGAGTAAAGCGGAATACCCTGTAATGAGGACACCAGTCCATCACAAGGCCCACACAAGGGTCACTCAGAGTCATTAATTCTACTGAACAGCTGCAAGTCTCAGCAATATAGTAGGAAACCAGAGCACTTGAAGAAACCCACACAAACACTAAAATATCGAGTGAATTTAACTCTCGCACACACACACAGGTGCACACATACACACACAGACACACATACACACACACAACAGTATGACACAGTATTGCTCCCCCTGAAGCTGCTGTACCACTTAACATATTAATCAACATTTATGTACCTGAGAAAAGTTTTAAAAATATGCTTGAAATGTGCTTGGTCAATGAAAACATTGACCATCTTTGAAGAGGCATTAAATACTTAAAAATCTTATTTTTCAGCAAAATTATCACATGCCCTTTAAAAGTAATATAGCAAAAATGAATGAGACATTATAAATTAATTATTTTATATCGTGATAATATAAGTACACCTTTGTAGATACCATACATAAGTCTTGTGGAATTAATTTCATCTTCTGTTCCTAAAGCCCTGTATAGTATTACATGACTCTGGTCATTTATATTGGCTAATTCTATATATCACCTCAATACTGGTGAAACAATCAGGATGTAGAAATGTAGATAATTGCACCTATTATTTCTGACATGGGGGGATATACATCTCAGCCAAAATGAGCATTTCCACATGACAGTAAGAGGTAACAGAAAATTGGTTTAATTTGATTAACCTCGTATTTCGTTGTATTGGCTGGACAAAAAAACAAAAGTCCGTACATCACATTCACAAACTGAACGTAAAATTAAAAATACTAGCAATATAATGGCAAATATCTATAGCAGTATTTGAAACATTAAATGTCAAATATCTAAAACAAGCTCTTAACCAGTGCTTATTACGTATTCTGATACAAAATACTTCTCTGACATTTTTCTCACAGGGAGCTATGGATGTCTGGATGACGTATCACAACGTCAGGAGTTACAGCCACATGTAATGACAGTTTTAACACATTGTTAATCATCACTGCGAGACTTCATGACAAATAAAGGGAAAATTTTATCAGTCCATGACAATGGTCTAGTGACTCATTCATGCTGTTTTCCCTTTTCTAAAAGTTATAAAGCCGATTAAGGGGTAAATATGTAAATGATATGATAACATTGTTCTGTCATGTCCAGGTCAGTGTTGGTTTCTTATTAAAAGATGATGCTGTCTGTATGGTACCTATATGGTCCCTTCCACACACACTTATCATTGAGCTTCATGGCTACTGATCTTAACTTTGGGAATGTTCCCTAGCTGAACAGTCCCAGGTGTCAAATTAAGCATTAACGGTGCATTTACCAGAGCTATCAATCTCAGATAGTGGCCAGAGATCAGAAAACCATCTGTTTTGATGGGTCCCGGGAGCAGACATGTCAAATCCAATGCATGCACACCCTGCATGTGCACCCTGCCCACGCTTTCTGTAACATGTCCATCTCTGAGTCTGTGATCACACCTAGGATGGGTGCAGTTCAGCATGGCACGTCAGTGACATACTGCATGCATTGCCTCATTCATCTCTGTGCAGGTGCATGTCTTGGGACAAAACTGAATGTAAACATAAGTACTCAGTCATACCGCAAAGTATCTTGATCTAGCCTTTTCGTTGTATTTTAATGAATAGCAGAAATTAATTTCCTGGGGGGTCCAGCAACCCAACTGAGGGGCTGAAGCAAATTTTGATGGAGATTCATTTTTTCTACCTGGTTACGTGCCCGATCAGCAACAAAAACATTTTGGGGGTGGAGGGGGAGTTCAAACCCATTATTTTACCACGTGGCTAAGTGCCTGATGTATTGCTGTTGCGTACATCCCATTTGCGCAGATCCCAAGCCATGAGCATCCCGCCTGCTCTTCTCATCTGGACGCACTCTTCTCATAGCGGTACGTCAGATCACGGGCCGAGAGACAGGCCTGAGTTTCCTTGCAATGAGTTTTACATACACAAAGTGACATAGCAGACAGAGGATGCCCCCCCCCCCAGCCCTGCCAATGTCATCATGACGGCTGCCGCTGTGCACAGGACTGATGAGCAGTGTATGAATTGCGCGGATAAAGCGGCCTGCAAGCATCTTATGGAAGAATTATTAGCTCACCACAGGTCAGAGGTTTTCAGAATCTGTATTAAAGAAAAACAGAACTGCCAAAAAATCTGTGTAATAAAATGTGCCACAGTATGAAATAATAACCGCAAAATCTGAGAAATAACTGCACCGTTACCTAAATAGTTTGTTAAAATGTCACAGTTATAAAACTAACATCAAAGATAACTATAAACGCAGCTTCAAAATTAAAGAATGCATTCATGATTAATCTGCCATATTTCTGATCCTGCATATACATAACCATAAGTCACATTTTGATTGCCTTTCTATATAGAGAAAATGTGCTTTTTGACCATTATCATACTCAGCATATTAGTATTGACCTGTACTGATTGAAATATGGGTCCTGTAGAACTGGGAGACCATCAGGTTACTAGGAGGTTAATTTTACTACATTTTATTGGTAGAGTTGTATTTCCATTTTTTTTAATTACTTCAGACATAATGTCAGTATGCTTTAGCTAATCCCCTTTATACCAGTGTTTCCCAATCCAGTCCTTGGAGACCCACAGCAGTCCACGTTTTTGCTCCCTCCCAGCCCTCAGTAGGGAGCTGGGAAGGAACAAAAGTGTGGACCGTCTGTAAGTGCCCACGGACCTTGCTGAGTAACACTGCTATATACCATTTCACCATAAGCAACATGCAATACTACCACAGAACGCTGACATTAAACATATAGCCAAATATACACAATATATTAATTTATATTTACAAAGGGATAAAAAATAAACATATTTTTATATTTTGCAATATTCCACTACTAAAATCAGATGACGAGAACATTCATTCACTTCACTTGTGCCGTTTTGCATAGCACCGAGACGTGGTGCTCATCAAAGAGAAAATGCACCCAGACCCTGAAGCCCAACCTGATTTAGGTTGTAGCGTTTTTCAGGCCAAAACACCCACTTGATTTCCCTCTTCTGACACCAGCATTCTTGTTCCTACTCACAGTGTTTGAGACACCCAATTCCTGTCACCAAATAAAGTCGCTGTTCCTTCCTCCCATCTCTGCATCACTATCCCACCCAGCGTAAATCTGACAAGCCATGTAATGTGGAGGAAGTTTGCCAACTATGGCATATAATACAAGGTTTCAATTCCAATGACAAGTGACCTGAAGTAATAAGATGATAGTATACATGATATATAGATGATTTAAGCTGAAAGTATACATTAAATGTTATATAACAAAAAGTATGATAGTAGGTAGCACAGGGGTTACAATTAAAGGTGCAAGTCTCAGAAGATGATATCTTGAATGGCTCCAGCCTGAATTTTTAAATTGGCGAAACAAGACTGGAAGATATGTTATCTATTTATAAATAAAAGTATCCAACAAGGAAGTTAACAAAGAAGAAAATGTTCTTATATTTTTGTGGTAGATTGAGATGTTTGTTCAAATTTTCACATCCAGCCTAGATTCTGCTACACAATTTACCTTCTGCAGGCATGGTTCACCTCCAGATGGTTTCACTCAATGCTGAGTCACACCTGCAGTCAATCAATCAATCACTCTATTGAAGCCCCCTCTGGATCATTCTTTTTTGCTCTGGCCTGGGTTTGGTCACATGTAACTTCACAGTCTTGGTGGTCTGGTTTCTCAATCTGTCTTCCTGGATTTTTTTTCTTTTTTCTTCCGTTTCTAGTAACTCTAGTTTCACAATTATGTTTGGATTTCTCCTGGTTTTCACTTGTCAACAGTTTTTGGTTTTATGAATTAACTTAGCATCTTGGATTTTGTTTGGGGTTTGCCTGACCCTGCCTTCTTCCATGATCATCTCAGCGTTTGATTCCTACCTAGTCACCTAGTCTGTGTTCCCTGTGGCTAGAGGCTCCAGCTTGTCAGCACTGATCTAAGGATAACCTGTCAAAGAAGAAAAGACTATAGGGCAGAAAACCTGGTACCTCCAGTATGTGTGTGTCTTTGCCAGTGTCTCGTCTTGGATTTTCAGGTTCATAATAGTCTTTTTTTATAATGCCTTCTGACAGATGACTAAACCTCAAACATGTACTCAGCTGATTTCTATGAGTCATCTGTGGAGAACCACGTCCAAACAAGAGATGATAATCCACTGTTACATGATCAACTACAGCGCATAAATATGCTTCTTCAGTCGCAGCTGAAGGGGTAAAACTTATTGTGACCACAGACCTTGTTAAAAGGTGGCAATATGCATGCATCTATGACGGTATGATAGGCATCCAGGTTTGTGTCAATAGTTTCTCCTCCAGCATCTCTTAATGCCTTACAGGCAGGCCTATGATTGTGCTACAGATAGGGAAAAGGAATCCTGCATTATATTGTTTTTTACGAGTCATGCCTTAGCATAGACCAGTGTTTCCCAATCTGGTCCTTGGGGACCCATACTTAGTCCAGGTTTTTGCTCCCTCCCAGCTCCCTACGGGAGCAAAAACATGGACTGTCTGTGGGTCCCTGAAGACCGGGTTGGGAAACACTGGCATAGACCATGACTATTTGGGATATGCATTTGTCATTTTGGGGAGATGTTTAATCTTGCAAGTTGGAATGTGGCTTCTCATCTGTTTAGACTGGGCTAGGGTCATTTCACTGCTGTAATATATGCCATAGATTTTTAATTATTGCAGCAGACAGTGGCAACAATGTATGGGTGTTGACTATCATATAATAACAAATTATCCACTGAGCTCAAAAAGCAGCTAGGCAACCAAGATTATGAACTCTGGTCACCCTAATTGGGTGAGGCCTACAGTGAGGTCACAGTAAAAATGATACCAGTTTCCATTAATGTCATTGTCTGTCTAGAGGGTCCGGTCAGCCTTCATCATTACTAAACTAGATCTTCTAAGTGCATGAAATTCCATGAGAACACAGGATGGAGACTGCCTTCTAAATTACCAAGGGACATTACAAATATTTAGTTACACCTTTTAGGTTAGCTAATGTTCAATCCACATCCCAGGCATTCATCAATTATGTACTAAATATGCCAAACATGTATGTCATCTTTAACCTTGACAATATCTCTGTGTCTATGCTAGAACATAGGTCATGTTCAGTCTGTCTTGCAGTGATTGTTGGAAAATTGTTCGTATGTTAAGTTAGAAAAACATGAATTCCATGTTGGTACCATCTCATTTCTTTGGATTTGTGTTCCAAATGGTCTATGAATGTTGGCTCAAACTATTTTGGATGAATCTATTCTATCTTCATTCAAATCCAAATACTACTTCCTGTGGTTTGCAAATTTCTAATGCAGGTTTGTCCAAAACCTTAACTCTGCCAACCCCATGACTGTACGCAACAAGGGCGAGCCTCAGAGTATTAAAAGCATGAAGGAGGGCCAACCGTGGCTGTGTGCAGTCCAAGGTATCTATTTCCAATGGTCTCTTCCCAGATCTTTATAAACTTACATCTTGTTGAACTTTATAAAAAAAATGTATTCTTCTGACTTGTGACAAAAAGGAGTTTATAAAGAAAAAACTATTTATCTATCTGCTTTCTCCAATTACTAATGTAAGTTATACAGCAAAGTATAAAAGTCAAAGAATAAAGTAGGTTATACATAATGATTTTCATGGGAAGACACTTAGACATTTAGAAAGAGAGAGAGAGAACAGAGAGCCAGATTCATACCTGCCATCATGGAAGCAATGTAATAGCAGTACTAAAATTTTAAAGCATTTTAATATCGAAATAGTCAAGACAGTGATAGTTACAATGCCAAGGAAGGCCTTGCCAGACATTCAGTAGTTACAACTTCCTTTTTATCATATTTTAGAAGTAATGTTTTTTTTAATTATATTTTGGTTCTAGAAACTGTATTGCTTGTTATCGTTCTCATGAATCCTTAGTGACTGCACTGATTTTTAATATGACTGCATTGTGAAAGTGCGATTTATGCTGGGATAGTCTAGACATTTAGGAGACCTCCCGGAGGAGTGTCCTGGCTGCCAAAGTGCTTGACCTGTACTTGTAAGCCACCAGCTGGCAAGAGTTGCTCTTTGTCATAAAGCATGCTAGTCACTGCATGCTTACTGGAGAGACCCCCATTCGCGTTCAGGGACACCGGTAACTTTAGACGCAAATGTTCAGCTCAGTATTGCCACCATGTGCCATTATCCTCAGAATGTTTTCAGTCTGCTTTGTATGGAAAGCGCTGATTAACAGACATACCTGAGCAGAAGCTTGAAGAAAGGCTGCAATTATATGTTGTGTATAAAAAGTACTAGTGCACATTTGTGTTGCAAAAGTTCAAAACCAGGACCACACTGGTACACCAATGAAACGTGCATTTAAAGTGATTTCAGTTAAAACTGAATAAATTTCAGCAAACATTCATACTTTCCAGATGTCGCTCAGACAGAGAAGGGAGTTCTGCATAGTGCCGCAAGAATGCTACTCAAAACGGCCTCACAGGTGACATTTACAGCCCTGTGGGTGACAGGTGCTGCTGGCCTCCGGCTTGGCCTGGCACCTCATTCTTTGGCCTAATTGAAAGGATGTTAATCGCAGTGTTTCTGCTGAGCTCGTTCACCAGTAGCGTGCAGGCCCTCCTTCATTGTGCATATGGCACAAGCTGAGGAATGGTAACCTATACAAGCAGGATTATGCTCCCATATTTGGATTATGGGCTTGTTTGTGAAGCAAGGTTCTGCACTGATGAGCAATGGGAGCCTAGTTAGAAACCTCTAGAGGATTCATTTTGTGCACAGATAGTCTAGTGTCAACGTACAAAGTGTAGGGCACTGCATCAGTGAGGACACAATTAGCACCATGGTCCGCACAGGTGTGACTGGAGAATAATATGAAAATAGCACCACACAGGAAACAAAGATATATAGCTAAACCTATCTAGATCTTCTGCTGCTTATCTGTAGATTTTCTAACTTTCAGAGCACTTGACTGGGAACTATTATGGTATAAACTTTATATAACATATTATAGGGTATGAGTCTGTATTTTACATGTCATCTTCAGTATGGAGATTTGTCTTTGGGCTATAATGTGTTCTCCAGAGCTAGCTGTTTATAAAGCCCTTGCTGGAAGCTCTTTCGGCAGGGCCAGCATCACTGGCGAATCAAGTGACTTTACTAAAGAAAATGCAGCCCATGCGTAGCTCACAGTTTCCTAGAAGAGTGGAGCAGGAGAAGCACAGCCAGCATCTGAAAGCAGTTCTGGCTCCAAGGAATTCACCCAGTAGAGGGATCCATGTGAAAAGCCTCACCGGGGGATTCGAAGAGAGAGCCAAAGAGGCTCAATGTGCAGCATCCAGGAGGAAAAAGCACTCTGTTTGCTTGGAGATCTTACATGGACAGACACCTACCATAATAATGCTCACCCACTTTAACTAACTGGACCAATCTGATGATAGAATACATACTGTATCTATGGGAAAAATTACAGCTTTGAACAAAAATGACATACTGCTCTTCAAAGATCATTAACCTCACTTTGGCCAGAAAAATCAACCGAGCTGATGCGATGAACATTCCGACAAAGGCATAAAATACATAATGCATAGTCCTTACATGCGCGCGCACACACACACACACACATTTATATTCATATCTTTGTGGGGACAGTCCTTTCATTTCTATGGGAAAAAACCTAACCTCAACAACGATATGATGATGATGATTGTTGTTGTCATCATTGTAATAATAACAACAATAATAATAATAATAATCATTATTATAATTATTATTATTGTGATTATGTTTTTAGTGGAGGAAGTAGTAGTGATACATATGTTCGTTAATTTGTTTATTTTTCTTGGCAATTGCCTCAGCTTTCATTATCCACAACCATCGCATATAAATACAAGGCTGTCTATTTTTCTGCCTTTTCCTTTTTTCCTTTTCTTTCTTCTCATCCCTCTGCTGTTCCTTCCATGTAATATGGACTTCACTAGTTCCCCAGTCCCGCCACTTGCCCCAGATCTTAGTTTGCTCCAATCCCTATACTCGCTGCCCTTGGATCGGTGGCCAGTTCTTTCACCCTGTACCTCTGGGTGGGGTGGGGTGGGTGACCCGGTGCATTCGAGGTGGGTCACTGAGCTGGTCTGGGGTGATGGCCCTCCAGTGGCCACCCTCCCGCCTGCTGATCTCTCCCATTCTGGGCTGGGCCAACCTGCATGCTCTGCTCCTTGTAATGAATCACACCACAAAGGCACTCTCTATCCCACTCATAGAGACACACAAAACAACACCACCCTAGAACAGGGATGGGGGTGTGGCAGCTAGGACACTGTCCTGGGGGTCACCAAGTCTCTCCCTCTGTAACGCTCACGGTGTGCAGTGGGCTCTGGCTGCCGAGTCATGTGGGGGACATGGGGTGACTCACTGGGAGTTGGTCCAATACAGGGATATCCTGGCCGAATAAAAACCAATACACCACCCCAGTTAACTTTCTTTTTGCTCCTCCTTCTGTTGTCTTTCACTTCTACCTCCGGATATATCTCTTTTACCTTCCCCAACACACAAAAACATACATACCAACACAAAGACAAGCCCACCATTAAGGGACAATTAAAGTATTCACCCTCACAGTCTACACATATATACTGTGAATAATAACACGTAATGATTCTGTCATTGTACATTTTTAGCAGATTTTCTTCCTTCTTCTTTTCTATCTTTAAAAAAAACACAAATTACAACCCTTCAAGTATAATTTATTATTAGGAAAACCATTTTGGTAATGATTAATTGAATGGTTATAAATTTAACCTAATTCCAAAAATACTCCTTTAGATTTCATTGCACCAAAGGTGGCGATTGTGTAACATTCCAAGAAAAACAAAAAACTGTAAATGATATGTAAGAAAAATATTGAAAATAAGCCTTAAATTTTTAGCACTTCTCTAGCATGACCCATATTATAACATATTCAATAAAACACAGAGTGTTTTCAGCAAAAAAACAACCTGGTTTCCTTGCAATGGAGGCCCAAGCCTACTTCTTGCTGCTTAGCCAAAACAGTTCAGCCAAAGTTATGGAGAGCAGCCATGCAGAGCTTTGCAGCATGTCGGAGTGGGGAAAGGCCCTGCTGCTGGAGAATGGACATCAGCATCCTGCTTATGGCCACCCAACAAAAAGGAGATCCTGACGAGAAAGAGCCGCAGCACCTTATGAACTGCAGAAGGTCACTGTCCAGCTTCATTTGACTGCCTTGAGGAGCATTACTAGATAATTGTATGCGAGTGTGTGTGTATGTGTGTGTGTGTGTGTATATATATATATATATATATATATATATATATATAT
>JAAGVU020000040.1:15985632-16004974 GCA_011763525.2 Mormyrus iriodes | reverse complement strand
ATTACTAGATATTTGTATGTGTGTGTGTGTGTGTGTGCGTGTGTGTGTGTATATATATATATATATATATATATATATATATATATATATATATGTATGTATGTATGTATAAGTGTGTGTGTGTGTGTGTGTGTGTGTGTGTACATATATATATATATAGATATAGATATAAAACAGATAATTTCCTGGGAGAAAATTAAAGACTTTTCTGTTTCTCTTTCCACCATTTGTCTTTTTATATCTGTGTTGTTTTTAGTAAGCTTCCCTACTGACACCTGCATAGATAAACCTTACGCACCTGTGCAAACCTCTGTTTGACCCTTTTCTTCAAATTTAATTTGTATTTAAGGGCTGTGCACATTAACGAAAACCCCAAATGAAAAAGGACAGTGACTTTGAAAGAACTAGATGACATACACAGCTAGACAGTTGACTCATATTAGGCCGAGTGCCAAAGAGCGGCGTGTGTCAGGTATAAAGTCAGCACTTTGATATGTGAGTTTCAGTAACGACGTGAATTGTAGGTGTGTTAGTCACAAAAGCTGCTAAATGACTTAACGTGACTGGAGGCACAGTGCTTAAAATCACCACAACATGTGCCAAATGTGAACGACTTGCATGGGCAACGAGGACCAGTTATTACGAGTCAAAGCTGACAAGCATAGATGGATACTTAACAGGATAATTGCTCAACGCCACCAAACTATGGCTCCATAAATTATCACAGGGTTGAATCAACTTCTCAATGACTCAGTTTGAACAACAACTACGTCATGAGCCTTTTACTCGTGACAGGGCTGTTGCATCTGAGGCAAATGCACAGAGAGCCATAACATGGTATAAAGAGCAGAAGACCTGGACTCCTAAGCGATAGAACAAAAATGACATGGTCTGATGACTCGTATGTTACTCATCTGGACGTGGTCTCATTAGCAGAAAGCCAAAGGATTCCTTCAACCCACAGAGTCTGCTGACAACTGTTAGACACGATGCTAGATCTGTAATGTTATGCACTGCCATTTCATACAAGGCACTGTGTCCACTGATTATTCTGCATGTTTGCAAAATAGCCCGGGCATATAAAGTCATTTTAAAGGACCCTTTGTGCTCTATGGTGCAAAAATTCCCATATATGCCAAGATTTTAATGTCCCCATAAATACAGGTTTAAAAGTTCAAAAGTGGTTTTATAAACACCATGATTAAGTCAAACGCCTCTCAGGGCCTCATCAATCACCAGATCTAAACATCACTGGACCTTCATGGTAAATTCTAGAGGACAGAGTGCAAAGTTGAGTTCCAACTCCTTTATCTTGTCCAATCCCCAATTACACACAGTTCAAGACCTGTCTGTCTGTCTAAATTCCAGGAAGGATTGAAGCTGTTCTTTACGTTAAGGCCGGCATAGTCCTTATTGGTCACTTCACGTTGTCAGGTATGTCATTGAGGGCAGAACAAAGGTCGTCTCCAAGACCTTCAAAGCCCAAAAAGAGTTTAAATATTAATTTTTGAACCTCCCAGTTCAATGTATTGCAATGGATGTCAGCTCCATTGCTGTAATAATATGAGAATAAATTTCTTAACAGTTGTGATGACACTGCTGTGTAAAACTAACTGTGGAATATGCAGATACATTTCCATGAATGAACAAGCTTTAACCCAAGTCCCAATCACAGAGGCAATGGGGAAGTAGGACGTACACTGTCTGTTATCATCAATATCCTCCTTACACTGAGCTTTTCCTATTCACATAAAAAGCATGCTTTATGGTTTCCATCCCAGGCTTATCTGACCTGGCATCCTTAAACCATTCCAGCTGAGGATAATCGGGCCTTGCAAAGACCCCGGTGAGAGCAAATGCAGAACAGCAGAGTTACTGGGAGGGAGAAAGAGGGGCGGAGTCAGCACACAGCTTAGCGCTCAGCTCTAACTGAATGGATGCACTATGGAACTATCATTCCTGCATACTCTAGAAGTACAGTTATATCTGCATAATGCAACATCTGGACAAGGAGGACCAGGTATCCCTAAACCTTTAGTAGTCTGAGTAAAGCATGCTGTCTCTATCTAAATAATAATAATAATAATAATTCACTCAAAGAATTCTGTTAATGACAATGCAAATGCCAAGTCTAATCTTTGTTTAATGTAACACTGGTAATATATAAAGCTACAGCATATTTAAAAAACAGCTGATGATGAAAGTATTGATTAAATTCCTTACCCACTACTGGTTTATTCATAAAAGGTATAATCAACATAATGCATAGTGATCAGATGATAAATTATATTACCCACAATAAATCTTCACCTGAAGTTCATTCTAAGGGAAATCGTAAGCTCAGCGTGTAAAGGCCTTTGAGTGTAACAGGCTGTTATTCATCAGGCTCTTTATGGAGAGAAATTCTATTGGTTCCACCTGTATCATATATGCTCTCCTGTTCCAAGAAACAATGTGCTGTTTTTCAAAATAACTCCATTGAAGGGAGAAATCATATAAAACTAGGAAGCAGACCCTACTACTCCTTACACAATCCCCTACCCCTTCCCTCCCCCCCCCCAAAAAACATCACATTATCATCATAACACAAAGAAGCCAAAAGAATAAAAAACAGAATTAAAAATAGACTCTCTGCCGGTTGAGTAATGAGTAACAAATAAACCCAATACAAGACAAAAAGACACCAATATTTTTTCCAAACTCCACCCCCAGTCAAGCTGTGATAAATAGCTGCAGCCATCCAGCATTAACCCTGACTCAGCACTGCGAACTTTGGGCCCAGATGCAACCCACTTACCACATGGGATGGGCCACTTCCTTCACTTGGTCCTCCCCTGCAGTGAGGGGCTCCCTTCCCTCCCCAGGGATTTGGGACACCCACAGTCTGAAGTACTGATTTCTTTACGACAGTCCCAGACCTAAACTCTCCCTAAGGCCAATTCCTCCCCATAAATACCAGGATTCCTGAAGTAAGAAGAAGATATCTTCATAATGATGTGTCCACTTACATGAATGTCGTGAAAATTAAGTGCCTGAAGTATGTCTATAGAGATCCTGTTAGTATATTTAAACTAATGGCACAATTACCCATTTACAGATGGTTTTGTCCAAAGTAGCATACAAATGAGACTGAGAGAGCAGGGTCAGCCAGCATCCTTGGAGCATTTAAGGTTAAGGAGCTTGCCATACTCTGCCAGCCGTGGGATTTGCACCCATGACCTTCCAGACATGGGCACAGCTCCACATCCCAGTAAGCTACACACCACTCCAGGAGTTATAGCTGCATTGTAGTAATGCAGATGGAGAAACATTTATGAACTCTTACGTGACCATTTTTTTTTACATAATACTGCTTCAAAATACATTCATCTTCATCCACTGTTTATGAGTCAACAGGTTATGAGGCCATTTATCAAATGTTAAAGATCTGACTGTCTGAGCTTTATATTGCAACACAAAGCCTTAGTGAATTCCTTCAACTTGTTTGCTGAGATGGTTCCAAAGGAATACGTGAGAAATCACTTTCTAACGGCTAAATCAGTCAAATACAGTGAATTTTGAAAGTATTGCAGCTACTCACATACCACTTCAACAGATGCCTGTTTAACAGATGCTGTTTTATTTGCATATCAAAGCACAATTTACCAAAAACAGTTCAAAGAACACCTCTGAGAAAAAGATTATACATGTAAAACAATATCTTCATGCTTCATAATGAAAACTGAATTACTCAAAGAACATTTACAGAACAAATACCTAAAATTTAAGTGCAAAAATATTCTTCCAAAATCATCAGTTCTTCATAAGTATCCCTGTACAAAGACTGCGGTGAATAAAAACATATGTGCATGAAGTTTATGGTCCTAAGTATATCATTATAATCAACATTTCTATTATTTTTAGACAGTTTTCTGTCAACTTTTCCAGCAGGACAAATAAAAACCTAAACAATGCAATAAATAAGCAGATTATATGGAAAGCTTAAAATTGGATACATACTAGACACTTCCATTAGAATGTATTTTAATGCTTTTTATTACTAACTTTCATATTAAGAGACTGGAATAGCAGATTCTATGCACCACCCCAAATCCAGACCAATAGCTAACACACACACGTAGCTCAGGGTCCCTTGCCTCCTAATCCTTTCCTCTGCAGGGGGGTCCATCGTCAGCCCAATGACAGCTAGCATGCTAGCCCCCAGGACTGGAAGCCAAAGACATGCTCCAAAGTATGCACAGACATTCACCCGCAACAGAACACACACAATGGGGAATATGATCGTCTTTGAAAATTAGGAAATGCTTTTTCATTTATGTCTTGAGAAAAAGAAATTCCTGTTCATATATACGGCTTTTCCTTACATTGTAAGCTAATATAATAGTATAGAAAATGTACACATTCAAAGAAAAACTAAATATATAAACAGCAAAATGAAACAAGTATTTATTTTAAATAATATTTAAATACTTGAAACTGTACATACTTGTAAAAGAATTCAGCACCATATTACAATATAACATATATTGACTTAATAAATATATATTGTTAATTAATTATTCATCATGTATGGTGGATTTGCAATGTAGCCTTACACTGAAAGGGTCTTGTAAAGGAATAAGGGTTAGAAGTCAAGTTCTAATCAGATGTCTTGGTCCCGC
Organism: Mormyrus iriodes; assembly: GCA_011763525.2. Lineage (NCBI taxonomy): Eukaryota > Metazoa > Chordata > Actinopteri > Osteoglossiformes > Mormyridae > Mormyrus > Mormyrus iriodes. The sequence continues at coordinate 16,000,313 of JAAGVU020000040.1, read as the reverse complement.
CTCCTCTACAATGTCACTGGTTATCTCCCTGAACCAACCATTTTCCGTTCTGCCTTCAGAACATTTTTGTGTAAGCAAAACTCCCATGAGCTACTACTCTAGAAAATCAGTATCTTTAAAACATCAATTGAAGTATAGTCCTAATTATTAAAACAGAATTTGCCAATATCCCTATAGTTTACAGCGAAATATAGTTTTGCAGACTTGATATTTTCATTTGCAATCAAAAAAGGATTTAACCCTGTCAGAAGAAGTTATCAATGTGGGATTTCCTTTGGGAAAATCCCGCCCATAAAGAAGTTCTCCTGATCATGAGTTTGCAGATTTCCAGAAGCAGAACACGGGTGTAGATTATACAAACTAAACAAGAGATCCAATACTTATTTCAGCTTATTTTGGGGTGGGGTTACATGGGGAAAAAAAAGATTTTAATGAGCAGTGAAAAAGTTTGGCAGAAGATACTATGCTTTATACTGAAACATGAAAAGGTTCCTTGAGGTAAATCCAGTTCAAATACTTTGATGCCTGTGTGGCACAGCTTCACCACAATGTGATGCCACATAAGTTTCAACTTTGTTTCACAGAAAACAGATGTGCTCATTATTATAGGCATTGTTTTCTTCTTCGTGGACCGAAACATAAAGACCTCCAGAAAACTAGACTCCTCTTTTCGGAAGGCATCTCCCAGCAGCTTTCCCTGGTCCTACAACCCCTGGCAAAAATTATGCAATTACCACTCTCAGAGGATGCTCACCCAGAATTTGTACTTCATAGCAAATAAACATAGCACATGACACAAAATTCTTGTTTAATAGTTGAACATTCAGGCTTCATAAAACATGCCTCAAACAAATTAAATTGTGTTTAAATTTTAATTCATGGCACATTTTTGTCCAGATCAAGTTGAGGAAAAAAAATATGGAATCACTCAAGGTTAAAAAAATAATAATAATAATAATAATGGAATCACCTTGATATTTGTATTTCTAAAACAAATACCAGCACAAGTCTAAAACTCAAAATTAATCTGCAGTTTAAAAGAGAGTGCTTACAGACCTTAACAAGCTGCTGGACTTAACGAGCTTGTTGGCTAATTGAAAGGACACATGGCCCCAACAAGAGACCTGTCAACTGAACCAATGGAAAGGATTATAAATCAAGAAGGGAATCCAACGTGGAGTGTTGGCTGTTCCCAGTCGGCTGTGTCAAAATTCTGTGCAGTTATAAACAAAGTGGAGGGTTACAAAAGGAAAACATACAGATAGACCAAGAAAGAAAGTGTCAGGATAGAAAACTCAAAGCAATATGGCTTGAAAATAGAAAATGGACAACAAGACAAATGAGAAACAAATGGGTAGAAACAGGAGTCGATGTTTGTGACTTAACTGTAAGAAATTGGCTGAATGAAGTGGGATTTACATACAGAAAACCAAACGAAAACCAGCACTAACACCTAAGCAGAAGAAAACAAGGTTACAGTGGGCTAAAGAGAAGCATCATGGAGTGAGGATGATTGGATGAAAGTGATATTCAGTGATAAATGACAAATCTGCACTGGCCAAGGAGATGATGCTGGAACTTTCATCAGGTGCCATTCTAATGAAACATAATAAGATGACTTTCTGAATAAAGCAAGCAAATTTCCCCAATCATTTATGACACGGGGTTGCATGTTAGGTAAAGGACCAGGGGAGATGGCAGTCATTACCTCAACAGTTAATGCACAGGTGTACATTGAAATTTTGGACACTTTTTTCATTCCATTGATAGAAAATAAGTTTGGGGGTGATGAAGGCATCTTTCAGGATGATAATGCATCTTGCCATGGAGCAATGAATGTGAAAGCTGTTCTTCGGAAAAGGCATAGCAACTCAATCACGTGGCCAGCCAACAGTCCGGATCTCAATCCGATTGAAATTTTACGGTGGAAATTTTAAAAACTGTTCCATGACATGGTCCCATCCTGTAAAGCTGATCTGTCAAAAGCTATTTGAGAAAGCTGGAACTAGCTTAATGCAGAATATTGTTTTTCATTAGTGAAGTCCATGCCTCAAAGAATTCAGGGCTGAGGAAGAGCAACAAAGTACTAATTGTGATTTTTTTTTAGTTGATGATTCCAAAATTTTTTCTTCTACTTCATCTGGACAAAAATGTGCCAATAATTAAAACAATTTAATTTAATTTGCGAGATGAACATATTCTAAGTGTGGCGCCACCATAACTTTTGCCAGGGGTTCTATCTCCAGTGTAATTTGAAATGTCACTGGTCACCCATCCCGTGCCTCTGTGTTCAATTTTGTAACCAAGGCCACAGTTTCCAGGTGAAAGGGTCTGTTCTCTTCAAGACACTGTTGTGCAAAGCCCATTTTCACAATGTATTTTTGGTCCTGTGTTTCTCAGACTGTCCTGAGATAACTCTTTCTATGACCAGCCCAAAACACACAACCCAAAGACACTTAAGATGACAGGCACATTGGACATAGTTCAGTCTCCTGCCATATAGACAAATCTGCTGTTATGTCAGTATACAGAGCAATAAAAGTAAAGCAGCAGACTGATGTATGTATGGATTTCTCTCCCATGAAAACATGTTACACACGAATCTGCAGAGGGCTTTGGCTTTACTGTGCCTCTAAGCACCACTAACTCACTTCAGGGAATGCTAAGCAGGCACAATTACTAAATCTTGCATAAGGCACACATGCTATGGCACGCTAAACATTGGCATGCGAGACAGCCTGTTTCCTGTAAACAGATGGGCCTTGGTCACTGAAGTCCCTTGGAAGAGATACAAATGAATCTTGCCTGTCAGCAGTGGAAGCCAGAGGTGGTGATGTCACCAACATCAAGTTAACAGTTTTCATTTTGCAGGACTGAAACATCAATATTTATAAGATAATAAGGCTGCCTGCTGCTTATAACATACAGTTTTCAATGATGATTAGTGTTATGACCCCTGGTCACTGGGATTTGATTGGACAATTTTTGCATATCTAACAAGCTAATGGCCTTGAATAAGCCACCAGTTTTCCCAATGAAAGGAAGTACTGCCTACTTCCAGGAAAGAACTGGCTACTTCTCTAGATAACAAAAGACCAGCAAGATGCAGAGAGGAAGGTTTGGTTGTAGAATTTGGCTGGAGAACATGACTGACTTCTTTCAGCTTAGATTTTGACTTCCATTTTAGTTTATGGTCTTGGTATGTTGGAAAGACTTGCTGTCTTTGGACATGTGTTTCTACTTGTTTGTGCATATGACCTTTGGTTTTGAGTCAGTTTTAATATCTTTTGTACATTCCTGTTCTCTTTTAGGGAATACTCACACTTAGCCCGGTTGCCTCACACTGTGCACAATTGACCCCCCCCCCCGCTGGTTTGCACTCACATTGTGCTTAACATTCTGGGCCCAAGAACGCTTTTGACATCACTGTGTGACTTTTTGTGTTGAAGAAAACATAGGAAGAAAAGCGCTATTGCACAACATGATGGAGTTCATTACTAATGTCCTTATTTTGTGGCTTATTAAGGAATTGTTTTGGGTGCGATGACACACGACCCTCTTATAGATTTATCAAGTATACAAAGCAATGATTTTCATCTAAATCATGCTGCATATAAAGAGACAGTACTGTATTATACCAAATATCTCAGAGTCTTTGTGTGTGTGACATCCAGTTGTTCCTGGATACTCTCATCAGCTCAAATTTCCAGCAAACACTGCACCTCTGCCGTAGACCAAAGTGATCCCTTTGGTGCCATGTTTGTTAAGTGTTTGATACTACCCAACCTGTACAGCTTACCCGATCCATTCCATCAGGGTCTGGTTCATGTACAGTGCACATATGAACATGCGTGTGCCACTCGCAATCATTGACGCCATGTCTCTGTTCCGTGCTCAGGCATGGTTAGCAATCACACAGCATGCATACTATGCCTGAGTCCAACTGAACCATTCCTGGGACAATCTCTTTAAGCAGGCCCGGGCACAGCATGGAGTGATTGCACTAGTTAAACAAACTAGACTTTGGGGGTCAGACGTGCTTGGGCACGGTGTGGATCGCCCATTTAGCATGCCACATAACTAAATTGTGTGTTTGAGCCATATTATTCATTTAACAACACTTGTGCATAATTTTCATGTAACTTCCTAGTACCCCTAGATATAAGGTGAAACCCTAGCATAACACCTCAAAGAATGCCAGTATCACCTAGTTTTGTATGAGACCATATATTCCCAATATGACATGCCTTTCATTTCTGCTATGTACATAGCACATCTATAATCTGTCAACACTTATTTGATTTTATTGATCTAGTAATAGGCAGAAAAAATATAAAGCAGGAGAATCAGTAATCGCCAGGCAATTTCTGTTGAATATTTACTCAAGTAACTGATAAACAATATATTCATTTTCTCTAATTTTTTTTCCAAAATAATTGAAACAACAATGCATTAAGATCAACAGAATTCCCACTGTATAGCCCCTAAGAGCTACATAGCTTATTGCAATGATGTGCTCTCCGTCTAGCAGGACTGCTGTGGGAGCTGGTCCCTATCTGATTTGTCCAGGAACCAGCTATCACAATAGGCAGTCACAAACCCGGTGATATGTAGCATTTCAGATTTTAAAGCCATATTATCTCATAATTAATGTTACAAAAGAATGACGGCTTCAAAGACAAAGAGGAAGAGCCTTTTAACAGGTGTAAATCAGGCCAGTCAGAGGGCTTGATATTTCCAAACCTTCAAGCCAATCGGGGGGCGTGATATTTCCAAACCTTCAAGCCAATCGGGGGGCGTGATATTTCCATAGCCTATTAAATTTAGCAATGGTCTGCTTCACTTATCTCATTGGAATTTATCACATTGTTTCTGTTACATATTTTCATATTTTTCTGTATCTTTACTCTTTTTAAAACTCAAAGGACACAGTTATGCATTTTCAATATTTTTCTATGCCACTATAACCACTCTTCAGCACAACCATGTTCTTCATCTTTAATATACTGTATATGAACAACTTTCACTGCAATATTCTTTTGCAATATTCTGATGCAAGTTAACTGTACTTAGTTATTTTGAACACCACATACCGATATTGCAACTACGGATCTTGTGTAATCCTGCTGGATCGATCAGCACTTCATTATGTTGGTGAAACTTTTAACTCCTGCTGCATGCCGATGTGCTGGTACACTCTGTTCCTTGGGCCAGCCAGTATCCTGACACATATGCACTCTTGGTATTTTTATGAAAAGGATGCATTATTTTAAAAAATATAACGCATTTTCAAATGAGCCTCTGATCCAGCCTTTGCACAACCCTTCAAAAAATAGGAAGTACGCCATTCTGTCAACCAGGAAAAAATGGAAGTGCTCCATTCTGGGTTTTACATGCAGAGCTTATTTAATTTGTTAAATATTACAAAATAAGTTTTGTTTTGTGCATCTAGGGCCTCGTTCACGCCTGCAGCAGGAACATAGCTACAACAGGCTACGCGTTTCCACACCTGACGTGTACCAGTTTATTTCCATGCACACTCTTCGGCTGACTACTCAGTTATTAGTAACCGGCTATAATTTTATCCCTGTTGAAGTCAGAAGTCTGCCATCTGAAACATGAGTAAGGAGTGACAGGACATCCCACGTGGAGTGTCTCCCCTGCAAACAGGATCACGCAGCAACATCGTGAATGCCACTTACCGAGACGATGTCGGGTCCCACCGGATACACTGTGTTCTTTTCACGGGCCGTGATTTATTTGTTTGAGAGTGACATAAAATCATCGCTGACTGACGTCAACGCCTGACTGCGCTGCGGCCCACCTGCCCAGCAGTGTGCAGTATCCTGCAGTCAGTGCTGCGGTCATACCAGGATGTCGAGTCAAACAAATGACCATAGCTTATGCAGAACTGCACTGAACCTGCCACCCAAGAAGGATGGCATTGTGTGAGGGTCAGTGAATGTGGTCTAGAGGCATGTTTCAAGTTCATGGCAGGGCAGGTCATAGATTATTTCAAATTCATAAATATTTAGTTGCATCAATGGGTTATAATATAAAAACCAAGCCCTGGCTTATCCGCAATGCAGAAAATTAAATAAACAAGAGTGTTCCCCAAGACTTTACGACCCTTTCCATGCTTGTGTAAAATACAGTCTTGCTCTGAGGTCATTATGGTTTAAAGTCGATGCCCTCTGGACAGAATGACACACAAACACTCAAACGAAGAGCTTTGAAATGAGCTTCACCTTAAAGTAGATAACAGTTTCTGTCTGGTTTCTGTTTCAGAAAATATGCCGCTTAATTATTTATGACACATTTATGCTGTCTTGAGCACTTTACCAGGACTGGATGAGTCAGTAAGACCTACTCATTGCAATCTGGGGAGCCCAGCTGATCTGGCCCCTTGGATGTTTTAGTACACAACAGCTATATGACACAGAGCCAACAAAGTAAGTCAGGAAACAAAATAGACACAATTTTTTTTAATTTCCTGAACTGACGTCAGGTATCAAAAACAATTTAATGCTGATGGTAAAAGGCCTGCAAAGAGTTCAGCAGGCTAACCGAGTCTTTCAGATTGGAGAATTAATGAGCTAATAGTGAAGAGAAACTGAAATTCATGAGAGATTCTGCTAGGAGAGATATGACGGTCTTCATTCAAGCACCAGGACAGAAATGACAGAGCACAGCATGCTAAAGCCAGTGTCAGATCAGCAAAACGGCTTGAGTAGAAAAACATAGACAGTCTAATGACGAGAAAGACAATTACAACCTAGACAGGTCTCTTGTAGGGGAATCTAGCCGTGTAGATGTGTGCCTACCTACATATTCCATCCCACTGATCTCAGCATTTTCCATCAGGTGGGAAGTTAGAATATTACAGCCATGGAGCAAGTAGCATTCATGCTGTAAATTATTAACCCTTAAAACAGCATATTTGCAGTGACAGACTGTTCAGTTTTGTCGCCCTTACAAACGGAAGCACTAACTGCTATATCTTTAGACTCAGGCTTGGTTAGTCTGCTCCTGGAAAACCTCAGACAGCCACTTCCTACTTCAGCCTGAATCTAATTGCTGCTTAAATGGGATTAAATGTTTAGCAAAATAAATTTATTGAATCTTGAGGAAGATTCTCTAATTGAATTTTCATGTAGCAATGGATTGTTATGACATGGGAAAGGAGTAAGGTCTCCCTCGTCCTGAATGCTCCCTGCAGGTATGCAGGCCTCGCCAAGGTGTTTGCTTAGGCTTTGATCGCTCCAACACTGACGCAAAGGGCTCCTGCTAGCATGTTTTACTATCCCCACTCGACATATTGTTGCATTACCTCTGAGACATGGCAGACTATATCACTGACAGACTTGGACTGTTAATTCTGGAGGTGATGCGAGGCTCCATGGGTTAGACTACTGTGTTTGTGATCAGGTGGTCATTGGTTCAAATGCTGTGGCTGGCAGAGTCATTTCACCATTGGACCCTTGAATAACACTCTTCACCCCAATGGCCCCCAGGGAGTGGTTGATTCTGCTCTCTCAAATGTACAATGCATTGGTCATATAAATGTTAGCCACATTGAGCAACTGAATCCAAATAAAAAGACTTCAATCCACTGTTCTAACAATTGCCGACCTACATTTTTTTTTTAATTTCCATGGAATTAAATGTTAAGAGTTAAGTGGGGGGTTTGAATCCCGCCTCCACTCTTTATGCATGGAGTTTGCATGTTCTCCACATGGAACTCCAGTTTCTGATCACAGTCGTAAGACATTCAGTTAGGTGAATGGACATCTCTCACACTGCCATAGCACCGAAGTGTATGAGTGGGTGTGTGTGCGTGCGTGTGTGCGTGTGGATGGGAGCTAGAATCTGTGACCTGCTGCCACTGTGACCCCCAAAAGAAGTGGTATGAAAATGGTGATATTCTAATGCTGTCAGACTTAAAATAATAGCATCACATTCAACCATCTTCCTTTCAGTTATATTTTTGTTTCTGGAACGTGTTCGGTTCAATGTTTCATGACAGCTAATTCATAAACACACACCAAATGTATGCTTAAATATTTGTTTAAATGAGAATTTAATATTGATCTAAGAACATGTGACTTATTAGGAGCTATTTTTACGAACAACTGAAAGTTGTTTTCTCATTAGGTACTTTGGCACCCTCCTGCAGGTGGGCAAACACTGCGGGACCAGAAGCAACGAGTCGGCACAGCACATGGTCTAGGGTTTTCTCAGTCGCGTGGAAAACAGATATCCGTCAGGCTTGTTTACGTCTTTCCTAACAGATGCAGACTCTGCCTGCTGAAGACCAGCGTTTCAGTGCTAACAAAGACCATCTCTAACGAAGGCCACCGTCCACAAAAAAAAGAAACATTTCCCACTCTCACACAGACACCCAAGAATGAGATAACAGACGAAGCTAAATAACCTTTAAGCAGATGTTTACCAGTGTAATGAGCTCCGAATGAAAACAATCCGCCTCTATATTTGGTGTGGAAATTTACCTCTTGTAGGGAGCGTGCGGCGGGCTTGTCCTGGTGGTTGGCAAGAATGAGGAACGGGAGTGTGGAGAGCTGGGGGTGCTGCAGGGCAGCATGGAGCTCCTTCCGGGCCGCTTCCATGTCCCCTTCAGAAGAGGCACTGTCCAGAACAAAGACCACTCCCTGCGATCCCTGGTAATAGCGGCTCCAGTACTTCTTAATATTGTTGGCTCCTTGAATGAAAGAACCAAGACTGTGTGTTATTGGACTAGCCCACGTTCAGTCTACTCGTCTCTAAGCAGAACGCTGACAGAATTATTATATCAACACTCACAGAGCAAAAATTTTTCTGGGCAAAAATATCTTTTTGATTTTATTCATCATACTGAAATCAACAAAATCAAAGTCAAATCTTAAATCAACGAATCACCTTCTCCTTTTGTTTTGTGCCTGAATAAACAACCCGTTACTTTCTAAGAGACCAAGAGAAAGGTAATCTATCAAATCCCATGTTTACACACGCTATAGTTTACTAGGAGTCAAAATAATCAAAGAGTCATTCAAAAGTACATTGAGAAACATTCAGTTTGTATTAAACATGCATATATTAACATTTGGATATAATATTACCTTTACAAAAAAAAAGAAAACAGTGTTTAGAGAAATGCATCAATGCAATTTATGTTTCAGTCCATTTTTTTTTGCTCAGGAAGTTGCATTGCATACTGCACAGGCTTCACCCTGGCATGCCAAGCTTGGCCCCTGTTTGTATGGCCCTTGGGGAAACAAGTGTCAAAACGCGCTCTGCTCAAGATAAAGCCTTTCTTCAAAGTAAATATCGACACTGTGAGCCATTAAAAGCAGGGCACGCAGTTATGTTCTGAGTGCAGATTCCAATGGGAAACTCTACAGCAAAGTTCAAATGCCTCCCAATTTATAGTGAACATATGGTTCCTTTTGTCTGTGGTAATTCGGGTACACGGATCCCCTCACCGAGGTCCTACACACCACAGCTTTGTTAGGGTAAGTCATTTGAGGAAGAAACCTACATGCTAACCAAATGAGCTTTTCTCCAGTGTCTCCCCTATCTTAGTTTGGTTGTCAGGGTAACTCTGGTCTATAGGGGTTGGCGCCAAGCCATTTTGCAGTGCATTTTGTATACTTCCTCCTTCCTCTCTCCTATAATTATTAAAACCAGTCATTTCAGCCAAAGCACTGTTGCTCTGATTTTTCTCATAGTTATCAATTTCTGCTGTAGCAAACTGGAAAAAAAAAGATATTTTCATGGTATAAGAATACCATTATATTTATTATTTCAAATGTATAAGATTTTTCAGCTTAGCATGTCTGTACTCTTCTATATCATTATATAGCTGTGTCAATTATTCCAAAACCAACTTTCATCGTTAAGTGAAGTCTGTAAATGACCGGCTCTGGCCAGTTTCTGCCCCCTATTGGTCAGAAAGAGAATGCGATAGTGCCCTGTAACAGCCCACGATCTAAATATCTAAACAAAAACGTTACAGCTATATTGCGCCAGGGGCCACACTTAAATGTTTCTCAATGTTCTCAGAACATCGCCGGTTAGCTGGGGGCATTCTAGTGTTTCCCAGAAAGGAAATGTAATGCTAATTAGTTTGAAGCCTTACATTTTAACCAAAGCAGCTGGTGGAATGATGAAGACCACACTGATGCCCCCCCCCCCCCGTTGTTTGGTTATTTGTTTATCATTTGACCACAGGAAATAAACACACATTTCTAGTTCTGCTTAATATATCGGTGTGTATGGTGTTTGTTCTCGGTTTTATATTTTAGCCGAAAAGACAACTTGCATTTGTCATCTCCTGCCTTGCGTCGGACGAGCTACCAGTGGAACGGTTTTTTAACTGGATCACAGGCAGAGAGTCAGCATGCCACTATACCCCTGCGTGTGCCGTTATTTGAGGAATACTGTACGATCATAGAAAATAAATCAGACGCATAAATCAGTCACCTAAACATTCCTGCACTTCTGTTTATGCTCGGGTGGCTTCTTAAAACGTCGGATAAGAAACTGCCTCTCTGGGACTGGATTAATTACTTGCCAATATGGATCTGCTGACCAACTGCTTTCAGACCACCCGAGTATCAGAGTGGCAGCAGAAATGTGTGCAGCAGGCCTGTTCGGTCTTGATGGTCCGAGGTGGTCATAAGCGATGCCTGGGGCAGCTCCATGTAGCAAATCTGCCCAGCAGCTGCCCTGACTGCGTGTCTACCCAAACTTCCCATCCACGCTTCAGTCTGATTGAACCGCAAAGACAGCTTGCAGGCTTTTCCGGACAGCTTCAAATAAACGTCCATAATTATGACAGCCAGTCTCGGGTGGTCTCTTGAATCAGAAGAATATGTTAAACAACAGTGTACATGCAGGCATCTGTCATGTATGACACCTGAAAGTAGTCAAACACACATACTAACTGAAGAGTCCTTTAAAAAGTCAAGAAATAGGCTCAGTGTATTTGTTGTTATGATGGATTTAAGCATTACCCCCTACCCTCTTTTATTAATGAAATATAATTGTTCCTCAAAGAGTCAATCATCCTAAATGACACAGTCTTACAAAAGGAATTGGGGCGACAAGACCGGTTTATGGTGCAACTAAGCATTTATTGGCTAGTTTTAGAATATTGTTATTTCAAACAGTGCATTTGTGTTATTGGGTCTTAATTTTTAAACCATAACAAGTATATTTATTTTTTTAGAACACCCCTATCTGAAAGCAGCACATTTGAAAATAGAACTTTTCGTTTTTCTTTGTTTACAATTCTTGTAATCACATCAGCCTGTGATGGCCTTTTCACATCTGCTGTCAGTTTGGATGCGACAGCTTTTAGTCAAACATCTCTGTTGAGGGGTACGCATGCTATTCTCCTACAGGGGGATAAAAACATTAAACACAGAGCTCACGTAATGACTCGAAATACTGGATAATGTACATACTGCTGCTTATACGCACAATTTATGAATTCCATTTTACGAAATTATGTAATATCCTTGCTTGCATAACAGTGTATGTTCTACGATCATTAGAAAGACTGCCTAAGAAGGGATTTTATTGGCTTCCACTTGGCAGTTCATAAGGAGAAGAGAAAACATAAGTATGTAGGTATTAGTGCATCCATCTGTAATTTGAGATCTGATGAAATATAAAACAGCATTCAGCTAATAAAGCCAATGATGCAGTGTTTCAGTCTTCTGTAGAAAGGGCAGCTTCCCTAAGCAGGAGAAGAATTTCCATCACCACAGAGGTGACATCTTGCAGCTCTCCATGCTTAAAGCCTTAGCCTGCGCCTGACACAAGTGCAGAGCTGCACGGGTGTCCGGGCCTGGCTGTCCGCAGAGTGGGCGCATTTCAACCTGGCCCTCACCAAACCTGAGCAGCAGCTCCCACTCCAGCAGCCCTCCCTACAGCCGGCGCTGGCTGGGCCGTGCAAACTTCACCATTGTTGATGCGTTTATCACTCTGCGGCATCAACAATGTCTCTTTAAACCAAACAGGTTTAAATATTTTGCCAGTATCACCTAGTTTTGTATGAGACCATATATTCCCAATATGACATGCCTTTCAGTTTCTCTAATTATTAAATATTAAATTAAATTAAATATTTCAGGACACAAGCCCTGAAGCCTGACGCTCCGCACTGGCACTTTTAGGACGTGTGACATTTATAAACTAAAGAGCAAAATATAGGCCAGGTAAAGTACAATAAATCAAACAGCAGTGGTCAAAACCACTCCATTAGCCTGAAGCAGAGTATACAGTATAGAGCGAAACCGACATGTCCGTCTCATTATCTCATTAAAGAAAAACGCCTTTTCTTGATTTTTAAAGTCGTGCTCAGTCACAGGTGTGATGCAGGTGAAATCTTAAATCTTAAACCATGCTATTTTTTTCAGTAATCAGGTTTTGAAGCTGTTTGTCTTCCCAATTCAGTTGAATGACAAGTAAAAAAATGAATAAAATCCATCAATATTCGGTTGTTTGCAACTGAAGTTAAAATGTGGAAGGAACGTGATGACACTAGAAAAGAAAATGTGCAGCAGGGGCTGAGACGATGACAGTAATTGTCAGCAATCATAACTTAGAATCTGAACGTGGTTTCAGTTGTGGGCTGTTCATAGAATGAATATTTGACTGACCGTTAAGTACGGACAGCAGCCCTGGTGTCCTGAACCCTTTATTAACTGAGGAAAGGCCTACCATATGACTAATCTTTCAGAAACAGCACTGCTGTGAGAACTCCAAATTAAAACAACCTGTTTCCCTCTGCTTTGAGACTAATAGCACTTTACCAATGATGTCAATTTCTGTTTTTTTTTTTTACATGGAGGATGGCTTCATTCACAGTCATTATCAGCAAGGCAAACCACATTACATTTTACAGTAATAAAAACCACGCTGCAGCAGAAATTATTACAATGCTGCGGCTTGTAGAAAAAGGCCATGTGGAATAAATACTCTCAGATTCCCCATCCCGTGTAGGAATCTAGAACGCTTTCAAATACCCCCTCCTGTGTAGGCATCTAGAGCGCTATCAGATACCCCATCCCCTGTAGGCATCTAGAGTGCTTTCAGATACCCCGTTCCCTGTAGGCATCTAGAGCGCTTTCAGATACTCCATCCCCTGTAGGCATCCAGAGCACTTTCAGATACCTCGTCCCCTGTAGGCATCTAAGAGCGCTTTCAGATACCCCGTCCCCTGTAGGAATCTAGAGCGCTTTCAAATACCCCTTCCCAGCTAGGCATCTAAAGTGCTTTCAGATTGCCCGTTCCAGGTAGGCATCTAGAGCACTTTCAGATACCCCATCCCCTGTAGGCATCTAGAGCGCTTTCAGATACCTCGTTCCCTGTAGGCATCTAGAGCGCTTTCAGATACCCTTTCCCAGCTAGGCATCTAGAGTGCTTTCAGATACCCCGTCCCAGGTAGGCATCTAGAGTGCTTTCAGATACTCCATTCCAGATAGGTATCTAGAGTGCTTTCAGATTGCCCGACTCGTGTAGGCATCTAAAGCGCTTTCAGAAACCCCGTCCCAAGTAGGCATTTATAGTGCTTTCAGATTCCACGTCCCGAGTAGGCATCTAGAGTGCTTTCAGATTCCACGTCCCGAGTAGGCATCTGGAGTGCTTTCAGATACCCTGTCCCAGGTAGGCATCTAGAGCACTTTCAGATTCCCTGTGCTAGGCAGGTATGTAAAGCGCTTTCAGATACAGTGACCCGTGTAGGCATCTATAGCACTTTCAGATTCCCCATCCTGGGTAGGCATCCACAGTAGAGCACTTTCAGATTCCCTATCCTGGGCAGGCATCTACAGTAGAGCACTTTCAGATTCCCCGTCCTGGGTAGGCATCTAGAGCGCTTTCAGATTGCCCAAACTGCAGGCTAAAACTATTATCCATAAAACTGATCCTGCACATCAAAGCACCACTGTAGTCTCACACACCAAGGGAAGAGGGTCCAAATTCAGTCCCTGCCCCCACCTTGCGTGTGTGGAGTTTTCATGGTCACCCCATGGGTCTCCCACAGTCCAAGAACACGTGGATAAGGCAAATTGGCATCTGTAACCTGTTCATCGCGTGTGATCACCTGTGTGTCCCAACCAGGGTATTTCCCTGACCCATGCTTCCTGGCACGTACTCTAGACTCATAGTGACACTGTACTGGATTAGCAGTGTGGATGATGGATGGATGTTCCTTTATTCAGGGTTGAAATACACAAAGATATGATACAAAGAAAACCATTTTCCAAAAAGCTATTTAAAAAACCAAACAAAGGCAGTTAAACTATACATTTGCTATGTTATGCATGACAACAAAACATAAGATCAGGTTCTTTTACTACAGCTGGTTGATTAGCAATCCATCTTCTAACCACCTATCCAGCACAGGTTCACAGTGGGCCAGGAGCCTTTTCAAGGAATCACAGGTCATGAAGCAGGGGACAGCTTGGATGGGATATTAGTTCATCACATACTTAAGACCCTTTTATCAAAAACAAATTACAATTTTTAATACAGGTAAATATTTTATTGTAGCAATTCAGACAGGGGTGCCACTACAGATTTTGTGTTCCTTTAAAGCATTGGACCCCCAACCCAAACCAATCCAATTATGTTCCAAATCTTTTTGGAATTGTCCTAATTTCCTGTCATGTCCT
>JAAGVU020000040.1:15971322-15984794 GCA_011763525.2 Mormyrus iriodes | reverse complement strand
TTGCCAATTTTTTGGTAATTGTCTCATCTTCCCCTTCATGCCTTACCTCCTTTCCTTCTACCCCCCCCCCCCCCCCCCGTATGGCCTTAACGAGCCACACCTTTTGCTTGTTTTGTCTTACCTATCATTTCAGCCCTCGTGTGGATCACTCCAGCTGCCTCTTGTTTGTTCTGTCGTCAGTCCTCGTGGTCAGTTTGTTTAAAAAAGGCCTTTCGTTTGATCCCTATGCCTGCCCTCACCTCCTTACTTCTGTCAATTTGTGACACATCCCCTAATTTTGTGGCACTCCTAAATTCAGGGTAGGTACTTTTTGGTGAAAGGCATTACAGCTCAGTCCTTATTGGGGTTTTAACTAAAATCCGACAAGTTAAATTCACGGCCCTGATCCTACTGCCTACCGGCCTTACGATAAACACAAACACCAGTAAGCAGAGGTGGAAAGTTCAGGTCCAGAAAGTACAAATCCAGACCAAGATTTTGTTTCAACCAACCACTTCAGTACTGTGTGACTGTGCCTCTTTATGCTTAACTGGTTGGTTGAAACACAATCTTGGTCTGGATTTGTACTTTCTGGACCAGAACATTCCACTTCGACCAGTAAACAAACCCTGCATGAAAGCTGTTAATGGGCTGTCAGTACAAACTCCCAGACAGCTTTGACCCAGTCAGCTGGGTCCAGCCCTCATCCTCAATAATTTTAAGCTCTGACCAAATTTGGTAGCACTCCTTACAAATGTGCTGGGCCTATTTTTTTCTTTCTCTCAGGACTGGTGTTGTGACCTTCAGCCATTTCTCATGGCACATAATGTCGTGTGTCCTGCAGGAAAACACATAACCTTCACGTCATAGGGGCCTGATACGGATGCCTAGTTCTGTACCACTGTTACCCTGGTTTCCACTCCACTGTGGATGCAGTTCTATTTCAGGGGGTCGTTTTGAATGTGACATTTTCTGGTCACTGCCTTTACAGGCACAGTGCTTTTTAATGCCATGGATGTATGAGCTTAAACTAAAGAAATGTCCTGTTCTGTACACTGCCATTTCAGTTGAGCCTGGCTACAGTCTGGGTCAGATAAAAGTAAAGAAAACACACAAAGGAACAAGCAAAACTTTGTGGTAGATGAGCCGCATCAAACTTATCATTTAAAACCCTTCAGGCTGTGTCAGATCTCTTTCAACATAGATACACATACAATCCTTATATATGTACTGGAAAGCATTAATTGTTTACAGTCAGCCAAGACAGCAGTCAGCTAAATGAAGCAAAATCTTGAATTTATCATGTTCCAGAAGCCTGTATACATTTTTCAACATCTCAATAGATCTAGAGTGAGCTGGGGCTGATATAGACAGATACGAATAGGGATGTTGATCAGCTGCTATTAGCTATGACTCTGCC
Organism: Mormyrus iriodes; assembly: GCA_011763525.2. Classification (NCBI taxonomy): domain Eukaryota; kingdom Metazoa; phylum Chordata; class Actinopteri; order Osteoglossiformes; family Mormyridae; genus Mormyrus; species Mormyrus iriodes. Next base: position 15,983,395 of record JAAGVU020000040.1, on the reverse strand, counting down.
ATCCTTCCAATTATCATTCCTTATTGAAACAGTTTACAATGAATTATTACACTTAAATTTTGGTAATCGACACAGCCCTACCATTGTGTTTATACAGCAAGGTGCTCGAGACGTATAGTTTGCAGACGCCTTTACCCAAGGCAAAATACACTTTATTGAGAAAGCAGAGTTAGACATTTGGGGGTTAGGGGCCTTGCTCATGGGTCCAATGATGCAATCACTCTGCCAGAATTTCAACCAGTGACCATCTGATTACAGGCACAGCACCCTAACCTGCTGAGTCCCACACAGCCTGACTGAGATTATACTCTGCTTGTTTGCCCAAGAATTGCTATTGGGTAATGTCATGGGCTCTGAGTCAAACCGCACAACCCGGTCTAGATGTCATGTATTTTTCAGCGCTAATCAGAAGGCGAACAATGAACTGCTTTCTATGTTAGGGGCATGAAAACCTGTGAAATGAACTCTGTTCCATGCTCAGGCTCAGGCTCTCTGATATGGAATGTAGTTTTGGGAGTGAAGAACTTCAGTGTGTGAGTGAACCTATGGATGGATGGATGGATGGATGGATGGATAGAGTGAACCCATGTGCGAGTGGAGATTTTTTACTCCAGTGCTACGAAGTTACCTCCAAGCTCCTTCACATTCAACATGGCATTGTGGAAGGGCACCGCTTTGATGCTGAATCCTGAAAAACAGAGAGTAACCATGACTGGGAGAGGCCAGCAAAGTCAGTTGACGAGGCTACATACTTCTAATTCAATTTGTTCTAAAGATACTGAACATGGCTGGCAATCTTAAAAGAGATTTAACAATAACATGCTTGACTCAAAGAAATTTTTTCTAATATGTAATTTAAATGTATTTAAAATTAAATACAAAAGGCTGTTTAGCCAAATATGTGCAAGACCGTCATATTGGTTTATTATTATCAATTCAGAGTCAATACGTTTCTGTACATTAGTTTGTACTGGACATGGTCATGACCCTCTCTGCCACCCTCCTAAACTATTTTAGTGTTGCCTGATATCCTTACACCCCAAATTTTTTCACTTACTGTATTTCATTGCCAGGAGGATACCGTGTTCATAAATATAAGATGTTGTCACTGGATTTCATTTTTACTTGGATCTACTGTTTTCCTCTCTTTATCCTTCATGAGATATTTACTTGCTCACAATGAATTGAATTCCCTTTGGCTTGTTGGTATTTTCAGTCACAGATTCATGCCTTGTTGCCACATGACAGGAGCCCAAGTACTTAAGCAGAACCACAAGGAAAACTGGGAAAATTGCATAATCACCTTAGCCTGTCATTCCAAGAAAAGGTTTTTTTTACAGCAGTTATAACAGGCTGGGAGACAGAATTTCAGCCTGATTTTATTGCTGTTCTGTTCATTTTTAAAGGGATTGCCCTTGTGGTACTAATGTTGTCACTGGTGGTGAGATTTGATTGTGCCATAAAGCTGGCAAGCACAGCAGAGATAACATACAATCAGGTGACAGTGGCCTTTATCTTCCAATTTCCCTCCATGTAAATGTGAATGAATGATACTGTACAACATCAACTCTTTGATATGAACAAACAGCGGTCATGTGACTTTCTTCACATTTGTGGAATATAAACTTCATACAGAAATTACAGGGTGGAGTGATCCATGGAGCACCGTTTCTTCATATGAGTACAAGAAAGGCCTCACCGGTGGTGGGTACGATGGTGTCAGAGCCTTCATTGCACAGGCAGGAAATGAGTGAGGTCTTTCCAGCACCTGTCAGTCCTATACACACAACGTCATACTCAGGTCTGGGCGGGGGCGGAGCTTTACAGCAGAGAATACGGAAACACTGGCAGGACAAAAAGAAGAAAAAGAGCAATAACATGAGCCATATTTAGTCATTTTTAATGATATAAAAGAGATAACATGCATTGTTTAAAAGATATCAACAGTTCAATAAACATCTAATACCGAAAATTCACAGAAAATGTGGCCAAACCAACAGAGAAACATATTTTCTCAGAATGTAGTATCAAAGCTAACTTTATTTATCGGTGCACGGACGGTTCATGCCGCCTGTGTGCACACTCGCCGCAGGTAAGGACACAGACCTGTCAGCCCATGAATCACCGTCTGTGACCGCAGGCCTGCTGTGAGATATTAAGGCAAAAGCGTGGTGTGAACCGCCAACGAGATGTTTAAGAGGTTAGTATGCAGAACTAAAAAGGGCTCCTTTTTATTGGCGAGACGGGCCCCTCTCTGTGATCCAGGTCCCCCATCTTTCTGTGTGATCTCTCCTTTCGGACAGCCACGCAGATCCGGTAACGGCGCCTGTCTGGTTCACACAAAGGACACGGTGCCTGTACATCCTGCTCTGCAGCAAAACCATGGTGAAATATTTAAATACACTGAACACAACTCTTTGAAGCTACAAATGAACCTTCTGCCCACTGCATATATGCATTATTAAAATAACCCAATATGAGGATACAGCTGGTATGTCCCACAAGTGTCTGCTGTGTGGCTGACGCTACATCCATAGCGGGGCCCCTCTACACAGAAGGTCCGGGGTTTCGTTTTTTCCACAGTGATCCAAACAAGTATTCAAATATAGAAATTGGCTCCATTTCGACACGCAAGTCCTCACCTTGAGTTGGGATGTCCAAACTAGAATGAAACATCAAAGAGAGACACTTGTAGATGTAATGAAGAGAGAAAATAAGAAATGTAAACGGGGGTCCTGGATCAACAGAACGCTTATCCTCACTGAGATACAATCCGTAAGGACTCTGAGGCCTTTAAAAGGCTTCGGAGAGTGGTCCTGAATACTCTTCAGCTTTCTTCTCTACTTTAGCACATAATGGTGTGGTAGTTCCATACCCAAGACCTACAGAACCACACACACTGAAATGTTCAGGATCACATCTAATTTCCCTCGACCATGTGGTTGGACAGCAGCATGTGACTCGACCAGGTGTCCCAGACTGAGGGACCTGGACAAGTGCGCCTCATGCAGCCAAGTGGAACAGCGCTGTATATGGTCCCAGAAACAGAGGGACCATGGGTCCCCTGAATGATCAGCCTTCCCATCACTTACAGTGCAGCGGGAGCACAGACTGCAGCAGCAGTTGCTGAAGACACGTCTGTCCTTTGACCCCGTGGCCCCGGACACACTAGGTTCCCTGTGGGACCAGACAGGCTTGCTCAGCCCGCTGACAAGTTGATTGACGAGGATGCTTGGTCAAAAGGCTCCAAGGGGAAAAATAAATATTACCAAAGGCAGAGCCCACAGCCTGAAGCTTTCAAGAGCCATGGAGCTCCTCAGATGAAGACGACCACTAAGAGAGGCTGCAAGGCATGTCCACCACGAAATGACACTTTCCTTAACCTTTGAAATGTTTTTACACTGAGCCCTTATCTTTAAAAACCTGGGCAGCAGAATGCAGAGCATTTGTTTTTTTTCCCTAAAATAACGTTTTTCACTCCTTCAGGAATAACTTCTTTGCCTGCAAAGAAAAACAAAAAACCCTTCATTCCAAATACTTTGTATTGTGTATGTAAAACACTTGACCAGAACTATAAAATAGCCATCTCATGTGCCAAGCTACATTCTAGATTAAGCATTTTTCATGAAAAACATGTTCAGAATCTCTCTCATGACCCTTTGGTATTTCTCACTTAAAACAAAGGGCATCAAACGCTGATGTAATGAGGTCCCCTGGCCACAGGCCAGCTCTGGCTCCTGATCTGAGCTTTACCCAGCCTCAACTGGCGCGCGGCACAGCTGTGCCGAATCCACCCCGCGGTGGCGCGAGGTTACGTGCGAGCGCAGGCTACGTAAAACAGCGCGTCATGGAGAGATGAGGCCCTGGCCATTTCAGCCCTCCTCCTCCGCGTCACGCCAGCCATCCTGTCTGTCCGCCCATGGGTTATTAACTCCACCGTTGTCTGACCGAGCCTCATGTCACCTTTATTTGGACTTTTGTTCCCAGCTGAGAAAATCCGGCTAGGTGTTGACGCGGACTTGAGTGTGCCAGCCAGTCAGCAAGCAGAGCTGTGACATCCTGTTAACACTGTTGCTCTCTGTGTGTGACGTGTTTGTCAGCATAGGTCCCATAAATAAGGCGAAAGGTAGTCAGAGCCCACGGCGCCGCGGAGATGACGGCGGCATCACGTCCACATGGGTCAGGAGAAGCGACACCTCACAGGAAATCACCGCAAATGACCTGGGGCTCGAAGACAACTTTCTCTGCTCGGAGTTGGTTGAAAACCTTGACACCGTATGCTGCAGGGTTCGTGTGACTTGCCAAAATAGGCGGCTTTAGACTGGATGGATTTTTAGTGTGAAGCTTTTGCTTTTAAACCATTAAAAAAAAACAGGAACAACACTGTGTTCAGGAAAGCCCAAGATTAATTGGCAAATGCCTGATTACCGCAGACACAATGGAAACAGAGATATTCTGTGTATATATTTATGGAACTTCGTTTTCACCAGCGGGAAGTTCAGAACTTAAATACGTCTTAACACAAGTTTAAGACTCTTTCTAATTAAGCCAGCACAGCTTAAAATAATATTTTCATCAAACACAAATGTGACTAAACTAAATAGTTTGGGGACCGGCATCAAACCAGAACATCTGCTATACAACAAAAAAAATGACTGGAAAAAGGGAAAATCACTTTCACATATACAAAAGCACTCCTCAGTAATCACAAACCATGGCTTTGGTTTTTTTTTTTTTTGACCCTTTAGTCACAAATATGTATTTCGATACAATTACAGAGGCCTTAATAAAGCTTCACATACTGGATTTTGTCATGAGCTTAGCCATGTTTTTTTTTCTGATTTTGCCGCCTAACAGAGTACCCCAGAAGTTAACAAGGTTTAGGTAGTCCAGATCACCAGCCTGCTGACTGAAGCGCAAATGAACCTCGGGTGTGAAATAGCGAGCAGATGCAGCGGGGTGACCGTATCCAGCGTTCTCAGCCAGCCCACTCAGACAGCCACCCACCCTCGTCTGAGGAGCCCGGTCACGACCTCTGACCTTTAAATGCGTCTCCAGCTGGAGCAGAGCCAATGGCTGGGATGTGTGTAACACACACCGGCAGCAGCCATAACACAGACACGGGCGGCTTCAGCACCACTCCGGTGGTGGGTGAGGACTCATTCGTCTTTTTCCCTTTCATTTGTTGATGCTGTTTTCCTTCAATCACTTTGAAGTGACTTGAAGAGTGGGGGCATACGGGGGTGCGAGGCGAGGCTTGGTGTGGCGAAATGCGTACTCGCTCCTGCCAAGATGAGGGGACATGTTCCGGGCGGAGTAGGAACGTCACCCTTCTGACACTCCGCAAGCTGACCTTCTTCCGACATCTGAGTTTTCCACGGATCTCTGCATTCCTGTGGTTACATCACACTCCTGAGGTTCTTCCGATGTGCCCAAACACACCTTTTATGCACCACTATCTTCATAAAAAAAGAGTGACATGACAAACCAGGGTCCCCGTGTCACTGACCATGAGCAGGTAAACGGCATCAGTGGTGTAAACACAGAAGCACACAAGAGAGATTTACGGCACTCTGCACACGATGGCTAACGAAGGACACAAAGCAAACGAAGTTGCTACGGCACACATTTTTGGCTCTCCAAACAGCACTGAGCACTCAGTCCGGCGAGGGCGCCCTCTGCCTTGTGGCCCGTGCTTCCTGGGATCGGCTCCAAGCCTCAGTGACCCTGTGCTACACAAGCGCTTGCAGTACATTAAGACCACGCTAAGCGCCATGCACTGCCTGAAGTGTAGGCTCAGGCTCTTAAGGTGCCATCATACTGAACAGATTCAACATGTAAACAAAAGCACTCCAGGCATCACTGACTGAACCACACACGGTCCCAGCACCCCCCACAGCACCGATTCCGCACCACAGCGTTCATCCCACAGCTCAGACGTGTCCCAAATCATGAGGACTGGGTGAATTTGGGGCTCTAGGAGGATTTCTACAGGGGATGAGGCTCACGCTTCCAGCCCAAAAAAGGTGGTGAATGGAACCACAGCACCACCGAGCTCTGCTTAGGGGGGTGAGTGTGAGTAATACGACTCATAGGGCCTGCGGGAAAGTGGGGGGGGGCACTGAAGCGGAACAGAAACACAGAGAAAAATCACGATCAGTACTACTATGGGTCACAACTCATTAATGTCAGCTAAGGCAAGCAGCTTCTGGTTAATTCTAACTTCCTTTAAATTCCAATTAAAATGTGATCATCATGTCAAGCTAGGGTGTGCGCAGGTGTTTTCATGATTCAGTCACTTTCGTTCAAAGCAAATAAAAACAGCAATCCATGCTAATTCTCCATAATTACACTAAAACACACAGCAGAACCTCAACTGTGCATTATTTCACTTTTGTCCATTTCCTGTTACAAGTTTACATATTGCAAAAGTATAAATTCTGTGTAAGAAACTGGCTCAGTATGACTGGACCACACTTTACATGCTGGTGCTTAGAAAACAATGGCATGGCTAACTGCCAAATACTGTTCCCTTCCTCAGACAGTTGGACCCAGTGATACATTTACTTTGCAGTTTAAACTTCTTACATCAGTGTGGAAAAGTTGAAAGCCGATCTTTGGGGCCACACCGCTGTACGGAGACGTTGAGTGCAGGCACTGCACTGAACGGCATCTGGGTGACAGGAGACAAACCCGAACACAACAGAAAAAGCAGGCACCTCTTGTATTGCTGGATGGGAGAGGGGGGTGAGGGGGCTCATTCCAGTTAATGCGTGGAACAAGCAGATCAGCCCAGACAGATTTGTCATTTAATAAAGGCCCCTCCCTCTTTATGCCCGGTAACAAGCTGCTGCCCTCTGCAGAACACAGTAGCCGTGACCCCACGTCTGGGAGGCAAGATCAAAGACGCGGAGAAGCCCTGGAAAAACATTCGGGTCGAGGAGGGATGGGACGTCTGTCCGAAGACGATTCCCACCGAGTGGTGAACCAGATCAGGTTACCATGGTATGAAAAAGCCTTCCTAATTCACATACACAGGAGAGAGGCAGCCCGAAATGTAAGGAGGGCCAGTCCAAATTCGGTCCCACTGCGCCCTCCTTTGCTGAATGTTTCTGGCTGAGTGGGGAATCTCATCGCCATGAAGGTGCTCGGACCCCCAGTTGTTTTTTTTTTTGCCCAGTGCCAGGTTACGGCGCAGCGGGAAGGTATGGGGGGACTCACCCGGGCCGCCCCGTGCTTGTAAATCTCGTTATCGATAAGAAGGCTGTTGCGAGCCATTACCATAAATGTGACAAACACTAATTTGATGGGAGGCTGTATCTGTCTGGTCCGAGGCCAGTCTAGACGGCCTATTGAGAGATCCTGTGGCGGGACAGTTTGTTCACAGTGGCACCATCTGGATGTGACAATCAGGGGCACCTGCCGCTGTTCACACACGGATTAAAGTGGCCGATTTCCATCACCATTGTGGCGCGCAGGATCCCGGCCCCCTTCTCGCATCACGCTAACTTTTAAAGCCACCCCCCCCCTTTTTTTTATATCCCGGAACGTACCGCCGCTCCGGACACACGCGTGAAGTATGTGCAAGCACAGCCGGGGAGGTGGGGGGGACAATGCCATTTCAGAACCAGCTCTTTTTTAACCGAGAATATAGCACCCAAACAACAAGGACAGAATGGTCCCATTGAGGCCACTTCAGACACGAATCGCAGACGGGGCCGGATGCACCCCCCACTAATGGGTCTAATTAGTCCTGAAATGAAGTGGAGCTCGAGAGAGGCCAAACAAAGGCGGAGCTCCACTCCCGGAGGGTTCATGCGAGGAGAGCCGGGCGGATCTGAGGGCGCCGGCAGGGCCGCTGGCCGACACACCGCTCCTGGCTGCTTTTATTCACACGCCCCCCCTCCCCCAGCCCCCTCCCTGGAATCCCAGCCCTAATTCCGGCTGTGTCTCTGTCCGACTCTTTATTACGCCGTACGCGTCTCTCGCACGGTGACCAGAATACACGCGGCTGGTGTGATGCAAAGCCGCTGCGGCAAGGAAGGCAACCGCAGCCCCCGTGCTCCCAAACCGTGACACGAGTAAACAAGAGCATGACAGACGCCCTCCCGGGAGAACCCCCCGGTGTTTGTGTTGCCCGAGGTCCTCTCTTCAAATAACTCCAGGAGTAAACAGCAAACCGGCAGGACCTACCATCTTCAAGCAGGATGTGAGGGGAGGCCAGCCCTATGTGGCATTCAGCGCGGGAAAACGCTTGCAAACTTTCCAAAACATCCTTTCATTTGAAAACGGACCTCATTATAAGAATCCTGGTGGGGGTGTCTGAGAAGGGCCCACCTACAGAAGTGTTTTCATGTTTTTCTCCCTTCATCCTGCCATCCAGGATCAAGGCCTGTTGAATCCATGGACACAGAGGCCATCCTGCTTCCCCAGGGGGTGGGAGGCCTGAGCAATAGTTCAGCATTTAGGAATATAAATCTTGTAATTGGGAAGGGTGATTAGCTTGGACATATTAGCATAAGGCGGCAAAACCTTTGGTTTCCTCAACACAATATAGCAGAAAGATGCTTTCCGCTCTGAGACAGAGGATCAAAGCCGGGGGGCCCCCTTTTGAAGCCCCTGACTAATACAAATGTGAGGGGCCTGGGGTGGGGGAGCCCATCCCGGGACGTGGGGGGCTGGCAATGCTAGACCACTTAGCGCACATTTTCACGCAACCTCCATTTAATGGCAATGGCTTCAATTTTTAATAAAAACAAATCTCTGGGCCCCCTTTCCTCAAGTGGGGGAAACTTTCAAAGGTAAACACATTTCCACCAAATGCAAAAGGACAACAGCAAGAACGGGGACAAGACTCCCCAACTGTAACCCATCACAGAAAGATGCACATTGTTGATATATAAATAACTTATATAAACATTTAAGTAATACATAAAATCCACTGATATGTAACAGATTTTGAGTTTTTTTTCCCCCTCATAAACATTTCCATCTGAAACGGCAGGAAACAGCACGTAGCAGCTTTGAACATGCCTCATATCTTAAAAAAACCAAACATCTCATATGGACACATAACCATGTCCTGTGAAATCACTACAAAATCATTAAATCACCATCGGTTATTAATCACAAAACCACAACAGCTCTGAACATGAACTGTCAACGGTCGGCTTGAAACTTCAAGAAGTGTCAATTTTGATGCTTTTTTTAATGAAAAAAACTTATTTCCATATGGGAACTGGAGAAATTACAAATGGTTGTTTGAATGTATTCAAGGTATTAAATATGAGCTCTTGTCACTTTATTAACCCTGCCAGATTTTTGTAGCATGACATTGCTAGCTGCAGTTACAGGGCTGTGATGTAATGAGTCGTCACTCTGTGCGGCTGAGATATGGGAAACGTTGCTACCATCTCTGCATCCACCACTGGCAACTCAGCTTTATTTCAAGTCTTTTCGTACCAATAAGCCCCTTACACAAGTCATTCCTCTTCTCACTCCATATACGCGGGTCATTGTAATATTTCACAGAGCGCTGAACTGCTGAAAAGTGAGGGCAAAAGGAAGAAACAAATGATGCTGACAGTTTGTGTCTAGAAAAATATCCAATATCTATTAAATCTTATAGATATAAAATGGCATGAAATTTAAACTGAACAACCCCTTTTAAAATAACATTTTAGGAGCTAGGAGCCAGGACATATTGGTGGAATATATAAGTAAGAGCATTATACAGTTACTGACCTTCAAAAGTAACATGGGAAATATTCTGCAATACATCTCAACATGCCTCGGTGTGATGGAGACAGATTAAACCCACCGTCATTCCCCGAAACAACAGAAGTATTTGTCCTGAACTAGGGCTGACTCCAAACAGGAAGCCCTCTTGCAGCTTGCATGCTCTCAGAGCAATGCCTCCCTAATTAAATTAGAGTCTGAATTCGATTTGTCTATTGCATTTCAGCCACAGGGTTATGAAAATAAGCCACAGTTTGTGATCTAACTGCCACAATAAATGCCGGTGGCCACACTTCTACCCCTTACAACACTATGCAATAAAATTGCCAGACAAGTATAAGACTTCATATATATTCACTGGTTCACCATTAGTATCATTAAGTTGTTAGTCATAGTGGGGTGAGAAAGATGTAACATACAGGGATCTTTTTACTTGGTAACCGAGAAACCAAGAATATCAGAATCAACCATCCCTCCTCATCTGAGGTCCACCAGGCTCTCTGTCACCTCCTCGACGTGACGTGATGTGACCTCTTTCAATCTGCAGATGTGCCGAGGACAGTTTGGAGGGGACACGTCTGTGGCTCAGATGCAGATGGTGCGAGGAGTTAAGAGGCAGATGGTGTCTGTGCATCTCCAGCAGGATGTGGCGCTAGACACACACACACGTTTCAGTGCTTGGAAGATCTTGCCTGTCTGACCCCGTCCTGGAACAAACCCAACGAGAGCAACAGAGGACCTCCGGCACAGTTCCCAAAGCCAGGGGCGCAAGGAGACAGGAGGCCAAGCGCCAAAAATGTAGAAGTCCGACAGAAAATGAAACAATGGTCACCGAAAGTCCATGGGATGACCAAGCTCTTAAAATGCTGTAAAATATGTAGAAATGGCGTTAAAATACACTTAAAAATGCATTTGCTCTTTTGCTAGCTATGAGATCCATAGAGTTCCACAAACATGAGAAACACTGTTTCAGGAATGTCGCTTGACCGTTTAGTGTCCTGACAACCATCTTCCCATCAGACAGAATCTTCAATGCAGCCATAAGTTCCAGCTGTGTCCAATAAGTTGTTTAACTTAAGGTTCAACACCCACAGCAACAGACCTAAAGTATACGGCAGCACTTTGCTCCAAAGACCCCTGCACATCAGCATGGAGAAGAAAGACATCAATACAGGCACACAATCAACAAAGCCCGTAAAAACTAGGCAGGCTGGTTTACTCTTAGCCCCAAACCAATTCCATCCTCTACTCTTCCCCATTTTCCAATGTATAGATTTCACTAACAGGCCACAATCTTCAGAGCTGGTCACCAAATTGTTGTAACAACAATCGGCATGACCTTCTTGCAATAAAATTATTCTGTAGAGCAACAGACTTGAATGTCCACCTGGGGAAACCAATGAAAAATTTTCCTTGAGTACAGGGCCAGTGGGCACCATGGCAACAGTCTCATCCTGACCCACAAAAATTCTGCTGTACCACAGTCCATTATCACTAAGACATAGAGAGCTATGTGTTAGTTATCCATCCAGTTTTCAAAATAACAAAAGTATAAAATAATCAACTGAGCAGAGGTTGAAAACTCAGGTTCAGAAAGTACAAAACCAGACCAAGGCTGCTTCAACTAACAAGTTGACTATAAATAGTCACAGTCACAGAGTACTGAACTGGTTGGTTGAAACAAAATCTTGGTCTGGATTTATACTTTCTGCACCTGAACTTTATACTTCTGCAACTGAGAAGTACCCACCAATTGTACCTAAATGTATAGTATATTGCAATTAAGGCTGACTTTAAAATATATGAATACTTGATGGACAAGCGGGTATAGGATGGATGGATGGAATGTTATAGCTACTAAACCTCCACAGAGTTATTTCACATCCTGGTGGTGCTATACGCGTGTGCATCAATAAGGCACCACTTAATCCACTTCTGAACATCAGTAGAAACACAAGTGTTTATATACGAGGTACTGGCAGTCATTTTAATGTGGTAGGTGCTCACAATTTTTGGACTCTAAAATAATTTTATAACAAATGTATTGTACAGCCATTTATCCAGCAAGAGACACCTTTTAGCACCAAAGATTAAAGAAATATTTAGCACCAAGATTCTCAACCATGTTCACATGCACAGCCATTACACATTTGCACCAATACGCATTAACCCTAATACACCAATAGGCATTAATACTAATACACCAATACGCATTAACCCTAATACACCATTACCCATTAACACTAATACACCAATACGCATTAACGCTAATACACCAATAGGCATTAACCCTAATACACCAATACGCATTAACCCTAATACACCATTACCCATT
>JAAGVU020000040.1:15954870-15971222 GCA_011763525.2 Mormyrus iriodes | reverse complement strand
CACCATTACCCATTGACACTAATACACCAATAGGCATTGACACTAATACACCAATACGCATTAACCCTAATACACCAATAGGCATTGACACTAATACACCAATACGCATTAACCCTAATACACCATTACCCATTGACACTAATACACCAATAGGCATTAACACTAATACACATTGACATTAATACACCATTACCTATTGACACTAATTCACCAATAGGCATTAACATTAATACACCATTACCCATTGACACTAATACACCAATATGCATTAACACTAATACACATTGACATTAATACACCATTACCTATTGACACTAATACACCAATAGGCATTAACATTAATACACCGTTACCCATTGACCCTAATACACCAATAGGCATTAACACTAGTACACAAATACGCATTGGCACTAATACACCATTACCCATTCACACTAATACACCAATACGCATTAACATTAATACACCATTACACATTGACCCTAATACACCAATAGGCATTAACACTAATACACCAATAAGCATTAACACTAATACACCAATACGCATTGACACTAAATCACCAATAAACATTAACATTAATACACCATTACCCATTGACCCTAATACACCAATACGCATTGACACTAATACACCAATACGCATTGACACTAATACACCAATAGGCATTAACACTAATACACCAATAAGCATTGACACTAATACACCAATAAGCATTAACACTAATACACCAATACGCATTGACACTAATACACCAATATGCATTGACACTAATACACCAATAAGCATTAACATTAATACACCATTACCCATTGACCCTAATATACCAATAGGCATTAATACTAATACACCAATACGCATTAACACTAACTAACCATTACGCATTAACACTTATACACCAATACTCATTGACACTAAAGCAAACTTCACTGATATCATAAACAATACCAAGTCCACCAAATCTTTACTACAGGTTGAAAGCATTGTCTCTTTCGGTTATGGATTCCAGAATTCCTTTTGCTGAAGCTAAAAGCATATTATCTCAGGGTCGGATGCTGTTCCAAACCAGGAATTGATGTATTGCTCTGTAATTTAATGGTCTGTGACCTCTGTCCTGCAATTGTTTGTAAGAGTGTTCTTCTCAGGTGCAGTCACACCCACTGGTCAACAGACCGAAACCCATCGACACAGCAACTGTGAATTAATGCACAACAATGCATAATAAATAACTGCCACAGTCTCCCACTGACAGTGCTGCCTCTGGTTCGCTGTGACCCATGGGCTGTCTGCATTGCACAGTCCCCCCTTCACCAGAGCTCATGAAGCTCTTCTCCACCCTACATGACCTTCCTGGTTGAGCATCCTTTCCATTTTTATGTATCCAATAGGCCAAGTGTCTATTTGGAAGGATCCCTATCGTTGACATGGAGTCTGTGAACTCTGTGTTGTTTACATGCCACATTTGATTTTAACGGCATTTCTCTTGTTCTTTCTTTAAAACACTTCTAAGTATTATGTAATGGAAAATTAAAAACAGACTGAAGACCCGCCAGCCAAGCCCACCCATCTTAAGCAAGGCCCTTGGTCTTTAAGTGCTCAGTGAAAATTTTCTTTTCAAACACCGGATCACAACACCTTAAGATATCAGATCTAGTTAACAGCCCTACAGCACACTTAAATTGCATCACAAGCCTGAGATCTGACTTAGAGCTGGATTATTAAAAAATGTCGAAGCCAGCTCCATTTCAAAAGCAAAGCGCACAAGTGTATAATCAGCCTGGTGACTTCATCTGTGTCCTTCAAAACAGGAAACGCAGATGTCAATAGATTAGGAGTGAAGTGAAACAATGCAGGCATTTGACACGGACGCTGCATGTGTGACGTGTGGGACAGCATCGCCATCTGCTGGTGAAATGTAGGAGTACTTATTGTAGGCGTAAGGAAGTTGGCCAAATCCTTCCTTCACAAATAAAAACATTTTAAATTTAAATAAATATATGTTTTGTCTTTTTTAAGGAGTAGAGAGACAAAAAATAAGCAATAAGAGACTAGAAAAATGAGCCTCCTTCATACACTCAAGCACCTGCATATAGCTAGTGTTCATCAACCCATTAGGTGAGAAGGATCCGTCTGCAGATTGCAAGACAGGGGCAGAACATCTAGGGGCGTAACTTGTAGCGGGATACGTGTCTGATACTTTTTTAAATCTTACACTGATAAAATATGTCGCATCTCTTTTAAGCCTTAGCCTTATGAGGACATGTTGATAACAAGGCTACCCCAGCTCAGCTAAAAAGACTGATCATTTCTATAACTTATTCATCAGCCTGTTTAACCTAAATGATTTTTTCTGTTAATTTTGATTTTATTGGATAAAGTCCTCAGGTGAAAGCCTAATACCATTACCAATATGTTTGTCCTCGGTTCATTTATTGATTGAGAGTGTAGTTGTTGTTAAACTTCCGCATTTCATACATGTAGGTGTATTAAATTATGCAGTATGTGTTATTTGTAGTGTGATGCTACTATCAAGTAGGCATGTCTTGCAGTAGGCCTTACTTGTACTGGGCATATGTTGTAGTTTTGCAGGCTGCAGATGGATATTACTGCATTAGGTGACATAGGCGGTCCTCTAGGGCCTAGTAGCACAGCTGGTTGGTCTAGAGGTATGATTCTCGCTTATGGTGCGAGAGATCCTGCATCCAAATCACAGACAAACCCTAACTTTCACCAAATTTCCCCCTGGGATTAATAAAGAATTCTCATTCATCTTCTGAGGGGGTGAGTTGCACTATTGTCACACATAAGCGGTCAAATCCCAGCTATGCTGTGTGGGGGGGAGAGAAGATTTATTCTCTCAATATCATATTTTTCTACTCTGTACTCCACTTTCCCCCTGCAGCACAAAGATTATACTAACTAGCATCTCTAAATTGCCCATTGTGATTGGAACCCCCACCAAGGTACCCCCCAGTTTTATGACATGTGCTGTCTGGGAGAAGCTCCAGTACCCATGCAGCCCTGACCAAAACTGCTGACCAAAAATGGTTAGCAGATGGATGGATGCACAATTTACAAAACAAAACAAAAAACAAGGTCAATGACACTGAAGTACAGCTAATGCACAACTGTATTTCGAAAATGAGTTTTGAGGGTGCTGCAGTGGTTAGCACTGTTGCCTCACACCTCTGGGACTCGGCTTCAAGTTTCTGCCATGGCTCCGTATGTGTGGAGTTTGTATGTTCTTTGTATGTTTCCTCTGCGTATTCCAGCCGCCACCCCCCATTCCCCACACTCAGTGTCCAAAAATTTGTTAAGATGAATTAGAGCTAGGTAGGTGTGAATGGGGTGTGTGCCCTGCAATGGGCTGGTGCCCCCTCCTGGGTTATTCCATGCCTTGTGCCCATTGCTTCCAGGATAGGCTCTGGACCCCCACAACCTGAACAGGACAGGTGGACATAGAACACGGGTGGATGGGATTAATCCCCACTGTGCTTCTTTAGCAGTCTGATGGGAAGGCCCAAGAAATGTAAAATTAACCAGCATGCAGTCTGGTGGGTTAGATGTCTGGGTTTCTGTCCACCTTCTCTGTGTCCTATAGTGGCACCTGCTGTTGACTGGGCGTCAGCACAGCTATGAATGCAAGTGAGTGAATAACACTACCTTCAGAGTATGTCACTCAGCGAAGTCCACAGCTCATAGGGGCATCTGACCAACAATAGCCCCATTTCAGCAGTGTTTCTCAACCCACTCATCAGGGACCCCCAGACAGTCCACACTTTTGCTCCCTCCCGGCTCCCTGCCAGACAGTCCATATTTTTGCTCCCTCCCAGCCCCCTGCCAGACAGTCTGCATTTTTACAAAAGCGTGGACTGCCTGGGGTCCCCAAGGACAGATTTGAGAAACACTGCATTAGAGGATGTGATAATCTTCACCTCCCCCAAGCTGATATGGGTGTCCAGACTGGGAGAATAATGAGGATTTTATAGTCCATTTGCAAGCTATAATTATATGGAGTATCTTTGTAGAATGTGGAACATTCACTTTTTTTTTCTAATGACAGAGCACATATTCTATACAGCCCTAAAAGGATCAAAACTGCCTAAAACTATGAAAGTACATTTTTAATTGATGATATAGATACAGAATAGCTTAAAATGAACAAATACCTCACAATATCACTAATGTGGCTTCATTCGTACCCCCTATAAACAGACCTTTGCGGAGTGGCAATAGCATGCAGTGGCTTCTCCAGACCCAAACAGTGCTATTTTGTACCAGTAAGTGCATTGATGACATTACCATCTCCAAGATCATCAAAACACACCCCAATCAGAAGCCGTGGATTACTGCAGAGGTGCGTGCGCTACTGAGGACCTGAGACTCCGCTTTCAGAGCAGGCAACAAGGTGGCCCTGAGAATAAACAAGGGCCAAACTGTCCCGGGCCATCAGAGCGGCTAAGCACACACACGCCCAGAGAATCCATGACTCTTTCAGGACAGCAGAGACACATGGTGCATGTGGCAGGGCATCCAAGCTATCACCAACTACAGGGCAACACCATCGGCCTGTAACAGTGATGCCTCCCTTCCAGATGTGCTGAACTGCTTCGGCACACAGTTTGAGGCACTGAACAATATGATGGCCAGGAAAACCACCCTTCCTCATAATGACCTGCAGCTGTGTCTGACCAGTCTGAGGACAGGCATCAGAGAGGTGAAGCACCCCTACAAACTGCAAATAGAGGAGTACTTTAACAGCTCAGACTCCCGTCACATATGGAAAGGCATAAAATCCATCACAGACTACAAAGGGAACAGCAGCTGCAAAACAAGCACAGTTAACCCAGCTCTCCCTGACGAACTGAACCACTTCTTCACACAGTTGGACAGAGAACAACCAACCCACCACCAAGCTGCCACTGCACAGAGCACCATCATCTGCTCTGCTGCTGGCACCACACAAGGTGAGAAGGGCCCTAACCACAACAAAGCCGCTGGCCCGAATGGGGTTCCTGGGCGGGTCCTGAAGCACCATGCGGGACACCTGGCAGCAATGCTCACTAGCTGGATCAACATCTCCTTAAATAGGCCACCATTCCCACCTGCCTCAGGACTGCTACCATCATCCCTGTTCCAAAACTGGCAGTGGTCAGGTCCCTGAACGTCTATCCTCTAGTGGCTCTGACCCCCATAATAATGAAATGCTTTGAAAGACTGGTACTAACCCACAAACAAAACATCCTGCCTTACCTGGACCAACACCAGTTTGCCTACTGGGAAAACAGGTCTACTTAAGAGGATCACTGGCTCACAGCTTCCTACCCTGGAGGAACTCTTTAGAACCCACGGTAACCACAAAGCCAGGAACATCTGCAGTGATCCATCCCACCCCAGATACAACTTTCTCACACTTTTGCTGTCCGGCAAGTGCTACAGAGCCCCGTACGCTCACATGGCATTACAGATTACAGATTACAGATTACAGTACAGAACAGTTCTACCCCCAAGCTGTCACACTGCCAAACACATTGGCCATACCCCCCACACTCACAGCAGCACCAGACTGAACTGGACTGTGACTTATCCACACCATACACATCAGGCACTGCACAAGCAGATATATGCACTTTAACAATTTTGGCTCCTAGCCATCAGTCAATCACCCATGCTTACTGTATGACAATGCTGCTATGTCACTTCTCAGTACCTCAATTGAGTTCCATGTAATCCATAATAGCATGCAATATTGCTGTTCGTGATCATTTCCTGCACTCTCAACTGATGTCTTTCTCAGGTGCAATAATTTATGTGCAATATTCCTCCTATACTATTATACTGTATATTGTAATTGCTATATGCTATTAATTTTATTCTATTTTTTTCTTTTCATTACATTTTCTTTAGCTTATACAGTTTTTATTGAGGCTTCTGTGGGATGATCCAGACGTAATCTCATTGTACTCATACAGTGACAATAAAGATGTCTTGCATCTTGGTGTCCTGACTCAATGACAGTCGTCCCGTTGCACGTACACCCATCATCATGAAGTGTTTCGCGAGGCTCGTCATGAGGCACATCAAGACCCTGCTGTACCCCTCAATAGACCCCCTGCAGTTCACATATCACTCAATAGACAACGCCATAGCCACCACTCTCCATCTGGCCTTCAGCCACCTAGACAAGAAGAACGCATACATTCTAATGCTGTTCAGACTTCAGTTCAGCATTCAACACAATCATTCCTCAGCACCTGATTGGAAAGCTGAGCCTGCTGGGCCTGAACACCTCCCTCTGCAACTGGATCCTGGACTTCCTGTCTGAGAGACCTCAGTCAGTCCGGATCGGGAGCAATATCTCCAGTACCACCACACTGAGCTCTGGAGTCCCCCAAGGCTGTGTGCTCAGTCCACTGCTGTTCACTCTGCTGACTCACAACTGTGCAGCAATGCACAGATCGAATCACTTCATCAAGTTTGCTGATGACTGTGGTGTGTCTCATCAGCAAAAATGACGAGTCAGCATACCGAGAGGAGGTGCAGCGGCTAACAGACTGGTGCAGAGCCAACAACCTGTCTCTGAATGTGGACAAAAGAAAAGAGATGGTTGTTGATTTGATAAGAATTAGGAGTGACCACTACGCTTAACATCAATAGCTCATCCATAGAGAACATCAAGAGTAAGAGAAAGCCCTTTTCCTAGCATCCATCCTCACAACATTCTACAGAAGGACTATTGAGAGCACCCTGAGAAGCTGCATTACTGTTTGGTTTGGGAACTTGCCTCAGATAGTGAGGACAGCTGAGAAGATCATCGGAGTCTCTCTTCCCTCCATGACGGACATTTACACCACAAGCGGCATCCACAAAGCCACCAGCATTGCTGATGATTTCAGGCACCCCCTCACACAAACTCTTTACCCCCCTGGCATCTGGAAAAAGGTACCAAAGCATTTGGGCTTTCACAGTCAGACTGTGTAACAGTTTCATCCCTCAAGTCATCAGACTTCATAACACTCAGAAACTGGAATGATTATAGCTTACATTTATACGTACATGTTACATTTTACCAATATATTGTTATTTTGTACTTCTTCCATTCTGATATTTACACTTGTTTTATTAATATACTGTCACATCTCTGCATAACCTGTTACATTTTGCACCTGCAAATATCAGAACTGTGCACTGGTAGGGGCTGCTCTGTCTTTGTTTGTGCCACTGGTTTTTCTTATTGCACTGTGCTGCAATGTTTGCACACACATGCACTTTGTATAATTTGTTGTAGCCTTGTAGTCCTATGTTGTTTTATGTAGCATCATGGTCCTGGAGGAACATCGTTTCGTTTCACTCTGTACTGTACCAACTGTATATGGGTGAATTAAAAAGCCACTTGACTTGACTTGATATTATTACATTGTGGCCCTACCCCCATATAAAACTCTTTCCTATGCCATTGGATGGATGGATGGATGGATGGATGGATAATAAGTTCTATTTGTATAGCACCTTTCACAATCCTGAGGTCACTTTACACAAAAATAAAATAAACAAATAAATAATCAGTAATCATTACAAGAGGAAGGGCTAGGGAAATGTTCAAGGAAATTAAATGGATGGATGGATGGATGGATGAAGGGCCGCTAATATGTGGAGACCATGAGAGATATACAGAGTTGACACTAGATGGTAGTAGAGTCACTCTTCAACACAGGAATAATTTCTACAACAAGCTTCCATTTCTATTTAAAACCACTGAGACGATGTTACTGAATTGGCTTTGCCAGGTCGGCAAAGTGATGTATATGGAGTCATAGTGGCGCCATAAAAAAGAATGATAACGCTTTACTTGAGGGGACACAAATACGTAGCAGTAACTCAGTTACTACTTAAGTACAAAACAGGAACAAATAACGAACAAATATAGTTGTTATTTAAAATGAAAGATGTGTCATGATGCATTAATGATGAACAAACATCAGTTTGTAACGAACACTTAATTTGCGGTTAATACATAAGTAATAGCATAATACTACATTATTTGTGTCCCCTCAAGTAGTGTTAACAAAAGAATAAATCTATAAAAGAATCAGAAAATAATTTTACTGTTTCACTCAACACTTAATACAAATTAAAAAAAAGAAAACAAAAATAAATGCTTTCCCCTTTCCCATATTTTTCCCTATCGCTTTTGCTTTTTCCCGAAAGGGCCAAGCTATGAATCAACTGGGTTTGGGCGGGCCTTCCTGCCCAGGGTGAATAGTCAATAGGGGGTATGCACATGACACCACAGTGGGTGGAATATACTGCAGTTACACCCACTGAGGGGCAAAAAGACTGAGTGGCAGCTTTAGCATTCAGTTTGAATGCCACAAAAGCGCATCTTAAATGGGAAAGAGCTGACGTGCAATTGATTGTACAAAATGATTTAACAAGAAATGGGAGCTAACTTTTTACAGACTGCCAAAAACTAAAGAAAAGAAGTGAATTAATCGTTGCAATCTGCAGCAACAAATGGAAATCGAAGCTCCGAAATGTGGATTTGCGGGTGCCATTTTGTGTCAATTATGTCAGATTTTTGACCCCTTAAGTCAGGGGTAGCCAATCTTATCCAGAAAGGGCCGGTGTGTATGCACATTTTCACTGCAACTGCCTAATTAGACTAATTAGAGGACTGAGTGGCTGAAGAGTCACTACACCTGGGTTTGAGCAAATGACCAAAAGTTTATCCCAAAAACCTGCATATACATGCAGGCCATATTTCAATGCCAATGGTCCACTGGTCCTTTGACAAATTGGATGGATCACTGTCGAGTCCAACTGTCTTTAATTTAAGTGAAGAATAGATTGTTCTGCCACTCAGCCCGTCTGAGGGGGCGTGTTCTGGCAGGAAGGCCCGCCCAAAGCCAGATGATTGATAGCTTGGGCCTTCAAGAAAAAGCAAAACAATACAGAACAAGCAAAAGCATTAGGGGAAAGGCAAAAGCAATACAGAAAAGCACTTATTTTCTTATTCCTTTATTTTTATTTGTATTGTTTTTTTGCTTTCTTACACAACATGTATTTTCATTTTCTTTTACAGATTAATTCTTTTTTATGGCAGTCCTATGACTCCATAAATATATTTATGATATGATCAATTAAAGGGTGTACTAAAGGGGAAGGAGACCCCACATACTGCATTGTCCAATTACATTTATATGTCTGGATGTTCACATTACATCCAGACCATCACTTTTATAAACCAAATACGCAAACGATCATGTCCTCAAGTATCCACACCATGAACTGCCAGCCTTTGTAATAATGTAAGACAGGGGAATCGGGTGTCAGCCGACAAAGCACATTTCTTAACTTCATTACTAATATTTATACGGGACTGTATTTTCTAGCCCTGGGAAAGCATGTCCTGTAATCAGTATCCAAATCAGGAGCACGATTTAATGCTTTCGTGGCTGCTGCCCTATTGACGCTATTCTATTTTTGGTCCTCCTCATGGTTTTTGGAAAACCAATCCGATCATTCCTGTCCCCAAATAAAGTCTCTATTCCTTCTTACCTCCGAGCTTCATCCAAGGCTATATTTGAAAGTTTTCTTATTGAATGATGACTCTAATAACAAGCCATTCATCCACACAACACTCTTGAAAATACACGTTTAATAACATGGGCCTAGCTAAACAGAGTTCCTTCTAAATCCATCCCTAGCTATTCAGAGTGATTTCTGAGAAAACCGTTAAGATGTCAGATTATTGTACTCAAAATGCACGCTGCAGAAATAACCTAGTTTAAAGTCTTATTTGCAGTGCTATTCCTCAGTTTGCCTTAGGTATAAAAAGTATACGAATATAACCAGGAAACAGAAGCCCATAACATGTGGGGCTGACAGGAAAAACTACACAGGCTACTAAATTAAAAAGCAGTAATACAGCAGCACAGAAATGGTCAACTTTCGATCAAAATTCAGAGGTTGCGTATGGATTACAAGCGGTTCAGCAACGCCTATTACCCTTTCATTTAGTTTTAATTTGTATTTATATTTTCCACAATTTAGACATTAAGAAATTAATTCTATATTGCCTTTCATGGAGTGCTGTGGGCTGTGTGGCATTTCATGAGTAACATCTGAAAAAGTAAATTAAGGAAAATCAATTTTCAATAGTTTTTCATGTTCGTTTGCATCATGCTCATGAAGGTGGGGTGTGGATAGCGCCCAGAAGCAGCACACAGGGGAAGCTTGTCTCATGGTCTTTCTTCAGTGCAAAAAATACTATATAGGAGCTGCTCTTGTGTAATGAATGTTATTAGATTTACATTTAGGTTTAAATTAGCAACACTGATGACTAACGTGATTCATTTAGTACTATTGCATAGCAGATTAAGGAACAGCGTTGCATCAGCAGCACAGATTCATACGCAGTTCCATTTTATTTTGTCAAACTGATCTCTGTGTTTTCAAAACAATCTTTCTCTGATAGTAACTGCCAACATAAATCTCTTTTACAAGAAACATCTTATGAGGCAGTTACTGTTATCAAGCTTAGAGTAGGAAAACAAATAAGTATTGCACATTTGGGGGGTATTCCACAAAGCAGGATTTCTTCCTCAGCCAGATAACTTAAGCCAAATGTAAAGACTGTCCAATAGGAATGTCACTTACCTCTCTTCCTATTGGACAGTTTTCACGTTTGGCTTTAGTTATCCAACTAACTAGGAAAATTTGCTTTGTGGGTCACCCCCCTGAACCATACAATCAAGCTACACCAAACAATCAAGAACACCAAATACCTGATACAATGTGTTGGGAGCTGGGAGGAAGCAAAAATGTGGACTATCTGGGGGGGCAGGTCCCAGTGAACTGGGTTCAGAAATACTGCTATAGTCAGGAATTGACATAACTAGTTTGCAAGTACGCATTTGCCACACTTCAATTGCGGTATAAAGGTCAAAATGCACATAAAATAAGTAAGCATTTGCACAGTCACGACAAGAAATTGCCACACGTATGACTTCATAAGGAGAATGTGTACAAGTTATGTCAATCCCTGGCTATAGTACAGTACATACATTAAAAACCTTATTATCTTGATTGACACAAATCATATCTGTCCTGTACTATTGTACTAGCGACTCAGAGCACTCACAGCAGTCAATGGATTCATCTGTCCCCCAACCATGATTTAAGGCTAGCTGCTGTGCCTTTCAGATTACCGAAGCTTCAAGACAGTCGTGGGTTTCGTACATCAACCTCTGGTGCAATTTGACTATTTGTTTCCCTCATACATTAATATTTGACAATCATATTGTTTTGCATTTAGCGCTTTAAAATTTCTACCTGTGTAATGATCAACTAGTCCAATAAAGGTTTTTGCCATTTTGCCATAAAAATTGATTGCTTTATCTATTAAGTCTCTTTACAGGTGTCTTGGGGAAACTGTCAAAGCTCTGAAGTATTGAAACTTCTACATTCACATTATATTAAAGATTTTTTTTTTTAAGTCTACAGTGGAAAATCCAAGTTGGCTCAGTTGGTAATAGTAGAGGGCGGGGGGTGTCCCCCATCCCCTTCAGTATATTTTGCCAGTCAGAAGGGTTGCCCTTCAGGAGATTTTGTTGATGGGGTACAGGAGCAATTTTTATTGGGGGGAGTGGGCTCAAACACATAATTTAAATATGTGGCTACGTGTGTGCTGTCACCTCACACCTGCAGAGGTTGGGGTCCTGCCTCTGTGTGTGGAGCCTCCTGTACTTGATAGGAAGATGAATAGATTCTGAATCATAGTTCAATAAAATGTGATTTTTGTTTCCTCCTGAGCTCTGAGCTCCTTCAGAAAAGCAAAGCTCCATTGCACCACATACCCAACATACTGAAGACTGTCAAAGAGAATAAATCGTGTCTGATAAATGCGATCACTCCATATTTACTAGAACTAGAAAGAAGTAGTGTGATATAAGCAACATTTACAAAGTTAAAACACACACACAATAAAATTAATTTACAAAACGTGGGTAACAACCACAGCGTATCTTCATCGGCAGCAAGGTCAAATCAGCTAGGCCAACTTCTGCTTCATTTTGTCAGACATCATATTATCTACCAACAAGGGGAATTCCGGACAGTCTAGATTTTACAATTAAAGAGTAAACCAGATGTTGTTCTGGACTCTACCAAGCATCCAGCTGCCAAACAGAGGAGGGCTCAGCAGAACCTTTATACTGCATTTGTGACAAGGACGCACAAATATCCAAGCCTGAGCTGTGGATAAGCATATTTCTCCCTGAAAAAGTCCCCTATGCTCATTTCCATCTCACTGCGACTAAAAATTGTTATTTACAGGATAAGCATATTATTTTGCACCCTGGGTAATTCATCATGAAACACCATGTTTAATAAGCTGAAATTTAATGAGTTACAGCAGTGGGTCCCTACTAAGCCACAGAGCATGCTTACAGACATTTATTCGAGCTTAACGTTGTTTCTAATTCGAAAATTTCTTTCAATTAAACTGGGGTTATGACCTACTGTTTCATAATTCACATGGGTATTAATAATTTTGTTATTAAAACACATTATAAACACGAAGCAGTTGAAACACAGTAATGCTCATATTCAAAGTATCTTGATACGTTAAATTCTACATTGCGGTACTAGTTAAACGCTTATATAATTGTTGACATTACATAACTGCACAAGATACGAATCTGATAGCAGAATAACTCATAAGTGCTGTTTAAAGAAATGCACTTGGTATAGTGTATGTAGTCCCTAGTTTGTTGCATTTCACTGTGGTACAACAAGGAGTCATAATGCATCTGACTGGGATTTTCCATTAAGAATCCCAAACTGGGTTTGGAGATGTGACAGCAGGTGAAAATGACTGTTCTCTAACAGTTCACACTACATTTGCGAGAGCTTGGGCTTGAAAAGAGAATAGACAAAAACTGCAGAATCAAGATGTGTGAATCGGAAAGAAGCATGAAACATTAAAACAGTCACGGTTATAATCTCCGCCGAAAGTACTGCTACTAAATATTTATGGAACTGGCCATTTTCTATTATTATTTTCATTCATTATTTAGGTGGATCGTTTACATTCTGTTATCATTTTGACGTTGTTGGTTCTATTGAACAGTGCTGAAGAATACCAATTAGGCACATCACGATGCCACATGTAACATTACATCATGCTCTATTGTGCCAAACATACTGATAGCTGTCTGTGAAAAACAGTCATCAATCACAGGAATGTCTGCTTTTAAGGGAACACAGGCCGCTCTTTCATTATGCCTTTGTTTCCACAGAAAGTCATCCTCATTTCCACCCACACCCCAACGCTGAGTCATTTTCTGAGTACAGCTACTGTACAATGGTATTTAATTTTCAGAACCAATACAAGAAATGCAAAAAAAATGGCTATGGATGCTGGCTGTTAACTCTGGCTGTTAATTGGCGTATTACCAATACTAGACACAAAAATACACATACACTGCTAACTTTTATTCATATTATTTCAGAACAGATTTCTGGAACTATTTATTTAATTAGCTACCTTGATAGTTTTGATGTTTTGCCTATGATGTTATTTATGGAGCATTACAGACAACTGCACTGTAATTTTTATCAGATCACTTCATTTAGGAAAAGGTTTTAATAAATAAACAAGTGTATTTAGCTTAGTGACTTTTAAATTTTTATTTTCTGCTTCAAGTGACTATTACATTCAAAATACTTTAAATAGAACGTAACTGTGAAACAGTTTGCACAACTCAGGCGTATGAGAAATTCTACCTTCGTTTTAGCAGCATTTAAATCAAATATGGCCAAATAGATAAAAACTGTTTTTCTGTTTAGTTCCGGTGTTAGGTTATTTACTTTGATATCGAGATTATAAGTGATGACCCATCGTCTTCCCATAGGCCAATATATAGACATCACACTTTGGCCGTAGCCGGATAACCGTGTCAGTGCTTGCTCTGAGTGGTTATGGTCACACACACACCTGTAGGCAGCCTCCACGTTACCATCAACAGAAACCTGATACAGCCCAAACTTTCAGCCATGTTTCTGTATTATTACGTTCAGGTCGAGGGAAGAACACACAAAAACATGTATATCTTACAGGTTTTTTTTTAAGGAACAGAGGATATTTCTTTTTAAAACCACAAATTTTGACCATCATGCATGTTTCTTCACTTCTATCTTCTATTACCACTCAAGTACTGAAAGCATTTTATATAACTATAATAATAGCAAATGTATTCACCCCAGTTGTTTTAAATGGGAAATCTTTCCAGTTTACTTCACAATGATGGGAAAACACTTCAACGTAGACCTTCATTAAAACAGCCAATTAAGGAAGCATTTCACTGCCAAGCGATTTTAATATTTTTCCCCAAGATATTACAGCGTCATTTAATGTTTTTCGGATATACCTGTACAGTTCCTGATAGTCTGAGCAATATCTTGCTAGCTTCTATCGCCACAGTTCTACCTTAATAAGACGTAAACATCAGTACAGAATGGAAAAGGCTTTACTCGGTTCATTGACAAAACAGGAGCTCCTCTGTGCTGAAAATGCTAAGGACAGCGTTTGCAAACGCATTCTGCCGCTGACTTATGTAAAAGACTGACGCGAGCTCTTACCGTGTAAAAGCCCATCCGGCAAAGAGCCTGAGAGAGCCGCATGCATTCAGACATGGTTCGCGGCGACGGCGTGACGCCCAACAACAAGCAAGCGAGCCGAAGTAATGAATGAGGACAGTGAAGGAAGTAGCGGCGGTGTGACTGAAGCGCGCCGGGAGCCCCGGCTCAGCACTACACCAACTTCAGCGGATTCCCCAATCCCCAGGCGCAATCAGGCGGCACACACTCCAGATTAGGGCTAGGAAATCTCCATTGTGATTAAAGCATCACTAATCTTTTCCTATCGAAGTAATACTGCCAACTGGGTTACAGACACTTTAGCACATCTGCAGAATGTACAGTCTGAATGAAACGAAATCTTAAAAAGGTAATTAATGTACCGAGTAATATATTTTAGATACTGCATATTCTGTACAGCTCCCACATGCTCTCCGACAGTGTAGATGATTGTTTCGGTTTCCCATTAATCAAATGTTTTCCATTACCTCTGCTGTCAAGCGTTAAATTGAAGACAAATAAAGAAAGAGATTAATCTTCTCCAATACAGCATTGGGGAAAATGATACATGGCCAGCTGTAGTATCAGAGAGGAAGGATGGTCATTCCACCGAGTCATCACCTGTTAATAATATATATATATATATATATATATATATATATATAATATTGGTAAACTGCATTCCAGCTTGTCTCGTCCAGTTGCTCAGTCCAGTCAGAGTCTGTGGTACCTGAAATCTAACCCAGGCAGCCCAGGGCACAAGGCAAAGGTACACCCTGAATGGAATGCCTGTCCATCACAGGGCATGCATGCACACCGACTATGAGCTATTTCAGGATGCCAGTTAGCCTAACTGCATGTCTTTAGACTGCAGAAGGAAACCTGCGCAACTCAGAATCAGAATTCCAATTAGCAGTATGTACAAACATACCAGAATTGATTGTGGTCTGGGGAGAACCTCCAGTCCTGAAGGTGTGAGGCTACAGTTCTACATTCTCAAGAAAAAAGGTGCTAATTAAATATTGAATACTGGAACTGTGAATTGAGATACAGTGAGGGAAATAATTATTTGACCCCTGCTGAATTTTTAAGTTGACCCATTAATAAAGACATGAGAAGTTTATAATTTCACTAGTAGGTTTAGTTTAACAGCAAAAGGTAGATTATCAACAAAACAAGGAATAAAAAATCATTATGTAACAGTTATAAACCAAGTCGTCATTTGTCTAGGGAAATAAGTATTTGATCCCTTGGAATATATGCTTTAGTACTTGGTAGAGTAACCATTGTTGGCAAGCACAGCTGTCAGACATTTCTTGTAGTTGGCCACCAGGTTTGCACACAGCTCAGCAGGAATTTTCATTCACTCCTTTTTGCAGATCTCCTCCAAATCATTAAGTTTTTAAGCTGTCACTTGGATACTTGGCCCCGTAAATCCTTCCTTCAATGCGGCGCAACTGTCCCGTACCCTTGTCATAAAAACGCATCCAAAGCATAATGCCTCCACCTCCATATTTGATGGTAAGGATGGTGTTCCTGGGGTTTTAGTAAGAATTCTTTTCCCTCCAAACACGGTGAATGGAGTTGATACCAAACAGCTCAATTTTGGTCTCATCTGACCACATCACTTTCTTACAAGCCTCATTGGAATTATTCAGGTGTTCATTGGCATACTTTAGACAGGCTTGAACATGGGCCCTCTTGAGCAGGGG
>JAAGVU020000040.1:15913369-15954770 GCA_011763525.2 Mormyrus iriodes | reverse complement strand
GTGAATGTGTGCGTGTATGGTGTGTGAGTGTGCCCAGCGATGGGTTGGCGCCCCGTCCTGGGTTGTTCCCTGCCTTGTGCCCGCAGCCTCCAGGATAGGCTCTGGACCCCCCGTGACCCGGAATGGAATAAGCGGTTCTGGAAGATGGATGGATGGATGGATATTATATTACTTTGTCCAATTACTTTTGAGCCCCTGAAAATGGAGGGGCTCTGTGAAAAATGGCAGTAATTTCCGCAAGCTTAGTGCAATACCTTTGTTAAACCCCTTAAATTAAAGCTGAAAGTCTATACTTCTGTCACATCTTGATTGTTTAATTTCAAATCCCTTGTGGTGGTATACAGAGAGTAAAATGACAAGAAATGCATCAATGTCCAAATACTTATGGACCTAAGTGTAGGCATTAAGAATGGGATGTCAGGGTGGCAGGGTGGTGCAGTGGTTAGCACTGTCACCTCACACCTCAGGGACCAGGGTTCACGTTGCCACCTGGGTTCCATGTGTGTGGAGTTTGCATGTTTTCCCCGTGTCATCATGGGGTTTCCTTTGGGCACTCCAGTTCCCTCCCCCCTCAGTCCAAAAACATGCTGAGGCTGATTGGAGTTATCAAATTGCCTGCAGGTGTGAATGGTGTGTGAGTATGCCCTGGGATGGGTTGGTGCCCCATCCTGCATTGTTCTCTGCCTTGTGCCCGTAGCCTCTGGGACAGGCTCTGGACTCCCTGTGACCCTGAATAGGTTAAGCAGATACAGAAAATGGAAGAGTGGGATGTCATTAAAGTTCATGTGTGTATAAAGGCAAGCATTCCAATACTTTTGGCAATATAATGTGTGTGTATGAGTAACATAGTGGAATAATAATATCATTATACAGCAACTATGTATATGAAAGGGTGGTTTGCTGCCCCCCTGCAATGTTTAACTTACTTACTATTCTAAATCAGACAGAGATTGATACAACAAGTTTAATTAACAGTGTCATTTTTGTCTTGGGGGATGGTATATTGGATGATAACATACCAGACTGAGTCCTAGCTGTGTCCTATTTTTATAGTCTTGGACAACAACAACAAAATAATCATTGAAATATAAAGCAGTTTTATTATTAATATGTGGCTGATTGTTAATGTGTTTTTGTTTTTCTTATAAAATTTAGATATTACTTTTAAGAGACCTGGCCAACAGTCTAGCATCAAAATTAAATAATGATTATCTGGTGTCTGTGGTGCAGCTTACATAGAGGTACCATGCTCACAATAGGCATATAACACTCTGGCATCTACCTCTCCCTGGTTCAGATAGAGGAAAAGTCCGATCTATCAGCTTGGTTTAGTAGCATGATAGAGGCACATATTTGTCACTGATACATCAGACTGTGCTGATAGTGATTGCCATGCATTTCCCCTGACAGCTGACCTCTCTCTCCTGCAGCAAGAAATTCAGCAAATGTCACCCAAGCACTGTTCTGTCAATAGCGAGATGTTGAAATTACTGCCAAATAAATCTGAACCACTATCAAGCGCACACAACGAAAAGAACAGGAGTATCCCAAGAGATCAATGAAGCATTGTCCAGTGAGCTTCACCACTGAGCTAAAGTCATTCATTTATGATTATACAGAGTTCACAGGGTACGGCTTTGTGCAATAGCATCAATTACTGCAAAGGGGAGTCCTGCTAGGCATTTTTGCTCCCATGCAGGGGAGGAAAGCCAAACTATAAATATCCCTTCCAACCCTTTGCATTGGTACTATTCAGGATTTAGAAATGATGTGCTTTTGCATCTCACTAATTTAAGTGTGATTAATTTAATGTTAATTAATAACATTAATGCTAAGTTAGCCTCCCTGCTAGGAATGATAGGTGCCAGTGAAATATCAGATCCCTTGGATATCTTTCCACCTAAGATTTCGGTTCTGGGAACCAGTGCAGTTCAATTAATATCATAGGTACCTTGTTATCTCACGGTTTGTCTAACACATGCTTGAGAAGAAGAATTAGAGGTACAATGTTAAAAGCCTGTTACCTCCAGTGAATAAAATAGTCTGTTCCTATTTGTGTGTCTTTCCAAATCAATACTTGGTGGACAAATTTCAGTGAATGCTGATTTATTTGCTTGATTAAATAAGCTCAACATGTAAAGCTCCATTTTGAGACTTAAGCACCACTCCAAGATTTTTCTAAAGCAGGAGCCAGTATCATAACATACAGCTGGAGACACAGCAGTGTACCAACACCTGTATACACTGGGATGAATGCTGGGTGACAGCCACATAAATGTTTACTTTATATCTGTTACTTAGCAGACATTTTTCCCCCTCAAAGTGACATACAAGTGAAGATCAGGCAGTTTCCCTGGAGAAATTGGGGTTAAGGGCCTTGCTCAACAATCACAGCACCCTTCCAGCTACAAGATTTGAACCGGTTCACCATCCTCTTAAACAATGCACACACCAGTGCAAGATCTATTTCTAATCCAAAATATTATGTTTGCACTTCTTTCAGGATCAGTGAGCATTTTCAAATTTATGGGAAAATTGTGAGGTTTTAAACATTTTTGACCTAGAATTGCTCTGTGAAGTTTAACTTCGATCCTATAGAAAATTTAATACAGCAGTTCACTGTCACCGCATTGTGGTGCAATAGCAGCCTCTGAGCTGTTCATGGACATCTTTAGCAAGGCTCTAATGGAACAATTAAACCACATACGGTATGTAGCATAAAAGCCTTCTAAACTGTCAGGATTGGTCCCTGCCTTGTCCTGTTCTGTTCTGGCCGTCGTTTCCCTGCTTGGCCAGCAGGTATCATGATCATCCTGTTCTGTTCCCTGTGTTCTAGATGGTTAAATGAGCTGAGTGTGTGGCTGGTAACCATGCATTCTGTACCATTGTGAGTTTGATGCTGGCAGGAGGACATTTTGAGTTTTGTGGCCTGGAACTCTGTTTCCATAAACCCCATGTTAATTATGTTTTTTGTGTTCATGTAATTCAGTATTGCTTCTTGATTTGTGTATTTGTTCCTGATTATCTCTGCCTGTGTCCAGTTCTGTAGCTATGTCCTGTAATCCTTGTATCTTTTGTGTTCCTCATAGCTCCTTGTCCCTAGTGTTTGAATAATTGCTAATGACAATCTGTTCCTTGTTTAGATCTTATTCTCTGTATATATATGTGCCTGTCCATGCCCTGTTTCTCTATTGGTCACTGCATGTTACCTGCTAGTGTCTATGTTACCTGAACATGTTTCTGTTGGATGTTCCCCACTAAGTACTCTATTTCAAGTCCATCCGTTTCCTTTGTGTTTTTTTTAGTTTAGTTTAGCCTTATTATGGTGATTGTAGTACCAACTTGCTTAGTTAACAAATTACCTTTTGTTAATTGTTCTTTTGAGTCAAGTGGGTTGTAAACTCTCCTTGTCTTTAAGCTGCACAGTGGATCGTTGCCCATCATGCCTCGGTGTGACATAAACAGAAAGACATATTTCTATTCCTAAATAATGATCATAACAATTCATGGAAAGGTGACAAAACTATGTATTAAATATGTATAAAACTGTAATTTTACATGTCTTAAACATGAATTCAACAATAAGATGAATATTTTGGCAATATTTCTAAATTCATTTGAACTGCTGACATCAGGCAGAAGATATAGGTCAGTTAGAGCCCATACTATAAGAATTAATAGTTTACTCCCACCGTGGTAACCAGGTTGAACTGGACACTAAAGGACTCTCTCTTATAAACCCTATGCACCACTTTCCACACACTCTTTACCACATTTGTACTTTTGCGCACATTTATTTGCTATTTTGTACATGTCGTTTACATCTTATAGATCTTGTGTGTTTTTTCGCATCACTCATGAAGTTGCTAACTCAGTATGTCTTAACCCCTGTGTTATTTTTGGGGTCGAAGTTACCCCAGTCCATTTTCAAAATGAGGATAAATTCTATAGATTCTAGAATTTAGAACGGAAGAAGTAAAATACACAAGGGTTAAATCCATTTTTGTAAAAATGAGTACACGCTTGATTAAATGAGCTTGAGGTCAGATGATTTAATTGGCGACTCCACTATATTTGACTTGCTATGGATTGCAGCCGTGAATGTTTGGAGACATTGTCATGTTAAAAAGCACTGAAAACCCAAGGCACAGAGACAAGGTGGCTTTCTTTCTTGTAGGGCCTTGTAGTGATTGGTGATATGGTGTCATGTACGCGGGTGGAATTGCAAGGCATGATGCCGGTATGAAAGATGGTCCAGGACAAGTAGATGCGGCACAAAGATAATCCCGTCGTGGGGACTTTATTCTTGTGTCGCTCGGTGAGAACGACACAAAATTGAACACCACAAATGACTACAAAGAACTACAAGATACTACAACAATGACCGACAAGGAAGCACAGGACTGGGGAGATTTTATACACAGAAACATGGAGGAGTAAACTAGGGGCACCTGTGATTGATTAACAAAGGGAGAAAACACGAGGTAACTATAACAATTAACAGGCGCGGCTAAACAGCAGCCCCGCCTGTGGGAAACATCAGGGGAAAAAGATCGGTAGGGTGGGGCTGGACGTGACATATGGTCAATTATTTCATCACAATATTTTTTTTTCATATCAGTCATGCCCATACTTTATGATTTACTTTTGCTACTGTGTTTTGGTTTAATACCAGTGATTTGCAAAACTTCTTGTATAAATGTCCTTTTTGTTCAAGAATAGTTTTAAGTCTCCAGACAATTCTCTCTCAAGTGGCTTCATTGTCAGCATTACATCTGGAAGTGATTAAATGGGTGAACCAGTTACACGTGTTTGAGTTTTATCATTCAACAGACACAGATCTACTGATCAATTAAATTTAACTAGCCTCAGCAGACAAACTTTGGAATATTATTAGTGGGTATGTAATATGTAATTTTCTTGGTGGGTGTGCTAATTTTTGCAACAAAGCCTTTTACCGTTTTGCTAAAGATTTTTCAAATATTTCATTAGTAACTGAAAGATCAGTGTTGACAAGACAATATTGCATATTGAAAAATAGACTATAATTTGTAAAGAGAGATAACTGAATTCATTATCTTTCATAGAGGGTGTACTCATTTATGTTGTATACTGTTTGCACGAGATATTTAGCCAAAACAAAAGGTAGGTACTTGTCAATCAGAGCAAAGATTGTCATACATTTTTTCAATGGATTAATAACAAAAACACATTTGCATGTTTGTTCAGTACAAATCATTTTTTACAGACTTGTAAATAATATATGAAATGGCAAAAATAATACAAGTGGGATTGTTTTTACAGTTCCCTTCAATAACAGCTTGACTACTTCCTGTGAACAGCCTACTCTCTGCAGGGTACTATTGAGGCTCATGGGAACCTGGGTGGCAAACGTGAGAATTGCAAGCTGTTGTGTGTCACATGCAAACCTTTGGAATGAGCTGAAAGCACCCCCTTGTGGGATTTTTGGGAATGGTTTAGGAAAGACCTATATTGGACAAGTTATTATTATTATTATTATTGTTGTTGTTGTTGTTGTTGTTATTATTATTAGATGAATTAATGTTGATGTTGTTATTGTAGTTGCTGTTAATCCCTGTGAGATGGGAGGCTTCCACATCGGCCATCTCAGGAGGCAGGGTCATGTGATTTCTTTCTATTTGTACCACCTGCCCCTTTTTCTCAAATCAAATGTGTACATTTCAATTTCTGTTTTATTCCCACCCCCTAATAATCCTACCCATAGTTATGGCCACAGCCCATGACTCCTAAACAAGGGCAGCTGTGTCCCTGGATTAACTATTCCCTACCCCACATGATTCAGAGTCCTGAAACACCTCATCATCACTGTTGTGGGGAAGCATCCACAGCTGCAGCAGGAGATTCTGCCCATGCATTTTACACTCTGCACACAGCTCTCCTCTGACATCCCTGCGTGTGCACCTCCCAGGTATAATGCCGTGACAGTTACTGACATTTCGCAGAGGACATGATGGAGCAGGTGGTCCTGGAACAGTCTGTCTTTAGTTTCCTGATGGAGACACCATGTTATCCCTAGTGCCATAACCCTCATCTCCAGTGCGCTGAGAACCACCTGTTTGGCCATCTGCCCTGACATGAGGAAGCCTCCCAAACCCTTTCTCCATTGCATTTGTATAAGGAAAACTCACCTTAGTCCTAATGTTATTCCCCCTTAGACTCCTGTGCAGATCCAGCAAGAACCACAGGGCAGGAGCACTTGTTGTGGAGTTCTCAGTTACTTCCACTCACACTCTGGTAGTCCTTGCCACTTCTGGACTCATTCCTCAAAGTCTGAAAACTTTCCTGCTCTATTTTGTATATATATATATATCCATCCATCCATCCATTTTCCATAACTGCTTATTCCATATGGGTCGCAGGGGTCCGGAGCCTATCCCGGAGGCTGCGGGCGCAAGGCAGGGAACAACCCAGGATGGGGCACCAACCCATCGCTGGGCACACCATTCACACACCATTCACACACCATTCACACACACATTCACACCTATGGGCAATTTGGCAACTCCAATCATCCTCGGCATGTTTTTGGACTGTGGGGGGGAAACCAGAGTACCTGGAGGAAACCCCACGACAACACAGGGAGAATATGCAAACTCCACACACATGGAACCCGGGCAGAGACATGAACCCTGATCCCAAAGGTGTGAGGCAACAGTGCTAACCACTGCACCACCGTGCCACCCCATATATATAAATATATAACATTTATATATTCACAATTATATATATAATATATAATATATTATACAACATATTATATATTCACAATTATATATATAATATATATATAAAATCTTAGGAAGGCCTTCGATGAAGGACTTCCAGTACACAGGGATGTATGTACATTGCCAGGTCCTAGATGTCCCTCATTATAAGATAGGGGGTAGGATCAGCTACCAGGGACCTAGCCAACCCTCTCATTATTCTGCATGGGATCAGCTACCAGAGACCTAGCCAACCCTCTCATTGTTCTGCATCCTAAGTAAACATAGGATGATAGTATTACACTGAGCATGTTACTATCATGCATGCAACAATGTCAGGGATATACATGATTTCCAGCCTGGGAAATGACACATAGTACTGTGCAAAAGTCTTAGGCAGTCAAAAGAAATGTTCAAAGCTATTTATCTGGGTAGTATGACACATTTTCTCTGAACAAAAAACACAATTTAGCATTAGAACATATGCAAATTAAAGAGTAACACAATAATCTAATAAACTAGTAAAAATTTCTACCATTCTCCAGAAAGTTACTGATATTTAGTTGGATGGCTAGATGAACACTGCTTTAGTTCCCAAACCTCTCCTCAGGGCACCTCAGCCATTCTGTCACGTCCAGCCCCGCCCTACCGATCTTTTTCCCCGATGTTTCCCGCAGGCGGGGCTGCTTGTTAGCCGCGCCTGTTAATTGTCATAGTTACCTCGTGTCTTGCCCATGTTAATCAACCACAGGTGCCCCTCATTTACCCCTCCATGTTTCTTTGTGTATAAGGTTCCCCAGTCCAGTGCTTCTTTATCGGTCATTATAATCCTTTGTAGTTATCTGTAATCGTTTGTAGTTTTTTGTGGGTTTCCCTATCGTGTCGCTAGCGCCGAGCGACACGAGAATAAAGCCCTCACAACAGGATTATCTGTGTGCCGTCTCGTCCTTTCCTGGACCACCCATCCTACCAGCATCATGCCAAACCGTTGGTACCGCGGACCTGACAGAATGACCAACCATATAGTGTGCTCCATAGCGGAGCCAGATCCGCTCGTCCTGCGTCTGCCAGAGAACGCGCATCTGCTAAGCTTCTTCGCTTCGGGACCCGAAGAGACAGACGCAACGGACGAGTCCGTCGGACACCTACAGCGCTCCCCGGACCTAGTAGTTAGAAGAATAGCTCCCCGGCTATTCTTCACCCTCCAGGGGCTATTCTGGAAGCTGTGGAAGAGCCCTGAGGTCTCGGATAACCCCGACCTTCAGGTACTGTTCTGGGATCTGGACTGGGACTTTGCGGCGGTGAGCCCCGACTCCCTGCCCCAGGCACTGGCCGGGCTTGAGGAGAAGCTGCGCTGGTGTATTGCTGCCCTGAAAAGGGCTGCTGCCACTTCGGCACAGCCTCTGCCTCTAGCGGGTCCCGCAGAGCCACGAGCTCTCCCCACGGGTCCTGCCAAGCCAGGAAGGAGCAATCCAGCCGACTCCCCGCCCGCCGGTCACCCAAGGGTCCCGCCAGGCCGCTCCTGCCCCCCGGAGATCCTGCTAAGCCCAGAAGGCTCGCGCCAGCTGGCTATCCACCGCAGTTTCCCGGAGGTCTCGCAGAGCCGTACTCGGCCACGCCGGCTACGCTAAGGCTCGCTGCAGCCGGCACACTGCCGCAGTCGCCTGGACTGCGCACTCCAGCCGGCTCTCCACTGCAGTCGCCCAAACTGCGCAGTGCAGCTAGTACCTCTCCTGCCTGTTCGCCGCAGTCTTCCAGAGGGTCCTCTCCTGCCTGTTTGCTGCCGTCGCCCAGACAGCTCTCACAGGCATGCTCTCAATAGTCGCTGGGAAGGCTCCCGTATGCAGGCTTTCAGCTCTTGCCAGGACGGCACTCGCCCACCGGCCTGCCGCCTTCGCCCCGAAGGCACACGTCAGCCGGCTCCTCGCTGTCACCAGGACTGCGCTCACCCACCGGCCTGCTGCCCTCGCCCCGAAGGTGCCTGCCAGCCGACACCCCTCTGCCTTT
This sequence comes from Mormyrus iriodes, assembly GCA_011763525.2. NCBI lineage: Eukaryota > Metazoa > Chordata > Actinopteri > Osteoglossiformes > Mormyridae > Mormyrus > Mormyrus iriodes. The sequence goes on along the minus strand of JAAGVU020000040.1, from coordinate 15,946,017 downwards.
GCTTGGAGAAAACAGGGCAGCCATCTCTTCGTTGCCGGGGCCCGGACAGCGTCCGGCTCGCTGCCGCTGCCAGGAAGGGGCACTCCAGCCGGCTCTCCGCTGCCATCGCCCGGATGGCATATGCCTACTGGCCCGCCGCCCTTGCCAGAGGGGCGCATGCCAGCCGGCTCTCCACCTTCGCCCCGAAGGCGCACTCTAGCTGACTCGCCGCCGTCACCAGGAAGGCTCCCGCCTGCTTGTTCTCTGCCGCCGATCAGATGGCTCCCGCCTTCCAGCCTGCCGCCATCGCCGGTACGGCTCCTTCCGGCCGGCTCTCCTCCGTCGCCTAGACGGCTCCTGCCCAAGCCCTGCTTAGGGGAACCCGCTGTGGCCACAGTCCTAGAGGCCAACCCAGGGGAACCTACGACAGTCGCCGCCCTAGAGTCCGTCCGCGCCGCTGCCGAGTCCCCAGAGCCCATCCAGGTCCCCGGGTGCCTCTCCTGCCAGGAGGGTGAGGACCTCGAGGGTGCCCCCAGGACGAGCTGGAATAGGACCCCTGGGACCTGAGTCCTGTGTTCCTGACTCCCATGGGTCCTAGGGAAGGCAAAGAGCGACGCCCTAGGCAGACCAGTTGAGCCTACGGCAAGTGTTCAGTTTCCCGCAGGGGAAAACGGGGGCACGCCCAGCTCTGTGCTTGCCCGGGCCTGGCCGCCGTGTCACCCTCCCCCGGCTCCAGTCCCGTGACCGCGGTCTCTGCGTCGCCCCCTAGCTCCGTCCCCATGGTCTCCGCATCTCCCTCCAGTCCGGCAGTCTCCTCGGCTCCCCGCACCATTCCCAGCCAGTCCCTTCCTTCCTGGCATCCGCACCTGCCTCCCCAGCAAGTGCCTTTCTTGCCTTGGCCCTCGGGTGTCCCTCCTCCCTTCAGGCCCCTGGCCTCAGCTCATAGCCCTTGCCTTCAGGGCCAGCTTCGTGCTCAGGGGTTTCTGTCCCAGGTCCTTCCAGTCCCTCCCTTTGTCCCCTGTGCGCTGCCCCAGGTCCCACCGGTCCCTCCCTTCGGTCCCTTTGTTTCCTTCCGGGAACGGTGACGGGACTGGAGGGACCTGGTCACTGCTCCCCATGCTCCTCCCCAGGTCTCTACCTTCGTTCTCTGCACTCCATCACCTGTCCCTCCAGTCACTAGTTTCCTTCCTGGGGTTCCCCCTCAGGCCCATCCCCTCTTCCTCCCTGGTCCTTCGTCGCTGTCTGAGTGTTCTGTCCCATCTATGTTGTCCCCTGGTGTCCTGAGCTCATTCCTCCTGTTGTTTTTCGTTCAGCTGTGGTCCTCCTGTCTGGTATCATGTCCTGCCTGTCCCCCTGGGTGTATGGCCTTGCCAGTCCACGTTGATGTTCCCCGGATCCGTTCCTGTGCTGTGTCTGTCTTGTAGGTGGTCCTTGTTGTCAGTCAGTCCTGTTCGTGGTCCCTCCTAGTGTCTGGGTTGGTGTCCGTTCTGGGTCCACTGTCTGTTTTGGGGTTTTGTTCTGGTTTTTCCCCAGGTCTTTAGTCTGTCTGCCGTCTGGTCCTGCCTGAGTCCTACGTCTGCGCCTGGTGTCCTGGCCCCGTGTGCCCGTCTTGTCTTTGACCCCACGGGCTTCCCCTGCTCCGGTTGCCGCACCCGGAGTGTGCGCCATTGGGTGGGTGGGTGTCTGTCACGTCCAGCCCTGCCCTACCAATCTTTTTTCCCCGATGTTTCCCGCAGGCGGGGCTGCTGTTTAGCCGCGCCTGTTAATTGTCATGGTTACCTCGTGTCTTGCTCATGTTACTCAACCACAGGTGCCCCTCATTTACCCCTCCATGTTTCTTTGTATATAAGGCTCCCCAGCCCAGTGCTTCTTTGTCGGTCATTGTAAACGTTTGTAGATATCTGTAATCGTTTGTAGTTTTTTGTGGGTTTCCATATGTCGCCCGGCGTGAGCGACATGAGACTAAAGTCCTCACAAAGGGATTATCTGTGCTGTCTCGTCCTTCCCTGGACCACCCATCCTACCGGCATCATGCCAAACCGTCGGCACAGCGGACCTGACACATTCCATGTATTTATTAAATTTCATGACCAGCTCACTTTATTATTAACTACTAATAGTTAACTATTACTTTAGTCAAAAAATGTCAATGAGACAGTGATTAGCTATACGAGGTGTGCTAGTGGTCGAGTTAAAAAATATATGGGTGTACACAAAAGTTTAATGGCTTAATATCATACAGACATAGTTAAACATGAGATCCTGAGAAGGGCAAGTCATGTAGCCATTGAAACCGCAGCATTGTTTCTCCTTGCATTCATGGAAAGGATGGGATCTTATCGGTCCATTGGATAAGGGTGTGGTTTATGTGTTTTTTTTTTGTAGAATACAAGGTCCAATATGTGGAAGTCCATGTCTGTATGCAAAATTTTTATGATGACATGGCTGAAGAGATGTTACAGGTCATAATAGGGAACGTAGTTCATTTGCTACTAACTGACCAGAAAATGTACGCACCAAGCTTCAGATGGAGTACTCTGAAATAACTGTGATGGCAAACTTATTCCATAGCAAGTCACACAAATGAAACTAAGATCTCCTGGATGTGTTACCCGCCTCCCATTCCCGCAGCACAGACCTCACGGAGCATCACAGAGACCCCAGTCTCATAGTGACCAGAATGGCTCCATTGTGTTAGTATCTACTTCTATGTATATCAGCAAGTTTCCAGATTGCTTGAGTTTATCCAGTATTGGATTTTACCAAGAGCTTCTGTCAGATTCTCTTATCTTTGGGAAAAAAAAACATTTTTTTTATTTCCAATTGGTTTATGCCAATTTTACATACCTCTGTTTGGTTTGTGTGAGTCATCGGTTACTCTTCAGCAACCGCATTACCAGCTTTGTCCTCATGTTACCTATACTACAGGACATCTCAAAGACCACAGTAATGATACAGTAATGACTGGTTGCAGCATTCCAGGACATACAAGAGTCAGTGACGGAGGCAGGCCTGACAGCCACCTCTGCAAAAAGACAGGTATTGGGGGATTACATTCCACGATTTGTCCCTAATTTTTCTACTCTGGCTAACCTCTCTTGCTAACTCTCTGTTATTCCTTGTCACGTGGTTCTGTGCCCCATCCTAACCTGAGGGATTCTCACAATCTTGTTTGCTATATACATGCATTACTAAAAATTCCTTTTTTTAGACTTGCTCTGGTTGGGATGATGATGTTGGGCAGGAAGGGCAGAATGGGGATTTTTTTTTGTATGGGTTACGGAAAAATGTAGGTCAGAACAAAAACAAAAGACAGATATTTCAGTTTCAGTACAGGGAACACGCGGGCAAACAAAACTGGAACTGGCTCTTGGGAACAACAATAACTGTGATCAGGCAGCAAGGCCTGGCTGCGAGGCCAAGAGACAAAACATATTGCTTTTTATTATTGGTAATTAGGCACAAGAACTAAATGAGTCCATCACCTGACTTTGCCCCCACCTGGAACATCGACCTCCCACCTTACACTTCTCAGATTTGTTTTCTCGCATAATGAAAGTAATGTGTTTAAAAAAAAAACATTTAATTACAACTCATACTGTTTATACAGATACTCATAGTATAAATCAACATTATTGCCCATACCCGCACTAACGTTCATGTTTTCTGATCTACCACATTTTACAATTTGAAGATGCAAAAAAGTGGACTGGCTGTGGGTCCCCAGGCACCAATTGGGAAACAATGATTTAACTGACACTTTTATCTAAGGCAACATAAAATTGAGAGTCAGCCAGCTCCTGGAGTAATTGGGGGGTTAAGGGCCATACTCAAGGGCCCAACATTGAAATCACTCTGCCAACCATAGGACCTGAAACAGCAACTTTTCACTCACAAGCATAGTATCCTAACCTGTTGAGCCAGATACAGCAGAGACACCTGGAAGACTTCTAAACAGCCACTCTGTAAAATCTTAGGAATGATTTATATACAACTAAATGGAGTACAAAGAGAGATTGTTGTGGTGATTAACAGCACAGTGAAGTTAGCCTGTGACAATGTTTGAATAATAAGTATTTAACAGAATCAAGCAATTAAGACCTACTGGCAGAAATGGTCACATTGTCCACTGCCTCGAAACATTGATTCAGTCACAGGTCATTTCCTACTGCTCAATTTAGGTCTATGTGATAAGTTTAAAAAATCAATAAAGCTGGGCTCAGATTGTACAAATGATATGCTGTTGGCAGGGCACATGCAGAATACCCCACTACTTTGAGCAGGATAGGCAAAGATGGGTTGATGGACAGACAAAATGTCAAGACCAATCCCTGCCCTGTCTGTGGTTTCCCTGTTTGGCCAGCAGGTGTCGCTGATCATCTTTTTTCTGGTGTTTAAGTAATGATTGTTAATGACCTTTACCTGTTTCTTGTTGTTCCTAGTCTCAAGTGTTTAGATCATTGTAATGGTTCACACCTGTCAAGTTTAGCCCTTGCTACCAGTGTATTTACTGTATGTACTTGCCCTTACCCTGTTCCTCAGTTAGTCATTGTGGAGTTTATGTGTGCTGTAGATGTTGGTTACTTGTGGTTCCTCTGCTTTTCTCGGCGTGTAGTTCCAGTCCTTAGTAATCTTCAGTGTGTGGCTTGGTGGGCTAAGCCATTGTGTCTGTGATTAGAAGATTGTCATGGTCGGTATCTGCCCCCCCCACCACCTCTTGTGTCCTTTCCCCTAGTTCCCGGTGTCCTGATTACCCCTTGTGTTTCCCTTGTTCACCTGGCCACTGTGTAGCTGAGTGGGTGGCACAGAGGCTGTAGCTCCCCACACCCGGGATCGGGTCCAGCCTCCTCTGTTTTGTGTTTTATTGGGTTTTGTTTATTTGTATTTGAGTTTCTGTTTATTTCTTGTGTCTTCGGTGAAATTCTGTTGTATGATTATTTTCATGGTCGTTTCGGTGTACTTGTTTCCGGTGTTTAATTCCTGTCATGTTCCATGTTTCTAGTGTTGGTATTTGTCATTGATAGTTAAGTGTCTTCACCTGTTAGCCTTTCCTTGTCCTGTGTCCATTGGTTGGTTTCTTATTAGTTACACCTGCTCCTTGTTTGCCCCAGCTTCCAGTGTGTGTATTTAAGTGTTTGTTCTTGTTCAGTTCCACGGTGAGTCATTGCTTGTGACATTGATTGTAATGGTGTCTGGTTAGTGATTGTGGTTGGCTGAGTGTAGTTCTAGTGTGTAGTAGTCAGGTTTATCGCCAATAAATCCCAGTGTTACCTCTGTAGTCGCCAGCGTATCATTCCCCTTTGTTCCTGTCGGCGCCATGCCATGCTCCCGTCATGACAAAGATTCCTGGTTTGAGCCTGGCTTCAGCAGAATAGTCACATCTGTGGCCCCTTGAGCAACATCCTTAACCCTGAGCTACATGGGTGCTGCTGCAGGTGGCTGCCCTGTACTGCTGAGCTTGCTCTCACCTATAATGTCATACAGAGCAAGATGTGGTAGGTGAAAATACAATTTCCCCATGGGGATCAATAGAGTCATTATTATTTTACCCTCTTGCTTTTGCTTTGATCTTTTCTCTCTCGTTTCCTGTTAGTTGAGTCAGTTCGGTAAAATATCCCCATGTTGTTCCTAAGCTGCAATGTGGAACATCCTTTATTACACCCCGACATGACACAGAACAAATAGAATCATTTTTAACATTAAATGAAATGAATATATTAAGCTTTCAAAAATGTTGATCTTTCTAAAACATTTGGAAAATGACCGAGGTGAGGGTTTTATTAGTGGCACTTTTTCAGTGGGTATCAGCGTTTATGAGTGGGGTCTGTACGCACACACCGTTCCCGCCACCCGCGCAAGCGCACGCTCACGCTTCCGTGCACATGGCAACATGGTCTAAATATAGTGCGCGAGTCCTGGAGCCCGGCAGCGATTAAGGCGACTTCCTGGGAGCGCGGGATCGCTTCCCTGCAGCTTCCGCCTCTTTTCGGGCTGGGTCCCATCCTCTGGGAACCCTCCGTCATACACTGGAACAATACTGCTACCATACACTGTATAGGCAAGCTTGTAGCTAAGGACGGCGTCGGATGTATTACATTACGCACCGGGGAAACTGAGCAGGAAACGCAGCGGGGCTGTGTTAGCCGTCTTCTTCCTTTTACTTGCTGCGGCTCCATTTCACAGATACACAAGTACGTGCAGCGAGAAGGGAAGCGAGTGTGCAGAGAGATCAGTGTTCTCACGCGTGCAAATTTCGTTGTATTACCAAACTTTTCGTATGCACAGTTTTTAAATCTCATGAAATTTCAATATATTGGAGAGTGTATAAAAAACACAAGAGAAATGCGAACAATTTCACCAAACAAATATTTTATATACAAACTTTGTCACATAGGCTAATTTATGTAGTAATATACAAAACTGCCTATACAAAAAAGTATATCGTCATTTCGCTAGAACTTTGTAAATATCATAGCTTGTGATAATATCGGTTTCTGCATAATGAATGACAGTGTGCAAAATGTGTGGGGGGGCTTACTCTCCCTGCTAATGTCCCTGGTTTGTTGGCTCTCTGCTAATCTTGCGATTCCCAGGCTCTCTGCGGTAGTCTGGCCCATAGGACTGGCGTACAGTTTGATTCTAGTCTTGGGGGATGACAAAAGTGTGTAAAATAATCCACTAGCATAGCTGGCAGAGAGCCTGGTGTGGTGTTACATGCCCTTGAGGTGTCCCTTTATCCCACCTCCCGCAGTCTTCCCCTCACCAGCGGGAGGGGCCAGTGAGCTATCATCTGACTGAGCACTGGAGCTCAGACAGGGGGCGTACAGGAAGTGATTCACAAATTGACTTCAGAAGAAGGCTGCACATTAGAAGAGGAGGTAAATTGGCATCTTTCATATTTTAATCTCACTTGCTGAGACAGTAATGTCTTCTTCAGTAAGCTTAAAATGCACCAGTTTCTGATCTCACACTACACTATGTCTCCATAGAAACCATATCAACATCATCCTAAGAACTCACACAGTTTACAGAGAAATAGAAATTAGTTTTTAGTCCCCAGAGGGTCACAGCAATTAAATAAACCTATTTGTTGTATAAGTGACAGTATTGATGTAAAATACTGTGCATAGCTTTATTTCTGTTAATCAAATTTTCATGAGATCTTATAAATATAAATAACATCCATATGGCATGATGTTATATTACCTATGAAGTTGTGGCAGATTCCATTATCCCTGGATGACTGATGACAGAGAAAACAGACACTACATATAACCATAGATACAAATATTAAAAATGTATACAGTATGTCCCAGTAGTATAGTGAAAGACTGTCACATATCTACCAAAATACAAACACAAGGCACGGGGCACTGCACCTTTCATTGCTTTATTCAATACAAACATACATTACATTTTTAAATTATACTCTTGTAATATTCAATTGAGTAAGGGAAAGTCTAGTTTTGCTTATAAAAGTGTGACAGGCATGCCAAATCTTAGGCCTGCCAGCACAAAGGGATGAGAGCGCGCGAGCCTGCATTATTAACCTTCTGCAAGCGCCGTCTCACTGAATCGATCACTTTCATCACTGGCTCTACTTAAAGGAATGCAGCTTCTACCGCTCTGATGCTAGACATCTGCGTTTCCTGCTGTGGTGGGTACACTTTGTACCATGGTGTTGTACTGCACAGCAATCTGGGTAATCGTCTTGCATTATGAGCTAAATGGAGGATTCACTTCAAATGTTGTATCGGTGCCTTCACAGCTAGCCATTCAGGTTGCCTATGCTCAGGACACAGAGTTCTGATGTGTTACATCATAGTGCCACACTATGAACAGGCAAAGCTTGATTTTTTATCGCCTGAATAGCAGTTTATTTCATTCATTACTAACACCAATCACATCAATAACGATATACTGCTTTGATTCAAAGCACACTATGACTGAACAGTGAGGTTAAAAGGCTTAACTTAGAGGACTATATATAACCCGTGTGGACCTACCCCAATTACCCTTATCTCTGAGTTGTAAGCCAATTGCATTCTATCAAATAATTTTCATGTTATTGATTTTCTTTGTATTGTAGCATATTAAAATCAACAAAACATAATATAGCTGCAGATTTTTCTATACTTTCTTTGCAAGATTTAAAGGTCAAATAAATACAAACCTTTTGCTATTGCTATTTTGAACTAGGATCTAAATATCCTCAAATCTCCAACATTTAAAAAAAAATTCAGTAATATGTGAAATATCAGTAGATGTGTCCTGAAATTTTTTTACGATCTCCTTAACAGAAACAACAAACAGCATTTCCAACACAGCTTTAAACAAGGAGAAGCTGGACTTTACATTCTGGAGATCAGATTTGGTATGTACAGCTCAGCTCAGCAGGTTAGTCAGAGGGACTTATCTTGTAAACTATGGCCGCTTTGGCCTAAAAGTAATTTCCACATTGGCTGGGAGGCTACAGCTGGGGAAAGTCTTTCTTTGATCGAACTGTCAGCATTACAACATAAAGCATGTTCGAAGAGAAGTACACATGGTCTATACTTTCACATAAGTCTCACTTAGCGAAAAGCATGTATTCGTTCAGCAGGATCACATAATCAGCCGTTTTTATTGACAAAATATTGATGCTCCGAGAGAACCCCACATATTTTCCTTTGATTCTCACAATTCAATCGTTGACTAGTAATTATTAGCCTCGGACCCTACACTTCACAACTGTGTTCCTACTCTATTAATAATCAGCAGTTTTCTGGTTCAAATGGCAGCTGAGGGTAGAAAGACTGAGTACTGCTAGCAGCTGCCTGGGATGCCATTCTCTCAGTTAGCACCTGTTGCAGACTTGGGTCTCTCCTCACTGAATGGGACCTTCCGGCTTTTCTCTGTGCAAGTCATCTTAAACCACCTCACGTTCTGTTGCTGATCAATACAAAGCAGCTCTGAGTAACTTGAGACTAAGAACATCTGTACCAAAAACAGCACATGGACATTTGCAGTAACATTTTTATCTGAGAAATAAATGTGGTGAACACATTTTACATAAAAGTCTGCTGAAATGAAAGGAAAAACTTTTTTGGACTTTATTTGAAGTTCTGGTTTCACAGAGAAGACTGAAAGATGGTTAATAACCAAAAGGAGAAAAAATACACATGCCAACAGCTGGCCATTTTTCACAAACTTATACTTTGGAAGCAGTTTCTGTGGTGAAGGGTTTTATAAACAAAACCCTTCACTGTCATCTCTCTACACAAAGTGTGTGTCATGTTAAAATACTAGCCCATCACTAAGAAATAACAAGCGATTTTTGTTAAATGCCCAAAACACTAGCCTTACAGTCCAGTCTTGTGTCTGCAGTAACTATGACCAATATTCAATGGTATTCCATTAATCAGCACTAAATATCTCAGGGTAAGATAACAGTTAATAAGCACGTACTAATTTTAACTCTCTTTCACCCTTCTCATGTGCCTAAGATGTCTTGTAAGGCTCAGTGTCCAACAGTGCCTTCATAAATAGCACCCTCTAGACCACCTTTGTGTTATCATGTACAGTGACACACAGCCAAATCTGTGAGGACAATGCCAAGCCACATAATTCCGTTGCTATATGCAGGCCTTTGATCCAAAATGGCTTGATCCAAAACTTACTACTTTACTTGGACATTATTCCACTAACAAACCCTCTCGCCCTCATTGGTCTGAAAGTTTTAAGGCTTTTCCTGATTTTTTTATTGAAAGGAAATGGGTAGATTATTACAGCAGGACACACATGAAACAGCTGCCATTTCACGTAACAAAGTACAGGAATAAAGATGTAATTAATACATACATGTGCATACATAAATTATATATACACATGTACATATAAACATTAGCTGTAAAAAAAAAAAAAAAAAAAAAAAAACTATTGCTCCCATAATGTTTGACAAATCCGTTGCTGGGGAGAAGAGTAAAATTAAAATATAATGATGTCCACGCCATGGTAAATGGACTGTCAACAGCACAGTAAACCATGTTTTAAAGTGCGACAACGCGTGGGAGAGAACACTAAACACTTTAATTTGCTGGTAAAAAGAGACTGCTGCAAATTTTGAGATCATTAAATGAGCTATTCTCTAGTCACTGCCATTGATGGTGTATCCAAGGTGCCACGAACTCTGAGTGTTGCCAGACAATCATTTTTGTTGCTTATTTTCAAAACATACTTTTCTCCTTACAAAATAAAGAGAAAATGTTGCAGAGTCAATCAATACCAACATACATCATTCAGAATATGCAATAAATTAACACAAGGCAGCTCCAAACTGGAACAAACATGCACAATTTAAAATATTAAAAGGACCACTGGAGACAAATCTGGATGTTTATACTGTTGCTCTAAATTAACAAAAATAACTTGAAATAAACAGCAAGCTACTCACTTCAGGATTGGACGAGTTTAGCAATTACAGACTGGATGTAGATGTATGATAAAGGAAGGGGTAATATAGTACTGAAGAATGTAATGTATGTATGTATCAGTCACGTTTTTGTTTCTTTAATAACAGTGCAGCTACACTCATCCATATTTTCCTGGAAATGAAATAAACTCAGAAGAGAAAAAGTCCTCCAGGTCAAATCTTCTCCATCCCAGCTTTGTTTAAATAAACGCTTTTTTTTCTTTAGCATTAAGAATCCCATAATTCATATATATTTCCCATTTAATTATTTAAAAATAATTCTATGCTGGTTAATTCAGTTTTTTTCTTCCTTTAAAGTATTATCGTTTTCCATTTATACTTTTTAAAATCACCCATCCATGCTTTTTTGTCCAAAACACATTGTATGACAAAATTGTTCCATGAATCCAATTAATATGTCCTTTAAAATAGCTTGATTACTGACGTAAAGCAATGTCCAGATTTGGCTGTTGATTCTAATGGCGGTTGAAAAGGTGATAGTTAAAAACAAAAAAAATCTCCCCACCCTGTCAAAAAGAAAGTCTGAACAGGTTCTTAAAAACGCCGAACGAAATGAAAGTGCAAAGAGTTATCCATGGCCCAGTCACTGCAGGGCCGGCGAGCTCCGTCTCCGAGTTTCAGCACTGAACTTCTGAGTGCACTCAATGCCAAACCACACTTTAGACTTAAGTCAGCCTCAGAGGCTCACCCAGGGGGTCTAACCCAACACCTCAGCACATCATTTACTTAAGACTCAGACCACTGCCCTGCTGGCATGAAAGTGACATGAACTGAGTCCTTGCACAACTCCCATCTGTTTGACAAAGTGGTTTGCTCTATGTACTACTGACATGTATCACTTAAACCGCCAAATCATCCAGCTTTGAGTTTGGGACCTACAGTCACTATAAGACCTTGTCCTGGGCTGTTCTGCATGTTGATCACATTATAAATTAATCCAATCGAGCTACTGTTCGTGACTGTGGAGTTACTATATTCATGTGTTTGATACAAATAGTAATGGATGCTGATTTTTAACTAATGCTCTCTCCCTAATCTGCCAAATATAAGTCACATTTTATATAATTTATAGTACTTCTCTACCTAATCGTTTGGGTCCAGGAAAATGTCTTAAAATGTATAAATATATATTTTAATAGAAACAAAGTATAATAAGCTGCTGTGTTAGCTATATAGTTTGTAAAACCGGTTGCTGGTTTCAAAGGGAGAAATGCTATTTTAGATGCGACCATTAAAAACATTTTAACCAATTATAAGTCTCACCTACGAAAGTTTAACAGGTCAGCCAGTTAACTAGCTATCCACCTAAACTTTTCTGTAGACAATATTTTTACGACACTCTCTCAGTCATGTGTATTTTATTTATTCCACGATATTAGTATGAATGTTCGGGTCGTCATGCACTTGGTTCTTTCCCCCCTTATTTCTGTATTTTCCGTGCCCCTTGTCCGGACCCATAGCCGGGTCTCGGTCAGTCGTCGTCTACGTCGTCGCCCTCAGACTCGTCTCCCCTCCGCTCGTACATCTTATCCCTCTGCCTCTCCTGGATCTCCTTCATCTCCTCCGCGTAACGGCAGAAGGCGCCCCCGAACTTGCTCCACGCTTTGAAGGGGACGGTAATCGAGTTCCTGTAGCTGGGCTTCACCTCGCTCACCCGCAGGAACACGCCGTACTTGTTGGACCCGACGTCGAAGAAGAACCGCTTGGAGTCCACCATGATTGAGGTCCCCTCGGGGAGCTCGCCGTAGCCGCCGGCTCCTCCGCCACCGGCCAGCTCTTCATCATCCCCTCCGTAGTCATCGATGAGCTTGGCGAGGGCGTCTCGGAACTCGATGAGCCCCTGTGCAGGAAGGGCGATGGTCTGGCCAGACTGCATACCGACTCCGGGGCCTCCGGCTACTCCGAACCCCGGCCCACGGTTAACTGTCTGTCGGATCCGAAGAAACCTCCCTCGTTGGTTCTCCTTCAGATCGAGGTAGTATTTTCTGTTTTCGCGAACCAAGAACTCACTTTTTAGGGCCCGCCGAGGCCCGCCGTCCTCGCCCCCGGAGGACTGCGCGATCTGCTCGGGGCTGCTGGGCCCCAACTGGGCGTAGTGCTCTATGAAATCCCCCAAGTAGTCGCGGAACTCCGCCGCCACGGACATTGAGAGGGTCAGGCGACTTTTGGAGCCTCCGGCTCCAACCTCGGCTATTTTGATGAACCGACCCTTAGAGTTCTGCTTCACGTCCAGATAGAAGCGCTTGTTCTGGATGTCAAGCCGCTTGGAGGCGAGCTCCTGGGTCTCTTGCTCACGCTGGAAGTGCTGAAAGCTGCCGCCGCCTCCCCCTCCTCCGCCGCCGCGCTCGCTCCCGCTGTCTCCATCCGCCATCTTCGCCTCCAGCAGCCAGCTCCTCTCTCTTGCGTGCCTTCCCTCCCCCCAGTCCCGGCGCACACCCACTTAGCGGGCACGGTGGAGTCCCGCCCAGTACGGCTCCATTGGCTTTGGGTTTGTCAGTTACCGGAGAACCTACTAACTGCGCCAGTTCATGGGTACAGCGCGGTTGCCAGTAACGCAAACCTGCGCATCCATTCGACATGACAGGACGTAAAATAACGTGTTAATTGTGATAATTTCGCCTGGCCAATTGGCACGCTTCGCCGTACTGACGTTGTAACGTCGTCATCGCGTATTTTATTATTGGTCACCGCTTTGTTGTCATTTGGAAATGCCTTTCTGGAATTTTATAATAAGATTAGATAAATGACTCTCATAATCAGCAAAATTAACGGCCCGTAAGGTTGCGTCTAAGGAATGTATGTTTAACTCTTAGCATTATAGGGAGTCAAGGTGAATGTAATTGTAACGAAACATCCATTGCCAATTAGTTTCTCCAAGAGAGCACAATAAAATATGTCTGTTTTACATGACTTTTTATTGGACGTTGACATGAAATGTCATATTTTATTCCATGGTTTTAAGCTGCTTGTTGTGCTGTTTAAGTATTAGGATGTACCATGATCAATTATCAATTATAATTGCAAGCATTTGTTACGGCGTCTTTCCAGTCCCTCCCTCGTTTCAGATCCGTGCGCAAAATAAGGCAGTTGAAGCAGAAATGGGGGGATGGGAGCAGTTTATACAAACGGAGATACGATTGGCTGGAGTAATTATTCAAACCAGCACTGCGTGTGTCTATTGGTTGTCCAGCCTGGTTCAGATGTTGTTCCCTAACAGACTTGAGAGGAGGTTTATTGTTTCTCTTCGTCGCGAACGGAAAATTTCTTGCCGAGATCTGGATTCCGAAATAGAAAAATCAGAGAAGGGTTTACAATGGTAATATTTTACTCTACCCACTCGATTGCATTCATTTATGTAATAGGAGTTTCCCCGTAGGCTGATATTGAAGTTTTACTTTGCTAGCTTGGAATGTTATAAGAAGCCAGTTCCGTAAACCAGCGCTATTCAATTTTGCAAGTTTGTGATTTTTAAATGATTGCTTAATAATATTGCCATGGTCGGCGTCTGTAATATGCAAGTGATTAGCAATCCGATCCTCTCTGATCAACTTTTACCCTCCAATAAGTGCTCGTGTGGTTAAAGGACTGGGTTCTTTTTCCTGCGATGGTCTGAAGCCAACTAATCAAAAAAGGCTGCTGTTTGGTGGTAATGCGGTAATCGTATTAATTAACTGGCTTGGTTTCTTTTAATAGAACTGTTTGTTGCTTACTATGCCAAAGTGTAACCTTCACTGCATTAAGATAAACGGACTTCATCATCTTGAGTTGAGTGGCTGAAGTTGGGAGTGATTTGTCTCTGTAGCCCGCTAATTAAACTCCTCGGAGTGGCGTGCATTGTAAATATTCTTTTCCGTGTATGAGGGAGGGACTGGAAAATGATTTGTTGTGTTGCACTCGTAGGCATTGCAAAATGTCCATATTTTGGATTCGGTTTAGATGGTTCTTTATACCTGGTTGTTTGAAAAGATCTCTGTTGGCGGGAAAACCGCGCCGTGATCTGCGGGTGACTTAAGTACGCGGTTAACTATATGGCTCAGTACTGTAAACTGACACGTGAAAACTTCCATGGGCTGTGCAGTGGTTACCCGTAAAAATGCAGAGATGGGGGGGGGGAGAATAGTTTGGTGTGAAATGTACGTAAAGTGGATATTTTTAGGAAGGCGAATTTAGTTTCCATTCAGATTATTCCCAATACCAAGCATGGCCGTGGCGATCGCACTATACTAAAGGATTTTAAATATGTCATTGACAATGCAAAGTACTTGTAATAATGTGTTAGCTCACGGTAAGGGAGATTATCGGTGAGCAGTATGATACTTGTGGGGGACTTCTGAAGATGAAATGCATCCAAATAATACTTTAAGCTCAATATTGTAACTGTGAAGTGAAATACAGCCACGTTTTAATACTCCTGTAGTGGGAGGGCAGGTGGTCTGATTATTACTTTCTCCGCACTGTCGGTAATTTTAAATTGTCAGAATGGCGCCATCTGCATAGTCTGCGTACTCACGCTTTTTCTTTTCGCATAGTTTGCGTTATGGTTTGGTGTTATGAACAATACTGACCGATCATGGGCTACTTCCTTGTTTAACCTAACGCTAGTCTCATGCTGTAAAGCACAGGAGGAGATTGCTTGGCGTCCACGCATTGATTCAGCATGTCACTGCCGCTTCAGTCTAGCTTTTGAAAGCTAGGTGGCATTGCTTGGTGTTAAAATCAATTTGACCGTGTCCTCTTTACTTTCATTGCTTAATAAAGGCAAAATGAGATGTTTGAAATGACACCATCTAGTTAGGCTCTGGTAGATGGAAAGGCATTATGCTGTCCTCTGTATAATTAAAGCATTTAAAATATTTCTGTCATAGCGGTAATCTTTTTTTTTGTGACTTTTAAACTAGAATGGAGAGATGAAGACAGCGATAGCTCATTGTCCAGAGTGTTTATAGGCAGTCATATTCAGTGTGGTTTCTTTTTTTGTGAGACTAATAATGGGGTATTTTGGTATCCAGGCTCCAAAGTAGAACCAATTTGGTCCCAAGTGCAACCAAAACTCTGTCGAGTGTGACTAAATTTTTTTCCCTTAGTCGCATTGGTGCACCTAACATTTTGCATGTGTGTTTTTTTTTTCCTATTCTTTCCACATTTCTGTGTGTCTTTTTACCTCCACCCCCCCCCCCAAAAGCACACTCATGGAAAAAGAACATCAAGGTCAGAGACAATCAAAGGCAGAGGAGGGACGGGTCTTGGCCTTGAAAAATCTGGGTGCACCTAATTTTTGTGGAGGTGCACCTAAATGGAAAGTTAGAAGCGCCAGTGCATCCAATGCAAAAAGTTAGTCTGGAGCCCTGAAAATGTTTCGTCATTCGACAAAAATGAGAACTTAAAGCTTTATGATGGTGTACTACAGAATTTATCAGGCGCTTGTGATGGTAGAAAACCAGTGTTTTGTGGAATGCACAAAGTCCTGTAAGTGATTCATGCAAGTAGATGGTTGCAGATGGATTTGGAGTAAATATCATCATCTTTGGGGGCTTCAAGGACCACAAAGTTGGGTTTTGTCAGTCTGACTTGTCGTCTCCCTCTCAGGCTGGAGGAAAGGCTGGAAAAGACAGTGGGAAGGCCAAGGCCAAAGCAGTGTCTCGCTCACAGAGGGCTGGACTGCAGGTAAGCTCAATGGCCTTGAGCTGCCTAACAGTGTGAATGGATAAACGCCCATGTGTCAGCTGCCATTGAACTACTGCTGTTTCTTCCTATAGTTCCCAGTGGGCCGTATCCACAGACACTTGAAGACTCGCACCACAAGCCATGGAAGAGTTGGGGCAACAGCAGCTGTCTATAGTGCTGCCATCCTAGAGTATCTTACAGCTGAGGTGGGCTGAATACCAGCCGTTTCAACTTTTTAAGATGCATCCCCATTTCCAAAAAGGATGCTGTCTGAAATGTAAGTTAAAAACAGAATGCAATGATTTGCAAATGAGAGAAACCCATATTTAATTGATGATAAAACAAAGACAACACATCAAATGAAATTTAGTTTTATCACAATTATATGCCCAATTTCAATTTGATGCCAGCAATACGTTTCAAAAAAAGTTGGGATGGGGGCAACAAAAGACTGGAAAAGTTGTGTAATGCTAAAACAAAACACGTGGTTGAATATCCCGCAACTAATTTGGTTAATTGGCAAAAGGTCGGTAAAATGATTGGGTATAAAAAAAGCCTGCCAGAGAGGCAGAGACTCTGCAGTGAAGATCGGGAGAGGTTCACCACTCTGTGAAAGGCTGGGCAATTAGTGCCCCAATTTAAGAATGTTCCTCAATGTAATATTGCAAAGAATTTAGGAATTTCATCATCTGCAGTACATAATATCATTAAAAGAATCTGAGAATCCAGAGAAATCTCATTACGCAAGGGACAAGGCCAAAAACCAATGCTGGATAGTCGTGATCTTCAGGTCCTCAGGAAGCACTAGATTAAAAACAGACACGATTCTATAGTGGAAATCACTGCGTGGACTCGGGAGCACTTTCGAAAACCATTGTCTTTGAGCATCATTCATCTTTGCGTCTACAAGTGCAGGATGAAAAGAAGAAACCAAATCTAAATATGATCCAGAAACACCGCCAATTTCTCTGGGCTCAAACTCATTTAAGATGGGCTGAGGCAACATGGAAAACTGTCCTGTGATCTAACGAATCAAAACTTCAAATTCTTTTTGGAAATCATGGACGCCGCGTCCTCCGGGTTGAAGAGGAAAGGGACCATCCAGCTTGCTGGCTTTTGAACTGTCTGCTGATAACATCTGTGATGGTAAGGGGGTGCATTAGGGCCCATGGCTTGGGTAGCTTGCCCATCTTGGAAGGCACCATCAATGCTGAACAGTTATATACAGGTTTTGGAGTAACCTATGCTGCCTTCCCGACTGCGTCTTTTCCAGAGAAGGCATTGTATATTTTAGCAAAATAATGCAAACCACATGCATTACAACAGCATGGCTCCGTAGTAGAAGAGTCTAGGTGTTAGACTGGCCTGCCTGCAGTGCAGACCTGTCTCCCATTGAAAACATTTGGTAAAACTGCATAAAACAAAAAAAAAAAAACAACAACAACAACAAAGGAGACCCTGGATTTTTGAGCAGTTGAAATCCCATATCGGGCAAGTAGGGGACAACATTTCACTTTCAGAACTGCAGCAACTGGTCTCCCCAGTTCCCAGTCATTTACAGAGTGTTATTAAAAGAAGTGGTGATGCAACACAGTGGTGTAAACGCCCCCTTTTTGAAACGTGTCGCTGGCATCAAATTCTAATTGAGCATATATTTGTCATAAAACCAAAATTTGTTTCATCATTTGGTATGTTGTCTTTGTTCCGTTCTCAATTAAAAATGAGTTTATATGGTTTTTAAATCATCGCATTATGTTTTTATTTGCATTTTGCAGTGTCACATCTTTTTTGGAAATGGGATTGTATTCCCTGTGGTGTATTTTTGTGCAATAACCTACAATTGAATTAAAATGACATGGAACATTACACACTCATGAGAAATGCAGCTTTGCTAGGGCAATTCTTGGCACTGTCTTCAGTTGGTTCAGGGGACCATGGTGTTGACATTTATCATTGAATGCATTTTGAAGATCACTGCTGACAAGTCTTCAGTTATACCTTTTAATTAAATGGACTGCAGTTGTCAATGATGTCTTTTGGCCAGATTGTCAAATTTGCATTTGGCTCTCGATTGTCACTGATCTAATATGCAGCCTTTGTTATATACTGTGGGGGGGGAGTAAATGGAATTAAGAAGGTACAGGAATGGAGAATAACTTGATATGACTAACACTTAATATTTCACGTGTGCTAGGTAAATTTACTGGACTTGGAAAAACTTGTTCAAGACAGTGGTAGTATTCAAGTTAAGCGTACAGTATGTAATCTGTATAAATATGAGGGGCTGACATACTTTGGACATCACGAATGATATTCCTTTTGGTGGGTTAATGACTTGGTTTGCAGGAAAAGTGAATTGATGATGTGGAGTTGAAACAGTGGTTGACTTTTTGACTTTTTTCTGGTCTTTGTGGACCTCAGTGCTCATAGTGAGATGTTTGCATTCTTCAGGAGAGCAGCTGGTCAGTCACACCGCTACTTTTGTGTTGCAGGTGTTAGAGTTGGCAGGTAATGCTTCGAAAGACCTCAAGGTGAAACGTATCACCCCCCGTCACCTACAGTTGGCCATTCGTGGGGATGAGGAGTTGGACTCGCTCATTAAGGCCACCATCGCTGGAGGAGGTGAGCCCACTGGGGTTCAGTCACCACAGGCTGGCATGCATTTAAACAGTTTGCTTGCTTGTCTCAAATGGATGCAGCTGACTGAATTATTGCTGATTGCAGTTTTAATTCTTTGGTGTACTGAATGTCTGCCAAGCCCTTTAGCCCTGCTGTGGGTTGATTTCTGGTGAGCATTTCTGTCTCTCTCTCTGCAGGTGTCATTCCTCACATCCATAAGTCACTGATTGGAAAGAAGGGCCAGCAGAAGACTGCATAAGAGCTATAGCTTCCTGGGTTGTGTGTCCTCCACTGAAACTGGGCAGCTGGAAATGCCACCCAGCTCAGGCTGCTTTTGTTTATTCTTTTGTCTTGTTTTTCATTTCTTTTTATTTGTTGTAGTCTAAAGTGTTAAAATTTGGCAATGTAATATTTCAAAATTGCACAAATGCTAAAGTAAATCATATGTTTTTAGATTGACAGTTTTGGGGGGGTTGAATCTCTTGATTTTGATTGGTGAGGGTATGTAAAGTGTTTTATACTAAGATGGAAATGTTAAACTTTAAAAGAGAACTTTTTCCATTGGTCTTGCAGTACTGTGCCTATTCTTTGGTGTATTATTTGAATGTCTATAGAATTCATATGAACTGCAGGCTATTATGGTGTTTAATGCTAACACATGATGTAAACCACCGCAATGCCACAATAAGAATTCAAGTTCATTTGCTGCGATTCCTCATCTTCAGCTGTCTTCTGTGTTCTGGCTCCAGGCGTTATTTTTGTTTCTTTAATCTCTTGTGTGGTTGCTGATTAAGGTATTCCAGAGTGTCCTTCACAAGGCGTTAAGTAAGGCAGGAGCATTCCATGAGTTACTAACATAAAGTTAAGATCTGTCCACTCTGCTTTTTTTATGCTTGACATGCAGGAAATTTTAGGATTCTTTAGTAGGCATTACTCGAGGTTGTGTATCTGCATCCTTTGGTCATGTGCTGTAAACTAGGTTCTGAAACTCAAGCATTTGATTTCTCATCTTGTCTGGTGTGGGATGGTGCTTTAATTTATTTCACATTTATTTCCGTTTTGTCAGGCATGGATTTTCCTGATTGTCTCAAAGTGGCTGTTTTCAGATAATGCAAATACATATGTTGAACACATTTTTGAGATGGAGCTAAGGTTTGCAGTGGCTGTAGATGTATACTACTCACACTAAAGATGGAGACCTCCACATCGGTTGGTTTTCTGTCTAGGACCCAGTAGGAACAAGTGGTATGTGTTCCCGCATCTGTGTGCTGTCAGCCCAGGCAGGTGCAATCTGCTCAACATACAAGACTTGCTTTTCTGGTATTGAGGTATGGAGTCACTACACTACCAGTCAAAAGTTTGGACATATCTCCCCATAGGTTTATTTGTACTATTCTCAAAATTTTACGTTAAAGAGACAAAACTAACAGAATAATACACTAACCAAAAAAGTATTAAAAATATTTACTTGGAGAGGGGGGACACCCTCTGGGTGCTGGTTGAAATCCCTGGGTCAGCTGAGTAGTAATGTCATTGGGCCCTTGAGCCAACTGCTCCAGGGACTGGCTACTTTCTCCTCAATGCCAGTTCATGAGGGGGCTGAAATGCTTTTCCCGCTGTCCTGAAGGAGTTCCCATAGTATGCTGAGCACTCATTGGCCACCATTCTCTGGTCAAACTCCTCCAAAACCATTTCTACTGTGTTCAGGTCATGTGATGTGACACTCACTCTCTTTTGTAGGCAGCTTGGCCTTTCCAAACTTTTCACCAGTACTTAAGTTTTCCGGCAGGCTTGCAAGGCTTAGGAAGAAAAGTAAAAAAATGGGCTGCGCTGTGGTCCAGTAGGTAGTGCCATATGACCTGACCCTACTCTGTGTTTGTGGACTAAGCATTTTCTCCCCTGTTATATGGGCTTCCTCCAGATGCTTTGATTTCCTCCCAAAACATGGTGAGTGCATATGCTCATCTCCAAATTGCATGGTGTGCAAGCATCCTGCAGAGGGCTGGTATCCCATCCAGTGTGTCCCCTGTTTTATGCCCTGTGTTTCCTGGGGTAGACTTCAAGCTTGCTGAAGATTTAGCTTAGTCTAACCTGTTAAAACAAGTATAATTAAAAAGCAAATCATGCAGTCACCATAAGGAAGATCCTTATTTGTAAATAAAGCCTGTCTTCCTTTTGAAGAATGATTCATTTAAATATTGTAACTGTTTTTCAGTTCCACAATTTGATTTGTTTTTACAATGAGATGCTAATTATATCAAATATTTCAGTGTCATATGCTGTTGAAAATCTGTCTAAAAATAAGTTTCACCTTCTAGATAAGATACATGTGACATTCCTCTTCACCTCTTTCCTTGGTTTTGAGGTTGGGAAGAGTCACTGTCAGCTCAGTGATAACTGGTGTTGCGCTTCTTGGTGCACCAAGCCAAAGAAAGCATCGATTTGGCGTGCAGTAACACGCAGAGATTTAACCATTCTGCTTATGAAAATATATTGGTTTATGTTGGTGCTGCAGATCTGTGGGCTCAGCAGGTTTGTTTCAGAGTATGAATGAGTGTTCTGTGAAGGACTGACCTCTCGTTTGCTGTGTACGCTGCTGTAAGCTTATTTGAGAAGAGTTTTCAGTCCCCATGCCATTGACTAGATAAACTGTAGAAGACATTAGGATGAATATATTCCCCAACTTGGTGAGGCTAACCAGCAAGTGCTGTTACCTATTGGAGTGATTTCTCAGGACATGGGAACTCAAATGACCTCTTGAGGTCCGACGGATATTATTCATTATGTACAAGTAACCAGGTTTGAAATTCAGTTTAATGTCTCCTTTTTGTTTTGCATTTTATAATTTATTTTAGCTGCAATATCCTGACAGTTTTTAGAATGATATCTAAATATCTGTTTCTCTTGCAAAGTCCCTGCGAAAAAAATTAAATAAAAAAAATGTTAAAAATTCTTTATGGATCTCAACACCAGCAACTCCATAAGTAGGTGTTCAGGATGAAATAACAGAAAATATACAGGTAGTCATAAGAACATGAGCTTCATTGTATTTTGTTTTACCATAGGTGCCCATCTTTAAATGAGTAGGGAACAGGAGAATGGTCAAGCAAAATTTAATAATAAAAGCGTTTTTATGAAATTATTTCTATCCATTTGGTTGCCATGAAATGGTAGATGACTGGATATGCACCATTTTGGCTATAGAGGGTGCAATTGTGTTTTTAATGTGAAAGTTCAGATTGGTCTGGGCTTATTGTTGCTTTTAACCTACTCTGTGAAACGTGTAACATACACTGATTATCCAGAGAATGCATAGAAAGTAAATATACAGGCCCTGCCTTTAGAAACTCTGTAGAGGAGTTACTCTGAAGAAGAGTATCAAAACCTTTATCTGGAAGCAATTTCAATCAAGAAGAAGTTTCGTAATATTTGCTGGAGATCTTTTTTCGTTTTGTTAGTAATGGATCGACTAGAAGTCCTTGATTATTTTCCCCATCACCACATTCTACAGTTTAGATGTGGATCATCAAGTTTACAAATTACAGTTGAAATGTAAATAATCTATACAGGTATTGTACTGTTTCAAGGCCAATGGCTGTTAGCCTATGGAATATTTAATTTACCTTAATTGCTGTAATCATTAAGCACCTGACTAGTTAATTATTTAATTGGTTGATTCATTGATTTATTTAAAAAACATATATTATTATCGATTATGATCATTATCATATACCATATTCATAATTTTTCCATATATTGTGCATAATGTGCTTGTGGTATTGATATGTTTTTCAAAATTTTTATTACACTGTGGCACTTTGAGAACTGTCTTTTTTTGGTCTACAGGAAATATGTTCCGACTTGAGACACACATTTGAGAGCCCTTGCAAAGTCAGTACACAGTTCCTTTTTTTCTTATACTCTTACAAAAGTGGCTTTTTAGATTTAGTTTAGCTATACAGCAGGATGATTACTGTCCAATTGAAACGGTGAAATTTTATCAGTGGGTCTTGGTACACTGGTAGGAACTGAGTGAGTGCTGTTGCTGAAGGGTAAGCTGTCACGTCCAACCCCGCCCTACCAGTGTATTCCTTGTGTTTCCCACAGACGGGTCTGCTAATCAGCCACGCCTGTAGCTCATTGTCGTTACCTTGTGTTCCTGCCCTATTGTTAACCAGTCACAGGTGCCCCTCGTTTATTCCTCTGTGTTCCTGTGTATAAGAGTTTCCCCAGTCCTGTGCTTCCCTGTCGGGTCATTAATGTTGTGCCCTGATGTTATATGCTGGGCCTCTGTGTTCCCTGTGTTAAATAAAGTCCCTGCACCGAACGCTGCCTTCCGTGCCTGCGTCATGTCTCACCGTCATCCCCGCTGGCATGACATAAGCCAACAATTCACCAGTTCCCATACTACCTTCCTGTAGTTACAAAAATGTAATTAACTGTGGGCAACTGACTTCCAAAAATCCAGCATGCTGGCAACATTTAACATGTCTAACCACTATGGATTATTTTGTCGGATATTAATGTTACATAAGTTCTTTGACTTTTCTCTCAGTCTTATTTTTTCATCCTGTTCAACCAAAGCTTTTCCCTTAACAACTATAATGTAACAATTTCAGAGCAGCTCTGTTCCGAGTTTGTATAGCTTGTGTTTGTAAACAGCACAAAAATATTGAATTTGATATGAAAGTAACACTGGGGGACACATGACAAAATGGAATCTCCCAAGACCAGATCTTCATCATTCTTAAGATCTTGGCCTTCCATTTCTTAATGTCCTGCTTCCCTCAGATGATTTTGAAGATAGTACCAACCTGACTGTCTGCCTGCTGCCAGCCTGGCCCCAGTAAGGGACAGCAGGGGAGAAGCTTTTTTGATCTGCAGGGACAGCAGAAACAGTCAGAAATACGGTGAAGGGGATATGGAGGGGAAGGTAACAGGGAGTTTGCATGTACTGACATCTAAGCAGGATTAAAACCATCCTGTAAATGAATTAGTGACCAGTAGTTTTACCTGAAGAAGTTTACCATCCTCCACTTGACAACGACATGTCCAAGATCAGGGATTACTGATTATTCTATCTCCTACATTCATTTAGTTTGATTAGATCTTATGTTGCACGCAACTCCATTATTCCTTTTCAAGCTGAGAGTTTTGACTGGCCACTTGAATGCGGGCCTGGTCTCCCAGACAGGTCCTCAGTAGTCTTTTGTTTATCCGTGTGTCATTGCTGGGAATCAGGGATTGGACCTACATCGCCACAATCATTACTACTTAACGAGCAAGAGGATTAGTCCCTGGCCTAGACTTCTGCTGAGGGTGGCTCCTTCAGGCCACTGTTTGTAGGGTGCAGCTGTCAGAGAGAGAAACACAAGTGTCATAACCATAACGGAACAAAAGACAATCATCATGTCATTAATAACATGTTTCTAGCATAAACAGGCCACTATTCCAACAGCAGCTTATGATGGTAAAAAGGCAAGTAATCACACTCAGTAGGAAGAAACCTCCTGTGACATGACAAGCTGTTGAATGTGTGGATGCTCAGGGGGAAAACGCTGGCATGCTCAGCTTTGGAAAGGATCCCACTCATTAGGGCGAGGCTGTTGATCACCCAGTGGGCACACCACCATGAGAATGGATGTGCAGAATGAGTGGAGGTGAGATGCAATGCTGAATGTTCTCTGGGGCCCATTTGATTGGTTGTGAGGAGTTAGTTGAGAAACTACCCTGGTGCACTTCATCTCCTGCACGTGGGTCTTCTGCCTGATAAAGAGCATTAATTCCTGCCAGTTGGAGGCTTGAGGTGATCTCGAGAGCTTGACCTGTCAAATTAGGAATACAGCGGCGCAATTTCTAGGGGTTTTTCTGGCCCCAGCCCACAGAATGGATGTCTCTGTGGTTCCTGAGGTTCTGCTTAGTGTTCCACGTTCCTGGAAACCAAGGAAATCAGTGGAATTGACGTGTCTGTTACATCTGCTTGGGAGATTCTGTGCTCAGGAGAATCATCCCAGCAGAGGCTTTGAATTTAAAATAACTGTTAGCAGGTGCTTATGTACATTTGGAAGGAGTGATCATTGAAGCTTCACTGCAGACTCAACTTAGAAACACTTTAATGGTGTCCTGTTTGTGTTGAGAATATACAATGTACAAGAAAACAACATGGTGCCAAAAGTTGTGAAATTACTATTCAATTCATTGCAATTGTCTGTTTTAGATGAAATTAAAAAATAAAGCCACTCTCAATGAAATATTTATATTTTGAAGATCCAACACAAAAAGACAATGAATTGTAAATGGAATACAGGTGCTTAGAATTGCACACATAACCACCATAAAATCTGTAGCCAGGATATGATGCTCAGCTTTTGTTGATTCTAGCCTTTGTGGATGCATGAATATTAAAGTTGGAGTAACTGGAATGTGTATAAAATCGTTAGAAATTCTGTCCAGTAAGAGGACTTCAGTGTGTGTAAGGGGCTGCTGCTTGTAAATTCTTTATTACAGCCACTTAAATACTTTACAAAGTGTATCGCTGCATCCCTGCAGGCCTCCCCTCCCCTCTCTAGGAATCATGCATATACTATCAAAAAATTTTCAAATTGTTCAAAAGAACACAGTGTGGTGTAAAACATACATATTTTTTCTTTAGGTGAATTCTCCAACTGCCTTGAGTATTCTGTTTGCAATGCTTGCATTTCTGGGTGTGGTTAACTGTACTTTTTATACTACTGTTTTGCCAGCCACTGTGGTGTGTCTGTATATCGTGTAAACAATACAGTCCTTACACCTTTCATGTAATACCATATAATTCTACTTAATTTTAAATGGTTTAAATAAATGCCCCAGTTCCGTGTAGAAATTCTGCCTTTCCACAGCTTACATAATTTGGGAGGTGACTGCAGAGGGATCAGTTAAAATTTACAGGAAATTGTACACATCACCTAGGTATATATGATCATGCGATGTTATCTTGGTATAATGAGTAATGAACACAACCATAACTGTTAATTTCCCTTTAATTGCTCCTCTTCATTTGCACTCTGTTTTCATTGGTTAGAACACCCCAGGGTCACTAAAGCTGATTGGTCCAAGCAATGTTTGATGCACCAAGGCTGAAACCCACCTGACAGTCCTGGGGTGAATTTCAATAAGCGTGCTTGACCACACTTGTGTTCTCGTGTACCTGTTTTACGTCATCTTCCATTGCCGAAGACCAGTTCTAATACGAAGGACACAAGTACAGAGGACAATAAAAATCCCCGGATGTTGGTCTTGCTCTGCTCCAAGTATTCAATTCAATTGAATTCAATTTATTTTTATATAGCGCCTTTCACAACAGAGTCGCCCCAAAGCGCTTTACATGATGTTTGAGAGAATACTAAGAAAA
This sequence comes from Mormyrus iriodes, assembly GCA_011763525.2. Lineage (NCBI taxonomy): Eukaryota > Metazoa > Chordata > Actinopteri > Osteoglossiformes > Mormyridae > Mormyrus > Mormyrus iriodes. Next base: position 15,919,894 of record JAAGVU020000040.1, on the reverse strand, counting down.
AGAATTTAATTAAAGAAAAGAGGAAGGCCAGATGACAACAGAAGAGAGGAACCGAAAACTCCCAAGTAAGGAGAAAAAACCTCTGGGGGTCCAAGGTCAACTAGCTGCCCAACCCCCCTGGGCAAGCTAACATTATATCAAGGATATATCAAGGATACATCAGTTGCATCTTTGCCAAATGAGACCAATCCCATGATTCATTGTACCCCAAGTTCGTTCTTGAACGGCAAATTAGCAAGACTGGTCTTGCCAAGATCACAAGTAAGGTCTTTGCATTCTTGGTATCGAGATTCACCCCTAGTCTCCCTTCTGCCCTTAAACCGCTCTGCACACCTCTTAACTCTGGGGGAGGTTAAGAACAGTCACCCTCTCTGCCGGACACCTCGTTCCTTGTTCTTCATCCCAGCACTGGATGAAAAGCGCACGGCTTGGCTGGGGTGGGCGGGGCAATGGGAGGGGCAGTGGGTGGAGCCTCAGCACCAGGCGAAGGTGCGCCCTACCATGCTGAAGAAGCGACGGTTGTGCTCCTTCAGGAAGCGACAGAGCATGCGCAGAGCTGGCCGGCTAAGTGGGGCGTGCGGCCTTCCCTTGGACTCGTCCAGACACTTGTCACGGCCGGCGGACAGCAGGCAATAGAAGCCCTTGGTGGTGTTGAAGTAGAAGTTGGAGGCACTGATGTGCGGCGGCAACTCCAGGAAGCGCTCCACCCGCTGCAGCTCAGGGAAGGGGTTCCGGATGAGGGCATCCCCGTCCACCACATGGATCTGAGCCCTGGGGAAGTGGGTCATCCAGCGGCTAAGGTGCAGATGATAGAGGCTGCGCTGTAGGGCCTTGTAGGCAGGGTTCACAGCACCATCCCGCAGCAGCAGCTCCTCCAGGGCAGGGTAGGGCTTTTGGCGCTCCCTGCGGTTGTGCAGCACCTGCGTGTAATCAGACACAAGCCGTTGTGCCGGATCACGTACGATGAGCAGCAGCCGCATAGCCCGGTCCATTGCTCGCACCCTCGCTGGGGCCTGAGGGCTCGCAAAGTACCCAGGAGTCTTCTCCACCGTCAGCTGGCCCGGCAGGGTCACTGGCATCTGGGTGCGGTACCAAGCCAGCCCGCGGTGGTAGTGTTCGTCCACGTTGAAGAAGTGCACCTCAGCCTTGGCCACTTCCACATCCGGGTGCAGGTTGAGCATCTCCAGCAGGGCCCGTGTGCCGCCCTTCCTCACGCCGATGATGATGGCGCCGGGCAGCCGCTGCGTGGCGTTGACTGGCAGGGATGCCGCCGCACGCGGTCCACGGAAGCACACGGCCAGCCGGGCCTGTAGGAGGAGCAGTAGCAGGATGGCCAGCAACAGGTTCCACAGCATGGCACCTCCCCCTCAGCCAGGCAGCGCGGAGCAGTTGGGGGGGATCCGCCAGTCAGGCCCAGGTCATCACCCAAATACTGAACCTGGCAGGATTTAGAACGGCAACATTGTACTTACATGAGTAAGTACTACATGTACTCACAGAGGATCATGAATACGTAGTAGAGGACCATGAGTACTTACTACTCAAAAGGCTTCCAAATGAATCATGTAATAAACATCATTATGTTCTTTTTGTCCTGAAAGAGCAGCAAATCGTTTCTTTGCCAACAAGCACTTTGTTTTTCGCCTTAGTGTCGGACAAGCAGCAGTTCCTGCAGTTGCCTGTTTCCTGGGGAGGCGCCACAGATGACATTTAATTCTGCCCATACTCTCCACTGGTACTAAAGCAGCAAAACATTAATCTTAAAACGGATCTGCAGGCGACCATGCCATGTGGGAGCGATAAAATTAGACCAAAGGGTTTATTATAAATACTTCATTTTCAAGTCCTGGGAGGCTGGATGCAGTTAGTGAATTCAGCCTCATAATTAAAGCAGATGGGAAGTGTGTTCATATGACAGTAAAGGATAACTCTTTCCGCCACATAGTCTCAGAGGTATATGTGTCAGTTTTATTTCATTTTTAATACAGCTTCATTATGCTAATGCTATATCAGCGGAACCAGATCTGACATCCAGCACAGCGCTTCCATCAAGATCAGCTGCCTGGTTGTCACTCATGTTTTCTCCATGCTAACTATGGTTCTGGACACTTCCTCATCACAGTGGATAGTTATACATAGGTGTATATCATTTTAATAGTATTTAAAAGTCTATATTTATGTCTCAGTACTTCTATATGGCCTAATAGACCGAGCACCACAAAATCATTGCAATTAACTCAACAAATCTGTATAATTGCTAACATTTTACTCTTATGTTCTATTTATGAATATAGCCTTAGTCTTAAATAAAATCTTAAAAATACTTTTTAAAGAGTTAATATCAGTGATCTTTCTTCTCTTTCTTTCTTCGGTCTCAGCAAATCAACCCCCTGGTTCTGCTGCTTGTGGTGGGGGGTCAGAACTCCCCAAGAAGCTCCTAATGGCATCACTGGGACTTGAAGGCTCCACGCAGCGCAGCACCTTGGAAACGCCTCCTGTTTAGTGTTTCCTTACTATACGCGAGTGTTTGTGAGTCTCCCTCCAAGAGTAGGCCCTCTACCCACTTCAGCATCAGACACTTCATTTATTTTCAAATCATTTCATATATTTCCCTAATAAATGTCTGAGTTTCCCAAGCAGTGTTTCCCAATCCGGTCCTCAGAGACCCACAGACAGACCACCTTTTTGCTCCCTCCCAGCTCGGAGCTGGATGGGAGCAATAATGTGTACTGTCTGGCAGGGAGTTCGGAAGGAACAAAAACATAGACCGACTGTGGGGTCTTGAGGACCGGATTGGGAAACACTGGACTATAGAGACAAAAATAAAATAATTTTTTGCACTCTATAGCTGGAAAATCAACAAGGACATTTGCCATATGTTTTTATTTGTATTAATTATTTTTGCCCTTTATTACTCAAAGGGTCTCCAGCAAGGTAGCATTTATCAGTCTGCCCATCTCTGATAGGAAGCCCCTCTCGCCAGTTCCCCCTTTTCCTGTTTGCCCACCATAATTGCCCCTGTGGGAGACAGGACAGCTCCTCTGCCTCCTGCGCCTCCTGCTCTGTGTTTGTCTCTGTCTTTGTGAGAAGAGACACCGTCACCATCATCATCATCATTACCATTACACACACCATCAGTTCTCCATTATGCTGCTTAATGTGTCCTTTCATTTGTTTCCAAATCTGTCTGCTCTTATCTTTTATGTATCCACAGCAACAGTATACTCTGCTCATGGTCTGCATTTCCTGCTGTGGACGTCGCATAAATGATTTTGGCGTCAGCCATCAGGGAGCTGGATGGTCAGCAACAAATTCATTGCTCAGTCTTGAGTGGTTTCAACACAACCATAAAGTCTCTAAGCATCAGTGTTTTTACTGAGGTTTGGTATATTGTTGGGGCTCTACTGGACGTACGTGTGTGTGTGTGTGTGTGTATGTGTGTGTGTGTGTGTGTGTGTGTGTGTGCATTTCACTGTAAGGCAGGAGAAAGTCATTGTTTGCAGACCCACATCATCAGTGTCAGTGTAATTTGCTTTAACTTTAATAACAAGTGGGTGATTTTTCAGCTTCAGTTATCAGAAGGAGAGCATAGCCCTCTCCATGGGGGATTCTACGCTCTCAGGTCACTGGATCAGTCGGCCCGACATCACACTCCCCCATTGGGTCCCAGTTCCTTGGTCCCTGGTGAGCTGTACACCACTTCCAGCACAGCTAATGAACAACTCCGGAGTGCTGCACACCTGCGTACTCACCTCCACGGTGATCCAGCAGTGCAGTGCAGGGCATTAACCTACATCCCACGTGCATTAAACAGCTCGTCTTCCAATCATGTGCATATCTGTCATGGCAATGCGGGCCTTAGTGTACTCTAGAATGCATCCTTTGGGGGAGCATTTGTATGATGAATTCCTTGTGGTGTTTTGAAGCTTTTAAGCAGCAAATGAGTGTTAATAAGGCTTCTGAGAAAGAAATTTAAAAATCAGTTCACTGCAGAGTGTAAGTTGGGATATGAAGTACAATAGGTGTTAAGTTAATACTCAATGGTCATACCCACTAATACACATGTACTCAGGCAAGCCTAATGAAAAATAATGAGCTAATTTGAATGAGTACAGATGCAATTGGTTAGTATATGGTTTGGATAAAAGTCAAAAGGATATAGAAGGAAAATTTATACAATTCTTGACTCTCTGGATTTTGAGACTGGCTATGGTGGGGCTGCAGAATATGCCTTTTACACAGAGGTGGAAAGTTCAGGTTCAGAAAGTACAAATCTAGACCAAGGATTTGCTTCAACCTGCTAATGGAGCAGAAAGAGTCTCAGTCAAAGAGTACCCAACTGATTGGTATTTTACCAAATATCTCAGTCTTTGTGTGTGTGACATCCAGTTGTTCCTGGATACTCTCATCAGCTCAAATTTCCAGCAAACACTGCACCTCTGCCGTAGACCAAAGTGATCCCTTTGGTGCCATGTTTGTTAAATGTTTGTCACTTCCCACTCTGTACAGCTTACCCGATCTGTTCCGTCCAGGTCCAGTTCATGCATGGTGTACATGTGCACATGCGTGTGCCAGTCGCATCATTGACATCATGCCTGTGTTCCATGTTCCATCACAGCTAGCAATCACACTAGATCCGTACCGTGCCCAAGTCCAACCTAATCATCCCCATGCCCACTTCTGCAATTGGTCCCGGGCACAATACAGAGCAATCACACTAGTCAGACAAACTTTACTTTCAGGGTCAAATGTGCTTGGGCACAGGATGGATCACTTAGTGTGAGTACACCCTGAATGACACGCACCGATCATTCTACCTGGGGATTGTGACACCATTCAAGTGCTTAATATGCCGTCCAGTGCAGTAAACTGTAACATCCATTGTTTAAAACCAGGATAATCAATGCATAAAATTGTGATATCCAGCATATCAAACCGAGACATCTAGGGTATCAAACTGTGATATGCATTGTCTCACACTCCCATCCAAGATGGCATCACTCACAAAATGCATTTTATAAACTGAGTTCTGGACATCCTATAGACAGTGACCTTCAGTAAATTTTTACAGCCTTTGCAGCTAGCTGACTGGCTGTGCTCCCAGTTAAAAACACAGGAAATCAGGCACCTCCCCTCAGTTCCCTGTGATGCCCCTGTCCTGCTCCATCGCCCAGCAGGTGGCAGGCCGTGGAAGATTAGCTTCAATCATATCAAGCAGCTGCACAGACCCCCATGGTCCGTGCTTTTCGCAGTGATTGCGGGACTCTGATTAAAGGGCCTTTCTCTTTCTATGATTCCTTTGTTTTTTTCTCCTACCATCTGATTAGACATCTCTCACAACCCTGGTCTGAAAGGAGTTGGTCCGTACCATGGTCAGGCTGCAGAGCCATGCCAAGCAGTCTGGCTGACTTGTTCTCCATTACCTTGACAAGTGGCGCAATGTGTGCTGGACCTGAGCTGACCGAGCTCAGGGAATGGAGGCCTTCCTAGTGCGTCTGCAATGTCATCACAGCTCAACCAGCCCACCCACTGACTCCTGTACCCCATCTTCTCCCTCATTCTACACTTCTGGAACAGTATTGTTACTAATCAGCACAGCCAAATTTAGGAATCAAGAGCCGGCAGTCAAGATAGTCTGATCAATCTTGTTTAATAGTTTAAATAGCCTCCTTACAGTCAATATGCATTGCAGCTGCATGCTAATGACACTGATATACATTGGCGATTATAGTATTGCTATTAAAGTGCAGCAATAGAAAAAGGCAATATGACTACCCCCCCGGCATATCCAGAGAAGATCAGCCCAGTCCACAACCACAAGTCTGCAAACACAGCCCACACCAATATGTTGAGTAAGTCACTATGCTTCAGTGTCATAACACCTACGCACTGGCATCTTCTGCAGTAAGAGTAACACAGCAAATTTGCAATTAACAGCAGATTCACAAAAATATCTGTCTGGCATATTTGCCATTGGCTAAAGCAGCGGTGTGCATCAATAATGACTAGTGAGAACAATTCATTGATCATTTCGTTGGCAATTTGAGCAAGCTTCGTATTTAATCATTAAAAGTTTAATATTTGTACAAAATTGGTAAAAACTGGACATTATCACTAATAAAAAACATTGCGGTGTGATACAAAATAATCTACGTGGCCTGATTATATTGATGTAGTATTCATTGTTAAAATAACAAGAGGTAACAGCATCGTCTGAATGACAACTCATGTCTGCATTGCCGGATCGAAGTATCCTCTGTATCGCCTGCGCTTCTTTAGTTACGGTGTGCAGGCTGTATTAGGGCTTTAGAGGGCGACCAAAATGGTCGCATATGCTAACTTTTATTGAGAATGTGCGAGTTAAAATTTCACTTGGTCGCATCTGTGCCAGTGTATGATAATCATTAAGATGTTCTGCTCCTGCACATTAACAAATAGTATTTGAAAGTCTTTTCCTTCTTCCCTGGCTCAGCGTGTCGTTTTATTTTGCTGAATTGGTCTCTCCTTACCTGCACCCGGGAGCAC
>JAAGVU020000040.1:15898038-15912118 GCA_011763525.2 Mormyrus iriodes | reverse complement strand
GGCGCATATGACATTTGCGGTTTCGGTCATTCATGATTTGGCCGCGAACAATTAAAAGGGTATTTTTGGAGTTTGCCGAAAGATCGCAAAAGGCAGAAGCCAAAAGCAATACTGAAAAAGACTTGTGCTCTAAAACCATATAAAATATAATTATTAGTAACGTGTAATACTTGTTCGTTTTAGTGCATACTAAACGTCACGTTGACCATGTTTGCGACCAAATCCTGTACTGATGTGACCAACTGAGAAAGCTAGTAGCAGCAGTGCTACTACTGAAAAAGTTAGTTCAGAGCCCTGTGTATGTAATTTCTTTTCTGTTATTGGTATTATGCATTGTGTAACATTCTGTTAATTTAAAATGCCAAGTGAAAATGTTTATTGTAATAAGCTGTGATAAGTGATGCATCTCCTGCCAATCTGACCTCTGTCCATCCTGATGTTCCTGATCCTGGCCTCCATTCCTAGACTGTTTGTGACCCAACACGTTCAATTTTATTGTACTGAAAAGTGTTAAATACCTGACCAGTTCCTGCATTTAATGTGTTGGAGCTCTGGTGAATAGGATGACTTCTGCTGTAGGTGTATTAATTGTCTTTGTTGCACGGGGCACTGGAGCAGGTTTCATACAATAGGTTAAGCAGAGCATAGAACTAAAAATTTTAACAGTGGATGAATTACCCTGGCATCCCATCATCTACCCCTGCCATGTGCCCTGAACTGCCTGGGATACGTTTCAGCTTCTTAGAGGTACCAGCCTTTGATCCATATATGTGGAGTATTCAAGATTAATTCATAGAAGTTGAGTGTTTTCTGGGGATGGATCCTTGCATGATTTTGCAAAATGTAAATCTTACAACCCCTGGCCCACTATCACTAAAAGTCAGCCACCAAAGCTTATATCATCAAGGCTCCACTCCTGCTGGCCAGCGTTACCATAAGATATCTGTCTATTGTCAGTGTGTATCAGGCACTGATGATCTGTGGTCACACTTATGCCAGCCTACCACCCAGAGGCCAGATGAAAGGACTGTGGGCCAGTCAATAATGCTGCATGTCCATGATAATTAGATTTGGGTCCCCTGCTTCGTAGACACAGCAGTCATGTATGAGACGTCTCAGTGATGTCTGCCACCTGCTGTTCAGTCATTTGTAATTACCAGCACACCCAGCCTCGCATCCCCTGTTGGCTGTTTTATTTTACTTGATCATTTGAGAAGTGAATAAAATACACTATAAGGCGAACAGATAAATGGTGAAATTTCAGATATTTGTGGTTGGATTAAGGGGAGGAGCACAGATGCATAAATACATGAGATGGAGTATGGAAGATGTATGAGAATATGGCGAGGATCAACATACTGTATCTCACAGGGTTTGGGGAGAAACTGATTGTTGTTAGACTGCCAGTCATGCTGGGCATGTCACTTACTATGACAGCCTTGGGTTAGAAAAACAGTTGCTACTCATGCACTAACTGGCACCCCTGCTGGATACCCCTCAGCCTGGTGATGTTGCCTGAGACTGTCTACACTGGTATGGCATCATGTTTAAACATGTCCACAGCAAGCCCTAAGGCTACATTCCAGCAATAATGTGTCTGGTGTGTTTGTGGCAAACCTGTGTACCTAGAATAACCTACTGCCTACTTCACGCAACTCTGACATCCTGTAGACCAGTGTTTTTCAACCATGTGAACTGTAGTTAAATGCATTCAACATTTGGAAATGTATAAAGTGTTAAATAATGCTTAATTAAATATTAAGCGTCTATGTATTAACTATTTTCAAGCATGTAAAATTATATATACCCAATCACAATCAGCCATTTTACACGGGAAGGTGATCTCAACTGGCACTGGACATTAGTCAAGTTAGTGGTGGTTACCCCACCTAGTGATGAAACATTGAATTGTACTGCATCAGCCAACTGTCCCCTTCTTCAGTATAGATAAAAAACCTACATTGATGGCTGTAATTTGAGTGGGATGATGGCATAATGGTAGATCTAACAAGGTGAATGCCCAGCAGATATACACAGAAGATGTTTGATGTGGCTGACAGTCTTCAACTGCAATATATCCCTTTAAAAGGGCTTGTGGCTGGTTCACAAAACTGAGGTGATACAGTAAGGGTGTGCAGACGTTTGCCTTTGAGCCCCTGGGTAAAGTCACACCATCATGACGGGGAGTCTGAACGAATAAGATGTTCATGGGGTAACTACATGACCCATACTAAACTGTTAAGGGTTCCCTCCTACATCAGTGGTCAAAAATGACCAGAAGTAACCATTTTCTTCAGTGTAATAAGTACCTTTACATGGGCCTTTTATCATTTTTCCTGCTGCGTGACATGCTGGTGATGTATCATAGAGTCAAAGAAATCATTCAATCATATGTTTAGTGAAATGAAGTGAAATGGATCCAACATTTGTAAATGTATAAAGTGTTACATAATGCTTAATTAAATACTAAGAGTATAAACATTAACACTGTATTAACTATTTAATATTCAATATATGTATTAATGTGCCCAGTGATGGGTTGGCGTCCCATCCTGGGTTGTTCCCTGCCTTGCGCCCGCAGCCTCCGGGATAGGCTCCGGACCCCCCGCGACCCGAAATGGAATAAGCGGTTCTGGAACATGGATGGATGGATGGATATATTAATGTTTAAATATTTGAATAATATACATGATTATATTAATATTTTATTATTAATGGATAACATTAATTAATTGCATATCCAATGGAATTACTAGTACTAGGGGTTTAAAATGTAGTTATCCATGCATTTTTGTACCCGCTTGGCCCATTCAGGGTTGCGTGGGGTCTGGACCCTATCCTGGAATCTACAGGCACCAGGCCAAATAAAATTTTGGGGGGCGCACATCCCCCTCTTCTCCATGGTTCCTATGCCCCCTGTGCATATCAGGTAAACACTGCAGTCCAGTTATATCTAGGGCTCTGCTGCATCAGGTTAATAGGGGTTATATGATAAATGCATGGATGAGCAAATTAAGCTGGCTTGTGGCTTAGCGGTCGTCCTTGGATATGTACAGGTGTTGCAGCCCTGAACAAAGTAGCCAAACCACTAAAGTCTCAAGCTGCATGAAACGGTTGTCTAGAAAATCAATCTAAACTATGGGGGGGTGACGTTTCAATCTTACAAGTAGCTCTATAAATTTTGAAAATGAATACATTTTAACTGCATCACATTTTTTAACTGTTCAGTGTGTGGTTTCTGAGCAGTAGGGCTTGTTATGCAGGCAAACAGGACTCTAACCCCATGTCTTGTCATCCGTGTTGATAGTCAGTCTCCCGGCTAGACTGAGCTCCCCCACTGGTTCTTGGTGACATCCAGTCTCTTGCCAGACCACTCTCTCCAGAAGCAGCCGTAAGTAATCACAAGTAATGCTGACACATCCCGTTTCCCTTTTAATGCCATGTAATATGCTTAAGGACCTGTAATGGACTGATACCCAGAGGTGCTGGAAACTCTATTAAGTGGGTGGTACTGGGGGCTTCACTGCCCCTGCCCCCCCACACTGCATCATTCTGCTACCTGGGGAGCATGGACCAATCAAGAGCATTTAATCAAGAGGGGAGGATGTTCAAGGCACACTATTTCCTCATTCCTAACGTAAAAAGCTTAGCCCCCTATGGGATGCGTGGAAGTCATGCACGAGTCTTGTGATGAGCAAAGTTGACCTCATATGTATGGGGAAGCCAAAAGCTGAAGTTTGCTTACAAGTTTCGGGCTGGATTTTTCCGGACGAGACCGACACCATGCCAGAGAGCTCAAACGACTCATCTTCACCCACTGAGTCAATCATGAAATTGACAATTTTTTTCCCTGAAAATAGACTAAATGCTTCCACATCCAGGTCAGCACGCATTCGTAGTGGCTGCCTGTAGCGGCTCCTTTATCTAGGGATACAGCACACATCAGAAATAGATATCCTACTTCTCATTAGCCTTTTGGTTCTTGGGCCTGTCTTGGAAGGACTTCTGTCACGTTGCAGCCTGCCTCCTGCTAATTTCCACTTGGAGAGTTACACGCCATCTCTCTATTTTATGCATAAACAGCCTTGGTACCTGTCTGATTGCACTACAGTCGTGTATGATCAGTGAAATCTATTCAGTTATTGCACGAGATGAATTTGTGAAGTCATTGCTTGCATTACTGCTCGGGGATCCAGCAGACTTGCGTTTTAAATGAGGGAAACTCAACAACATATGTCTTATTGCTGCTGTGGTCTCATCAGTGTAATGCCAGTCTTAAATGAATATGGCTTCTAGGTTCATACTTTCCTAATGTGAATTACTCAGTTCAGTGGTCATACATATAGCGTGAAATGGAGAAAGAGATTAAACTCCTGGGTATAACTTAATTGCAAAAAAATCATAAATGATTAATTTTTCTCCCATAATGATAATTCAGTGTGCTCTGGATGAGACCTTTGAATTAGAGAGGTGAAGCTAATCTCTGACTAGGTGGGTTTCCTTTGCAGTGGAAGGCTTTAATCCCTCATTTTCCCCCTCTGTCTGGTGACTCTGAACCCCCTCTCAGCGCACTTGTCCCACCAATAGGCCTCGTTATCACCGCAGTCTGGCTGTTCTCCATGGGCTTTTCCTGACAGATCGCCATGTGATTCTCAGAGAGCAAGCCAGGGAGACTTTGATTACTCAGAGTATGTTTTCATCACCAAGGTCTCAAGAGTTTCTCTTAGCAGAATGTCATTAGGTACTCACACCTGGCTGTATGCGAGGACAAAAATCTAAAGTAATTTGTATGTGGGTTTAAGTTTTTTTTTTAAGTTTAAAAATTCTTAGAGGTATCAGCCTTTGATTACCTCATTCCCCGGGACATATGGCATTTTAATAACGCAAGACTTTAAGCATCATTTACTCAGATGAATGCAGCCTTTGTTATGTTCACATTACACTCCTGTCTGTCACCACGGAAACATCCATTAATTCTTCAACACTTCAAATACCATATAACTAAGTTTGAAAGTTTGCCTTTCAGCTGCCACTCTGAGAATAAAGGAGCAGAATTTCAAATCTCTCTCCCACCCTCAGTGTCTCAGCAGTCCTCAAAGAAGGTCCCCGTTTTCAACACCTTCATGTCCAAGGACTGTAACTCCCACATGTCCTGCTACACAAGCAGCGAGGATGGCCCAGACCAGAGTCTGTGAGTAACAGGGGTGACTTACCTGTGTTTGTGTGGCTCCGCTGTACCTCTCTCGGTCCTCGTCCACCAAGTCTGGGCTCTTTTGTTTTATTCACACTTTTTGAGGGCTCTTTCTGCGTCTCTCCTCCCAGCTCTTCCTTTCTCCCCTGTCTGGGTGTCCACCTGCCGGCCCTGCTGTGAACTCGTAACTCATATGGGATGGCAACGTGTGGATCTGACTGCAGCTTACTGAGGGGGAGATAAAGAGAGAGAGGGACTGGAAGAGAGATAGAGAGTCAGAGACTGAGAGAGAGAGACCGAGAGAGGGAGTGAGCACCTTAGACTGAGCTGCTGAGCAGGCTAAGCGAGAGAGCGAGTGAGTGAGTGAGTGAGGTAGAGAGGGAGGGAGAGGGAGCATAAACACATCCCCTCCTTGGGGAAATTCTCCCTACTCCTCCTTTTTACCCCCTCTCTCCCTCTTTCCATTTGCTTTGCTCTCATTCTCAATTCTTTCTCTTCCCGACCTCTGTTCACTTCCCTGCCTTTTCACTCTCTTTCTTAGTCCCGCTGTGCCATTAATTTCTAAACGCCGTTCTTATCTCAACTCCCATCCCGGCCTCGTCTCTGAGCCTGTGTCTGTCTCATCGTTCGCAGTTATGCCAGCGGTTTTTGCCTTTGCTTTTGACAGTTCTTCTTTCATTCATTTAACATGTACTGGACAACATTCTTATGTTGACCTTGAAAAAATAAGAATGTCCTGTCCAGGGAAAAGTTGGGCTTTGTCTAACCAGGCCCCCACTGATCCCCTGTTTGATGAGGTCCTGTAATCCTAGAGAGAAACCACATCAAAGCCAATAGCATTACATATACAGATGACAGTTACAGCGTGGGAGACAGTGACAGGCAGTGATCTGCAGCAGGGTTAATGTACAGGGCAGTGGAAATGTACTGCTTCCCAAACGGCCTGCCGCTCAGCCGCCCCAGACTGCATCTAAGCTCCAGTCCATAGGGAGAGGGCAAGAGACATATTTATAAATATATTCACTTCAGAAATTCTGGATCACTGGAGCACCCCCAAGTGCTCCAATTGCCAGCATTCATGCTGTCTCTGTCAATCAGCACTGTGCTAAGAGGCTAGCTAACCTCACCTTCCTGCTCAGCACTGCGCTAAGACACCAGCTAACCTCACCTTCCCACTCAGCACTGCGCTAAGACACCAGCTAACCTCACCTTCCCACTCAGCACTGCGCTAAGACACAAGCTAACCTCACCTTCCCGCTCAGCACTGCGCTAAGACACTAGCTAACCTCACTTTCCCGTTCAGCACTGCGTTAAGACACTAGCTAACCTCACCTTCCCGTTCAGCACTGCGCTAAGACACCAGCTAACCTCACCTTCCCACTCAGCACTGCGCTAAGACACTAGCTAACCTCACCTTCCCGCTCAGCACTGCGCTAAGACACTAGCTAACCTCACCTTCCCACTCAGCACTGCGCTAAGACACTAGCTAACCTCACCTTCCCGCTCAGCACTGCGCTAAGACACTAGCTAACCTCACCTTCCTGCTCAGCACTGCGCTAAGAGGCTAGCTAACTTCACCTCCCTACTCTCAATGCCCCTTGAAGTATCTGCCTCATCTTATTCTCTCATTCTCTTCTTTTGAAAGGTTTCATCTTATTTTACTGACACGTGAATTTTAAAACCTGGCACTGTAGGTTTGCTAAATAATGAAAATATCACCCTTTTCCCCAGCCCAGTCATGATTTGGACTTGTCAGAGGGATTAAGATGTGAAGAAATTTTTATTATTTCTTTCTTACAGACAATTTTCATTGAATAATTTGTTGGTTTTCATAGAGGTTTCTCTCCATCCACTCAAAAAACGAAGTATGTTAATATTAAAATTTTAGAATTAATATTTACATAAAGATATATTAGTCACATCCAGATAACAGTCCTTATAGAAATAGGTAAGACCTTTGTTAAGACAAGCCGCAAGTGGATTGGTCATGTATTCTCATTACCAGTCCTCTCCAAAAGTCACTAGCATTGAAGTGCTTTGAGAGAGGGTAGACGAGTGAACCCCAGCATCGGGAGGTGGCCAAGCCCAACGCAGTTTAATGAACAGCCGCTTCACTTAACACACCTGTAAAGATACAGTAAGTAAAAGTAAAGGGACTGCAGATTATGAAGCCCATTTCAAGTCATTCTAAATGTGCTTCCACATTTCATACAATTTTTTACTCCTGAAACAGATGCTACATCAGGTTAGATGGCATAATCAGAGTAGAGAAGATATCCATAAATGATATATGATAGCACTGAGAGCCTTTTTTGTATACGTCTAAGACACAGCAAATCTTCACATTTAATCTGATATCTGTTAAACACCAGGTATGAGTTGTCAAACTCAGAAAAGATGTTTCATTTACTGCAAAAGCAGAAATTAGCAAAAACAGCACAATGCTCCACGCAATGAAGATTTGCCCAGTACTGAGCCACACCTGAGTGCAGTTCTCTCTGCACCTTCACATCTAACAACATGCAGCTCATTTCCGTTAAATGTGGCACTTCACCTTCATTATTTACCAAGGCAGGAAGCCCAACCTCAACACAGCTTCATTAAAGAAGAGCAGCCAGCTGGTGCGCAGGTAGCTGAATGCATTATTTTTAAAGTCTCATTGGTTCTGCACTCATTAGTTCAGTCCATGATAATTATTCTATCGTCAGGGGACCCCTACTGGTTGGGGCATGTCATTACATATTAAATTGTTCAGTCCTGGCCCAGCAGCTCAGGGCTTTCCTAGCAACAAGGAATGCATAACAGACATGTTGACACTAAATAATAGAAAGTAATATTTTAAGCTTGGTTTATCCATCTTCTAACCACTTATCCTGGTAGGGGACATAGCACAGGGGTACAGTCTAAATGGGATGCCAGTCCATCACAGGACACATTTGCATACTATGGGAAATTTATATTTATATAATTTATATACACCAATTAGCCTAACTGCATGTGTTTGGACTACAGGAGGAAACCTGCCTAACACGTAGAGATCATGCAAACAGTGTTGCTTATTTTACCAGCCAAGTTTTGTTTTTATTAGAAGCAAATGAATAATTAACACAAATAACCACAGCACACCACAAAGAACAGGAACTATGTCAGTGTAAAAAAAGACTGAGGTCATTTACTGGGAAAAATGATCTGGGTTTGCTGTGCCACTGAGAAACCTGGCTGCCATCCTGTCATTTACAGAGCCGGGCTCACGTCACAAGGCCTGATATAGGTAGCTGCGCTTTACTTCAAGGAGCTCAAATTTGGTAACGTTACCATCAACATCAGTGACATTATGTTACTGAATTGTGCTCAGTATACAACAGTGAATGTTGATTCTGCTGGATAAACTTCAGATATTTTTGGAGGGAAGTCTGATTGACCCCTTGCTATGTGGAATTCAAATGATAGTCCCTGACTCATAGAACGAGGAACTGCCTTGCTCTGACAGTTATTGAGGCCAAGATTGTAAATATATCATTGTTCTCCAATGAAAAACTACTTTACAAAATAAACCTATAACAAAGCAACGAGACACCCTTAGTGTCACGGCGGTGGACGGAGCGGCAGGGCATAATGCCAGGCAAAAGGAAGCAGGCAGCAAACGTATGCTGACGGACCCCGTCAGGGGACTTTATTGCGTGCGGGAGCACAAGCAGAGAGGGGAGACACACATTCACAATAACCAACAAGGAACCACAGGACGGGGGAAGCTTATATCATTGGAACAGAGAGGAATGAACGAGAGGCACCTGTGGGTGATTAACACAGGGAAAGAACATGAGGTAACATAGCAACACTCAACAAGCGTAGCTGCTACCCAGCTCCGCCCGTGGGGAAACGTAGACCAGGAAGGGCTGGACGTGACACTTAGTGCCATCGTGACACAGCCATCAGTGATTGGTTTAATCTTTTAAACAAACTTACGTGGATTCTTGAGAGCAAGACAAATATGTTGGTGTCGACAAAATACAAATCAACCTTGCTTTATATTCAAAATTAGCAATGATGTTAGAGAGCCAGGTAGCCATCAACTTATAGTTGTTAAAATTAGTGATACAAAGTAATCCATTCAAATGACCATCATGAATACAAATATTATCTAGCATAAACATAAATACTAGTTAAATAAATGACTTCATGAAACATCTTTTCATTGGTCAGTCAGGTGTCAATCGCTGTCAATAGACAGAGCAGAATGGGCGTTTTCCATCTATAGGAAAAAGTCACCATCCTCAAAAAGTGTATGTGAGCAGATTTCATCAGACAGCAGCGATATGTTACCTGCATGTATAAATTGTGTAACCGTGTGAACCTTCATTTAGTTAGTTCCACTGGTCCCTTGTTTCTTGAGAAGATCACTGGGCCTGGGCCACTGTCAGAGATGTGCTGTGGACCACTAAGGTCCAAACCCATTCTGTACTCCATTCAAGTCATCATGGGAACAGAGAGCAAAGGGCAGAGGGGTAGCTGCACCCACACTAGAAGCCTTCACATGACCATTATATATCCATCTGCTCATTCTCATGCCAGGGCAGAGAGTACAGTGATCGAGCAGGCTGCTCATCAGATAAAGGATGTGTTAATTAAACATGGAACACACCGTGCTAAAATGTGACACTCGTACAAATGAAGAGACTTTAGTGTGTAGCCATGCACGGCTACAGACAGCTGGCCTGCCAGGGAAGCATCCGGCACAGAGACAGCGAATGGGGGGGGGCACAAAGCTACTCAGAGCAGCAGCTTCACAAATGCAGCCCTCAAGTCTGGGCCACCTCATACAGTAGGCGTCGGGCAGTCTGCCCCATAGGCCCCTGCTTCTTTCCCTCGGTAGGCTAATTGGAGGCGACTGCATGACTAAAACGTAGAGCTTTGTGTGCTAATTTTCAAAGGAATTGTGTGACGAGCCAGTCCCTCCTGCTGCTCAGGTTGCTCCGACTCGCATGCACGTGGGAGATAAATGCGGAAGTTGTTGGAGACAAAGCGGGTGTCTCCACACACCAAGCGCGTGATGTCATTCTCTGTGGTGGATTGATTCTGGTTGGGATCTGATGGATGGATGGATGGATGGATGGATGGATGGATGGATGGATGGATAGATAATGAGAAGCAGGGAATACATGACTGTACAATGACTGGTCAGTCTTTTTGGCATTTAACTTTAAAATGGTGCCATTTTACTTTATTCAGAAACTAGGCTGTGGCTTAAACGTCACCCCTCTCAAAAAATGTGGCCCTATGTCATGCCTGAACAGAGCGAAACTCAGCAGGACACCCCTGTGCCTCTGACCCAGATGATGAGGACAGGGGCTGCCTGCGGCGTGTCAGTCGAGAAGCTCCTCTCCCCGCTGAAGCCAAGGGCTGCTTTGTTCCCTTCGAGGGGCTGTCACGTGGGCCCTCCACGGGGAAGGTGGTGCAGTCTGCAGGAGTAGCTGTCCCAGGCTGGGTGCAGTTGCTGCCAGGTAGCCTGATACCTGTCAACATGTGGTTTTATATTCTCAGATGCATCTCTTAGCTTTCTTGACCTTTCTTCACATTATGCTCATTTTGTTTCCACTTTGTTTAAAACATCTTTGATAAAAAAAACATAATATATGGTCATATACTGTAAGACCGTGTCTGCTCTTATTCATGCTACAGCCATGTGATCTTTGCCGCCGCCCCTGCGGACAGCTGTGGCGTGAAACTCTCTCTGCAACTGCAAAGGCTGTTTAATAATTCAGCTGCACCTCAAAAAATGAGACGTGACCTGCCATGACTGTGACCAGGCTTTCCCCGAGGCCCCTACCTGCCTCTCCTCCCCACCCCTCCCTTGACAGGTCTGTACCTCCTCATCTCACTGAAAGTCATTCAGTCTCGCAACTAGAAAGGAGGAGGAGCCCTCTGCAGACATTCTTATCATCGTGCTGCTCAGCAGGAAGCTTCACCCAAAAGGGATGTAATGGGGTTCCTATTTTTCATGCTATCCTCGCATATAGCCATATATTTCTTTGCTAAATTTGTTTGAACACCTTGGTCTTGGCAAATCCCAGTACTTTATTACACAATTTCATGCTCCCTGCCTCTGTGTTTTCAGTCCATGTAGCTTGCACTATAGAGTATAGATGGGGTCCTCTCAGGGTTCACTATAAAAGCAGTAAGGCGGCAAACCTTGGGATGTAGCAGTAAGATAATAAGTGGTGTGTGGTGGTGGGTAGGCATCATCATGTAGCTGAAGAGTCGACAACGATGCCTTATTTCTAATGGAATTTGCTAATGCTAACCAAGTCGAAAGGCCTGGTACTACTACTGGCTGGAATGGAGGTCAGTTTTAGACCAGAACCACACTGTGTGACATTCTAAGATGACAGAAAAGCCTCCCAAGCTCACACTGCCTCTCTGTTGCTAGCCTTCACATAATTGGGGCCATAAATAAAAACCTCCACTAAAAAAACACTCAGTAGGTCTGTGCATCATATGAGAGGATAAGTACGGTAATAAAATGGTGGCCTGACAGTAGTCAGCGTGGGTGAGGAATCAGGCAAGGACAGGATGGGTTTTGGGAGGGGGGCATGCTGACGTTAATGGACTGGACCGGGAGTACCGCTGTCGGGCTGCGGACTCCATCAATATTGCAGTACGTAGGCCAAGGGCACGGTACGGAGCAGATCAAATATTCAGCAGTGTGCTGTTCCTTCTTGTTACAAGACAGAGCTTTGAGCTCCTGTCCAGCCCAGACTTCTGGGACAGGTGGAGAAAGCTGGCAGTGCTGGGCAATGACCTCAGGCCATGTCCGGGATTAGCTGACCTCTGTTATGTTTGGCTTCAGAGATACAACCATAAGAATTTCTGAAGGCTGCTTCACTTTGGGCTCAATCCAGAGCCAGGAGTGAAGACCAAAAAATTGTAGGTCAGCATGGGGAAGCTGCAGTCATGTACAATGGCGCTGACCAGCAGGCCACGGGCGCAGCATTTAACTGGCACCAGACTCTGTTTCAAACCCCTCAGAAACCCAGTAATCTCTGTTCTAGAAGTAGCTTTGGTGGTGTAAATCCATCCATCAATCCATCCATCCTTCTTCCTTGTCCAGGTCAAGATCATGGGAGGTGGAGTGAATGTCAAGCACTGGTCACACTGCTTAGCATGCAATGCTAACTTCAGTAGGACTCATTCGGACATTAGATATTCGCCCAGCAGTAAAAGGCAGTCATACGTCTCTTTTTAGAAATCAGTTTTTCCATTACTTCTATCTCAACAGTGGGTAACACACATCCCCCTTCTCTTTAAAGCCCACAGTCCAGTGCATGAAAATGTATTCCTTTCTGTCTGAAATCTCTTACTGATTCACACATTGTTTAAAAGAGGCACAAGAATTCTCTGGTACAGGGAGCACAGAATGGATGGAACAAGCTTGGGAAAAGAAAGAAAATAAGAAGAGGGTACAGAGCAGGAGGTCCTGGGAGGGGCTGAGAAGATGATTAGGATTAGGGAGAGGAAAGAGACATAGAAGTCTGAAAAGTAGTGTTAAAATGGCCATGGGCAAAAAATGAATAAGAACCAGTCAAAATCAATGACAGCAGCATAGATAATTAATTAACCAGAGTGGTTTATTAATTAGACATTAGAAAATTGCCCTCTGGCAGGCCTACAACCCGTCATTGTCTGCATGGAGGATCAGATCTGTCTAATCCATCCCATCTCTGCCACAGGTATAAGATATCTTTGGGTTACAGGGTGCCATGAGAAGAACACACTCATTTCTGTAGTACGTATCATGTAATGGCAAGAAAGACCATCACACTCCAGCTCTTCTGGGCATCGGCCTGCCATAATGAAATGATTCATGCAAATGTATGGAGATACCTGTCCTCCAGGTGCTATGATGCTTGAGATGAGCAGCCTGTGCTAGTCTCCTCAAGTAAAAACATCTGGAGGGGCTGTGGCTTCTTCTGTCAAGGTCATTTTCAAGGTCGCCCATGTCTTAGGATCTATTAACTTTCTTTATATCAGATTAGTTAAAGATGATTGATGAAAGTTCACACCTCTGGAGACTGGAGTTAAATACTGTGCATGGACGTTGCATGTTCTCCCCATACAATCGTGGCGTTTCCTCCAGGTTTCCCCCCACCAGTGGTGGAAGAAGTACTCAATTTTCATACTTAAGTAACAGTACAGACAGAACACTAAAATGTTACTCAAGTAAAAGTAAAGGTCATCCAGTAAAATACTACTCAAGTTAAAAATACCTGTCTTTAAAAGTATTTAAGTAAAAAGTACTATACTTAGCAACCTATGCTTTTAAATTCACTCAAGATAGACTTGAATACACTTTAGTCAGGCTACAGTGCATCACAATAAGGAAAACATTCTCATATTTTCTTATTCAAAATAAACGGTGAAACTTGCCGAGCTTTCTGTCACAGAATAGCAGAATGACCTTTTTTAATTTGTGAAAAACGAAAGATCGATCTACGTGCCAGAGTTAATAATGAATTATAAACATTTCACGGGCCGATACTTTTAAACCTCTTATAAGGGGTGAATGAATAGACTAAAACCCTCATCCTCGACTGTGGAAAATGACTGAATATTGAATATGAGCCATTAGGCCATTTATGTATTGCCCCATTGCAAGTTATATGTATACAATATAATAATTAATAAATATATAGACATAGATAACCTGAAAATCAAAGGGGTGTGCATTGTCCCACATAGTCCAGTGTTCAATGTACACTTCATTGGACATGTCTGTCTCATTTAGTTATAGAGCTATCAGGCCATATATTTATTTATTCAGAATCAGAATCAGAATCAGCTTTATTGGCCAAGTGTGTTAATCCACACAAGGAATTTGGCTCTGGCCGATGG
>JAAGVU020000040.1:15879522-15891249 GCA_011763525.2 Mormyrus iriodes | reverse complement strand
AGGGACTCTTGTGAACATTGAATGAGACAGAGAATGTAGTTGTATAAAAGCATGCGTTTATTTCTAACTAACACTATGCTAACATATGACAGATATCACACACAGCAAAACACAAACATCAATAACGGAGTGAAATAACGATCTAGGATGGAATATGATAACATGAATATAAGAGATGCAGTGACCAGATTTAACCGGGTACCCTTAAAAGGGAAATGCTGTCCTGCAACGCAAGCACAGGATTTTAAGAATGCAACCCAAGTTAAATGAAACAGATTAAGGATCAGATTAAACTGGTAAATAAATGGAAGTTAGTTTACTTTACTGCAGAGGTGATTGAGTCTCCGGCAGTTGTCGTAGAGGTGGTACGCTGAAGCAACGATGGCAGTGCAGAAGAAACAGAGGTGTCTGACGCGGTTCTTCTAGCAGCTGGTCTCGCGGGTGAACACAAGTTCTTTTACATAGTTCTTTCTTTATCTTCTTGCTTCACCACGCTGCTTCTGCTTTTCTTGTTTTTTCTTGCTTATTCTTCGCTCTCTCAAGAGAGTGCTACGTTTTATGGTGTGAGGTTCATGAATATTGATCACTGGGAATTCAATCCTCAAACCAATGACCGGGTCCATTGAACTGGCGGGCTGGTCAAAGGGGTGTTTGCCACAGATAGTAAATTTATTGACCGGAGACAACGTGTAACTCTAGAATTGACTTTGGTTACACGCATTTAGTTTTTGAGACATATAATATTATGACGATCTGTGAACAGATTCATGTTTACAAGAACATTTCCGTCGTTTTGATACTAAACATGACATTACGCCCGAAGGTTCACATGTCGTACAACTCAAATTAGTTAACTTAAAATTCCAATTATAATGTACGCGTCGATCATTCACATGGGACGTAGTATGCGCAGTTATGTTACAAATGACTCGGTATTGACACTTTTCAGATCAGTTTTACCAAAATTACATTCCCATTTCTACATTAGATCTTAATTCTAGTTTTATGAGTTGCCGTTGGCTTCCTAGAATAACAGATCCACATAAGCATTTGCACGTTACAATTCACAGTTAACTGTAACACGGGATTATTACAACAATTTCATATTCATGATTAAGAACACGTTAATACTTTAATCCGTTATACGGAGTGGACCAGACAAAGGGAACATGAAATGGCGCCCTTGCTGATATTTATGACTGCCATGGTATGCAGGAAGAGGTACTGTGTGTGTGAGGGATGGAAGAGGATAAAAGGGGGGGGGTTGTCTGAATCCTTAAGACACCAGCACTCATGGTTTTATCCTTATCAGTCCCTAAGTGTTCACCCCCTGTTAGACTAAACCTAAGAGGGGTGTCAGCCTGCATCAGGCCAGGATCCCTGGTCAAGGCCCAAGTTGTTATTCTTAGGGTCCTAAATTAACACAATAACTTTGAATGCGTGTTTTCATTTTACCATGTTATCTGGAAGATATGTGTATGTGGGTTGGAATTGTTGACCCCCCTTTGGTGCATAGGCCCCCAGGTACCTCTCGTGCCAGGCTAGGCCTTACCACAGGGCAGTTTAAGGTTCTGGGCCATAAACCTGGAATGTGAGCCCTAGCATGCATGTGTGAGATCCTACACATGCATAGGGCTCCCTGTGGAGTTGGGAGTGTGTGAGTTGTATTGAGTTGGATGGATGCACAGAATCAGTATTTTATTATTGACAGATGAGTCACTTGCATTTTCCTGGGATTTTCTCCATCCCCAGTGCCCTCTGCCAGTTTGTGTCGCCACAATGGACAAGGGGCACATGCCAGGCTGTGGCGACTGCGGCGCGCACATGTGCCCGTTCATGGCCTGGCAAGACTGCGGACAGAGGTTTTACTGCCCCTTCTGCGGGAACCTTACTGAAGGTACAGGTACCGTAGGAACATCCCCCACCTCACTACTTTTCCCAGGGCTCTGCAGTCCTGAAGGTCAGTAGCGTTTTGCCAATCAATTTAGGTAGGCACATGCCTACCCAGCATTTTGTAAAGATGTAAAGTATAAATTAATTACTCAGTCCACCAATTATTTGCCTATATTGACTGTGAATAACATGTTAAACTTGGAGTAAACTTACAGTCAGGGTAATGTGGCCAATGAGTGAGCTTCCCCCATCAGATCGCATCTCTGAATCCCTATCCCTCATCATTCCTGTCTTCTACCGATAACTCTACATATCGTCGCGCTGTCATGTCGTAATATTCATGACTCGCATCTCAGTGGCAGACAACATGGTTAGCTGTTAGAGTGTATAATAGTAATCTGTATATTTTTTTATGTCTTGTGTGTGGTTTTGAAATGGTGGCTACCCACAAATTTGGTTTGCACAGTGCTGCTGCTGAAGATCTAAGATCTCCATTCTGGTGGTCCCTTTGTCTGTCCCCCCCCCCCACCCAGTTCCGTGGCAGTGTTACCAGGCCACCAACCGTCAGGGGAAGCGAATGGACAGCGAGGACAATCCCGAGCTAAGCCGGGGATCGTACGAAGTCCTGGAGACGCAAACGGTCAGGGCTCTGCCAGAGTGTGTGTGTGTGTGTGTGTGTGTGTGCAGACAAGGCCACACCGTTGTGCTCACCATGCACGGCATTTCCACAGGGCCGACCCCCAGGGCTCCTTCTGGCTGTGGACGTGTCATCTGCTGCAGTCCGAGGAGGACAGCTGGAGCTTGTCTGCCAGCAGCTGCGCATGCTCCTGGGCTCTCTCACCAGGTGACACGCGCACATGCACATGCTCGCACGTGCTCCTGGGCTCTCTCTCCAGGTGACACACACGCATGCTCACACGTGCTCCTGGGCTCTCTCACCAGGTGACACGCACACATGCACATGCTCGCACGTGCTCCTGGGCTCTCTCTCCAGGTGACACACACACATGCAGTTTTCAGGTTATCTTAACAAGCACATACATGCACAAAACCACTCACAAGTAAATTAGTAACCTGCACAAAGCTTTCTTCACAATGTAGTATGCATCCATACATTTTTTCAACATTAATGAATATTTACAGAAAAATTATTATATACAACAGGCAAGTAATATACAGGTTACACGTGCACATGGATTTCAGTAGTCATTTACCTGGTACAGGGCTGTGGTGATGTGCTCAAATAATTTATATCTAATCTGTGGCTGCAAACAGTGTATGTATGTGGAGCATGCATTCAAGATGCAGGATTCTTTATTCGTCACATGTATAGTCATACGAGTACAACACACAGTGAAATGCATCCTGTACCGACCTTTTCAGACTGTGCAGAGAATTAAATTTAAGTTATTTCATAGCTGTAGCTGTGTCTTGCGTGTTTATTTCATAAAGGGATGAAGCTGAGGACCAGTTAGACCTAAGAGTGGGCCTGATGACCTATGACAGGAAGGTCCACCTCTATGACTTAAGCCCTGCCCTGTCTCGCCCTCATATGATGGTTGTCATGGATACGGAGGAGCTGGAGCTGCCAGTGTGGGAGGGGCTTCTCGTGCCACTAAGAGACTGCAGAGACAGCCTTGACAGGTAAAGGCCGTCTGTTGGGGTCACATGATCATTATTCGATATTCATTTGTGGATTTGTTCATATCATTGCTGTCCAATGAAAACTGCATATGTCCACTGGTTGATGATTGTGAATGGAATATGTTCATTCTCCTCTGTCTAATGGCAGCGATTGACATCTCAATGACCAATGAAAAGATGTTCTATGAAGTAAAATTACTTAACCAGTATTCATGTTTGTACTAGTTGACATTTGTATTCATGATTGTTGTTTGTATGGATGAATGTATAACCCTAATTTTAGCGATTTAATATTGATAGCTAGATAGCTATTTAACAAACATTACGGTTAATGGTGAATATAAAATCAAATTGTTGACACTGACATATTTTTCCTTCCTGACAGGAATCCACGTGAATCTGTTTAAAACATTAAACAATTCAGTGATTGCTGTTTCGGGACGGGTGCTTCATTACATTATTTTACGTTCATTTTGTAAAGTAGTTTCTCGGAAAATGCGCCAGTTTTTGGGGTTAGGTATGTTGATGATATCATTGGTATTTATAGGACCCTGTGATTTCTATGTTGCTTGAAATGTGGACCCAGTGACAGAATCGAGGCATGAAAATGGAATCAGACAGAGTTTGCAGATATTGTATTGACATTGTAAACCTATGACTTTTTCCACATTTCGCAACTGACCAGACAGTGTAAAAAGCCCTCGCAGTAGGTATAGCCAGAGACTTTTCAATAGGAAGCACTCCAACGACTCCAAAGCCAAATCTGGCCAGATGTTGCCTAGTAACCATAAGGTTTGTTTCCACTGCAAGAACTTGGGGCAGTTCCTGGGTGGCTTGGACATTTATGGAACCAGCCCCCTATCGGCCCTTTCAGCCTTTTGTGCCTCCATTGCGATGTAGGAACCAGTGATGCATGGGTCCATTCACCAGTGACCCAAACTTGCCTGATACTTTTATTCAACCTGACCATGATTTGAACAGCTAATATTAACGACAATATTATGCCCAACCCGCTACCCAACCTGCTTTGTATGCTTATTTCACATAAATATTTTTGTTTAACTCGTAACCGCGGGTGCTAACCAAAAACTGAAACATGCCTGTCGGCTGCAGTGTGATGAGATGCCTGCCAGCAAGGTGAAGAACCCTGAAATAAAATGAGACTTTAAGGAGACAAAGGTGGATACATGCAACTGAGACAGAGCAAGATTTCAGTCTCCTTAAAGGCTCATTTTTTTGCTTCAGCTGGATATATAAACTTAAAATTTGAAACCGATCAAAATTTTAAAAAATGAATTTGTTTAAAAATAAAATGGAATTTGAGGGAAAAACAGATTTCATAAGGCCGTATTTAGCTTTTTTTTTATACCACATAATTTGGTGACTGGTAATTTTATTGTATAACAAGTAGAAATGGTACTGCAACCCTGTACTGGATAAGCAGTCATGGCGAGCGGCTGTGCAGATGGAAGCAGGCTGTTATGTGCTCATGATGCGTGGGGGTGTTTAGCGTTCTCCAACAGGTCCCCCGTCTCGCTGTGGAAGCGGAGGACAGCCCCAGCTCCCAGGAGCTGCCGATCCGCGCCGCTCTGCGGATCTTCCAGGTGACGCACGACCCCGGCGCTCATAGACTGGGGCTGCTTGCGGATTACCCCTCTCCCACACACCCCTGTCTGTGTGTGTCCGCAAAGGCACTGGAGTGTCCAGGGAAGCTGCTGGTCTTTCACGCGGCGCCGCCGAGCGAAGTGACACTCACACACGACCCCTCTGGATTCTTCCACTCCTCGAAACCCAAGGTGCGTGAATCCCGTCTATGTTTATCAACAGGACGAAAACGCACAGACATCCATGCCGACCTCATTCTTGTTTTGTGTTCCAGTCTGTGTTCCAGCCACCGGATGCTTGCATTTCATTGGCTAAGGAGTGTGTCAGTCAAGGCTGCTCCGTGCACCTCTTCCTGTTTTCGCAGCAGGATGTCGGTAGTGCATGGCCAGGGCATACCGCACATCTCACAGGGGGAGGATTCTTCCCTTATAACGGCCTTCAGGTGCGGCAGTGCGGACGGTATGAAGCGGGCATTATAATTGGCAGCTGTGACTGTCAATCAAGCTGAAGTGCCTCCTGCATCATTCCTCTGTTAATTCATCTTTTCAGTCAGAAGTAGACAGAGAGCAGCTAAACCGTGACCTGAGGAGGTGCGTGGAGACCAACACGGCCTACAAGGCTGAGCTCAGAGTCTTTGTCAGCAAAGGTTCAGTGCAAACATTATACACCATTTATGCTTTTTAAACCTCCCTTAAAAAAGCATTATTCCTTAAATGTGCATGCTGTTCCTCAGGCCTGCGTGTGTCTGGGTGTTACGGCGCACTCACACCAGGCCCTAATCCTGCCCACGTCTCCATGGCTGCCTTGGACTGGAGCACAGCCTTGGCCTTGGAATTCACTCATAATAGCCCGCTGGATGACAGGAGGGCTGTGGTCATACAGGTATGAGTAAAGGCCGATGTCTGCAGGAATCCCTGTGCCGTGCAGGTGACCCTTCTTTCATGCTGTCATGCTGTATCTAGGTTGCTCTGTCATACACTAATGCCAAGGGAGAGAGGAGGACGCAGATTCACAATTTGAGTGTGAATTGCTCGAATAACCTGCTGGACACCTTCCGCAACTGCCAGGCCCAGACCTTACTAACATTCTACTGCAAGAAGAGTAAGGAAGCCACCCCGCCACACAGACACACACACACCTAGGCTCATGGTTTTGCTGTGCTGTACCGAAATATCCAGGATAAAAAAACTGCAGATACTTACCTTGCACTATGTTTGACAATATCCCCTAATGCGTCTTTATATGTGGGTCACAGTGTATGCTAGAGCTCTGGAACGCCCCCCACAGGAATTACGTGAGGAATTGCAGGTAGAAGTGACCCAAGCGTTGGCCTGCTACCGGAAGCACTGCTGTTCCAGTGTGGTCACACAGGGTCAGGTAAGGGGGCAGTAGGGGAAGGAGGTGACAGGGCCTCTGACAGCATGGCACATGCCACACTTACTCCAGCACCCTCTTGTGTTCAGCTGGTGCTGCCTCAGTTCCTGAAGGCCTTCCCAGTCTACCTGAACAGCCTGCGCAAAAGCGAGGTGCTACTTCCGGGGCCACATTGCTCCATCCCCCAGCGTCTGCAGCTGCGCAGCCGGCTAGTCAGTGTGGACACCAGGAGCACAGCCCTGCACTTCTATCCACTGCTGCTGCGACTGGTGAGCGCCATCCTCGGACCCGTGGGTAACATTAGCGGCCGACATCTTTGTTCTCTGTGGGTGATCCGTTTCTTCTTTCCCCAGCCAGTGCCCACTGAGGAGTGTGGCGATCTTGCTCCAGCCGAGCCTGTGCGCTGCAGTGCCAGTAGCCTGGACCCGGAGGGACTCTACCTAGCCCACGGGCCCCTGGCACTGCTGCTGTGGGTGGGCCGCTACATGAGCCCCAGGGCCTTAAGACAGCTCTTCAACACCACCTCCTTCTCTCTTCTGTCACCTGGTGAGGTGAGGACAGGCCAGCAGGGCAGTGGAATAGAAGTTGGGTGGCATTGCACTCATTCCATCTTGTCTGGCTACTATTCCAAACTAGAATATCAGCTACTAGATGGAATGGTTATCTCAGGCCCAAATGCTGCACAATGGGAATGATTAAAAATTATAATAGTTATGATTGTCCCTCTAATCATGAGGAAAGATAAGGCATATTCCCTCCCACGTGAGCATGTTTTTGTTTGTCTAGGTCTGTCTACCTGTACTAGACACCCCCCTCTCTGTAAGTGTGAGGAGCCTCATCGAAACACTGCAGTCGCACGCACCTTACACACTGAAGGTTAGTGTCCCAACTATGTAAGGCATCACACAGCCTATGGCACTCGTGGTGGCCTGGTGTTCAATCCTTGAGTGTCTGAGCAACTACTGGCAACTCACTGAGCATGTCTCTTCAGCTGATCGTGGCCAAACAGGGAGAAGTCAGTGAGGAGGTTTTCCAGCCCTTACTGGTGGAGGACAAGAGTCCAAACGGTGGGGCATCCTATGCAGACTTCCTGTACCACCTGCACGTTAACTCAATGCGCCTGCTGCTATGAAAACACAACAGCTCCCTCCAGTGTTGAACAACCTTCATGGTCTCTACCCTCTCCAAGAATCAGCGTCCTTGCATTTCGTCCTCACTCTAAATGTCTCCTCCATAGATGTGGTTTAAGAAGTGCTCATTTCCAAAGCGGTCTCATTTAACACGAGGTGTGGAACAGTAGTGTGTTGCTTAATCTCAGTAGGTGGAAGGCAGGACAGTCATACAAGAACAAAGCAATAATTAAATCTTTGCATTTTTACCAATTATTTTTCTAATGTACAAGTCTCGTGAGATGTTATTTCCACCTACAAAATACTATTGTTCTATATTGGAAATCAGAATAAGGTATGTTATGAGTAGGTGATGAATATGGCCTTGAATATGACACTTCTGCATGTCTGCAACAGAATAAACCAACTATTTGGATGTCCCTTGCATGGTGTAGTGCCTCCTTATATCAAACACATTTTATATATTAAATTGATGTCAGGGGCCCAGCTAGTACACACCTGCCCACTTTTGAGCGGCTCCAGTTGGACAAGATATTTACTTTGGGGATTTTCAACACAGTCTGCATGAGGCTCAGACTTTTAATAAATCACTCTGTGAAGATAATTTACAAGCCAGCCTGTACATGTGTCCCAGTGGGAGTTTCTCCCCAAAGTGTCTTCTCTTTATTCAGCACAGTCACACAGCCAGGGCACTCCAGGGCACCAGGAGGTGATCTCCCCAGGGTTCTGCAGGTTGGAGGTGAATAGGAGGCCTGGCCCTCATAGGTACTTGTACACCACTCTGTCCTTCACCGTCTGTACCTCCATCTTGACAGGGCACTTGTAGAAGAAGGACAGCAAGGTCTCAGTGTAGCCAATGAGAAAGTAGATCTTCTGAGGGCCCACCTTCTGGAGCAGGAGCGCGCACACCACCAGCACATTGCCCCTGTGCTTGATGACCAATTCGTCAGCCAGGAGGCCATGAAATGTGCCAAAGATGAAGCGCCTTATAAAGACGTCCTCCACTGTCCTCTCGGCCGCGCCAGTCTCTCCCTCCAAGTTACCTGGGCATTTGGAAAGGGAAAAGTCAGCTTTCATAGGCCAAAAGGAAATCACCAAGAGTCACAAATCACCCCTATTCATGTAGCCTGTGCTCATTTAGATATACATTTACAAATTATACAGTCTTTTGACTCATTCTATGCTTAAACTATGTAATGTGTTCCCTTAAGCAGCATGATGTCTTAAACTTACTGGTGTGCTGAGACAGCCAGCCCTTGCGATGAGCAATGTGCTGGGGGTGGAGGGCCTGTTCGTATGTTACGGGCTTGTCCCCTTTACCAACACGGATCCTGGCTGCATGGTGCTGCAAGCCGAACGACACGGTGAAACACGTAGATGCAAAGCCTGACACTGAATAAAACATAAGTGGCCAAACAAATGAAACTCTGGTAAAACGAGTATGTTGCTGTTCAGCGCCAATTTGACACAGAAGCAGCCGATGAAAGACAGGCCACACACAGTTTTTTCGTGTTGTGCAACCCTTGTATCTATTTTTTCCCCACCCTATACTTATAAACTATGTAAACTTAAAAATAGTTAATAATAGTTAGGAAAGCAAGGCTATTGTCTTGACAAAACCCACAATGCATAACATATTTCTGAATACATAAGATTAACAAAACTGCAATATACAAACAGATGGCGCTAACAAAACACTAAGAAGCGAAGAGTAAACGGGAATTTAGGCACCTTGCAGCACGCAGTGGTTGCATGGATGGCTCGTAACCCAGGCGTAACGCAGATCGCACTGCTAACCCGAGTTAAAGAGTTCTGGAGAACAACAGTGGCAAATTTCGTTAATGCAACTTTCCACCTAAGACATTTAACTGATTCATAAACCCGGCCCTAAAAACATTAATTATTCCTACAGTACGTTCAGCAACATCTAAGTTCAAATAATGTAAAATACCCACGACATATACGTATAATTTAATCATTTAAATGTATTCCAAGATAATTTAGATTTACATTAAATAATTGTTTACAATAAAATAAAAAGTCATACGGCTAGGACAACGCTTCGCGTTCCGAAGGACATCGCCATCTTGAAGGGGATGGACCTTTATTGACGTGCGATCTCATTGGAAGAAATTTAACGGGCGTGGCTTTCAGCAACCAATAGCGACAGGGGTCGCTGCGTATTACAAATGCAGTTCGCACCAATGTTCGACGATGCTCTTAATTAAACCCATCCGTATTCCAGACTCGTCGCTGTGCTAATACTATGGAACGTTCCTGTTCTTCATAAAAAATAGCTTACGGATAACTGCTTTATTTGATTCGTCCCCATATTTAAATGTCGGTGAAATGCAGCTCTTTGTTACATAGATATTCCTGGCAGTGGAGGCTGCTGACAGAAATTTTTAGTGAAGCAAAATTTAGACTGACCCTCCGGTATAATTTAAAACCTAATAATATATTAATCATTACTATAAATATTATAGCAACATTAAAAATATTCATCACATTGTAATCTTAAACATTTTCCAGTGGTTGCTCGTGTCAGTCCAATGTAGCTCTATATAGCCTGTTTCCCGCGTGAACCTGGTGAGCTGACAAAAAAATTTAAGTTTTGAACAGGTGCACTTTACATTATAGGAAAACAAATCAAAACTGATAGAGTGATGATTAAAATATAAGTCGTCTACATAGCTTTACATTGTTTTGCTTTTCATATGCAAAGACGCGGGCTTCCAAGTGTTGAACTAGGGGTCCAATGAAGACAATTTCCATAAGTTACATTTAAATGTGATCATTTAAATTATAGCAATATGTCTGTTATTCGCATTTTTAGCGGCAGTTTTCATGGTAGACAAAGTTTCCCCCCGTCCTGGGTATAATGGACTACCGTATTTAGAAATTTCGCGCTACCTATCTTTATTGTAGCGCTACCAGTTGTTTCATTATTAAGGGAACCGCTAAAAATAGCCTAAAAAATAAAACGGTGCAAAGATACAAGGCTAACATTACATCTCCCGTGTGTTTGCTACTATACCGCTAGAGTTTTAGACAAATTATGAACAAGCGTGAAGAGAACATAAAAGAGCTTATTAATGAGACAAAAAAAGAGGGAAGTTATACTTCATTAATTAGGCCGATCGACCCGCCGGCCCGAACCACGCTCCCCCGATCGGCGAATTTTACCAGAGCGCTCCCGCCCCCACCCTGATCGGTACGTTTTACTTCTGGCACCCCGTGCTTTGATTAGCATATTATTGATGTTCCATCGTTTCAAATTCCCTCTTTTCTCCTTGTTCCAAAACATAGCTCAGATGGCCCCCTTGGCGGGGGGGGGCTACCCATGTCAGCCTAGAGCCCTCTGAGAAGTAAGTGCGCTGTTGCTTGTGGAATATATACACACCAACGAAAGCTGCAAAGCACATCTATCAACTCCCTGTAGTTCCTTTTGTAGGCTAACTAGAGACGCACATCTTCGTCGATCAAACTATCATTCCTCACTAGGCTTGCCACTTTAAGTCTGAAGAAATAAAGGCCATCCCCTTAAAAGATATTACAGGTGAGAAACAGAATATCGAATATGAGGCTAACTTTACCGTGAGCAGTTTCGGGGCTCATAGGCATCAATCGTTTCGGGGTACGTTTCCCAAAACCATAGTTGCTAACTACGGAGGTACTGACACGGCGAACTACCGTAGTACGACGCATCGTTAAATGACGCTGGTGTTTCCCAAAACCATAGTTGGAACGAACGTTCGTAAACACTGTCGTTAAGTTGTGTATTTCGAACTACAGCTCTCGGGCTGTAGTTAGCAGTTTAGTTCTGGGGAAATATGTCAGCGATGGTGGAAAATGCAGTCTAAGAAGGGTAGTCACCGTGTAAGTAAGAAATTTAATAATCTTTAAATCTTTAAATACCTAATAAGGATAATTTATTCTCCTGGAGCCGACACCTTATTTGCGTGTTCCAATGATCCAAGGAGCTAAGTTGCCCGGGTCTTTAAGCCCCTGGTAGGGTCACCCAAGGCAAACAGGTCCTGGGTGAGGAACCAGACGAAGTGCGGCTCATAAGACCCCTAAT
>JAAGVU020000040.1:15854217-15867099 GCA_011763525.2 Mormyrus iriodes | reverse complement strand
ACCCGCTATCACGGCTGTGCCTGGTAGCAGATTACAGCTCTTATCGTTTGCTCTGCCTTTGGCCGTTATATTTAGATACACACACCTGCATATTTCTGCATAATGGCAGATGACTGATCAAATCTTCCTTGTTTTTGTCAGCCCTGCCTCTCTGACAGTGATTTTTTAGGCCTTGTGCAGTGTTTCCCTTTAAGAGGCTACAAGAATCTCCCCCTTTTCTCCCTCAGCCCCCTTGGAGATGATTAATTATTTCCGGCACTTTGCATACGTGTAGCTGAATATCTATGTACATTGGGAATGGTAGGGTGAGTAACTGCAGCTCCTCGGAGGCCCCCGTTGAGCTGTGCTGTCTGTGGGGGGGTATTGGCAGGGCTGTCCCAGCAGGCACGAGGAGGTGGTGCACCTGCCTGCATCACAAGTTCTGTCTCAGGGGGGTGGGGGAGTAGTGGCCCTCCCCGCAGATTTGTCACACAGGCAACACGTGCAGAAGCGTCATTCACAGGTATAATCATATGCTCACAGGGCCACCGTCACACCTGTCTGTTAATGGCATTGCCTGAATAGACAGCTCTTGGCCCATCCTGGATCTACTCAGGCCAGCCTGGCCTATTCCAACCCATGCCAGCCCAGCCTGGCTCATCCCAGCCTGGCTCATCCCAGCCCATGCCAGCCCAATCTGCCCCATCTTGGCCTTGCCCAGCCCCATGTGGCCCATCCCGGCCCCACCTAGTCCAGTTTATCCCAGCTCTGCCCAGCCCAGCCTGGTCCATCCCTTCTCCACTCCACCCAACCCAGTTTGGCCCGGCCCTGCCCAGTCTGACGCAGCCCATCCGAGCCCCACCCAGCCCAGCCCGGCCCATCCCTTTTTGGCTCCACCCAAACCAGTCCGTCCCAGCCCATCCCTTCTTAGCCCCGCCCTTCCCAGTCTGGGCCAGCCCATCCTGGCAAAGTCTTGGCTGGATTGTGATGTACTTCTGTCATTTCCTCATATCAGCTAAAGCCAGAGTAAATTCTAGCAGAGCACAAACATGCTGTGTGTGTGTAAAGCAGACCCCCACCATTTGTCTCCATCTCCGTCTCTCTGAGGGAAATGTCTGTGATTCACACGAGTAAATATTATGGGCTGCCGGTAGTTATTACATCCTCACAGTGGCAGGAGTTTGATCCTGGCTGAGAGCTCTTCTGTGCTGCACATGATGTCGTTATCATTCGCTGTCAGTCTCGCACTATACGTTTAGACGTTTCGGGTTACACTCGTTGTTTTATGCTGGTGACTCGACACTCGTACTGGTCCCTCCCTCTGGGTGAGGCCAGAACGTGAGGAGAGACGGAAGTGTATGCTGGGGGGGCTCACATTGTCGGGGCCATGCCGATCTCTGCAGACTTGTGTGCCTGTACACCTACTGGGCCAGCTACACATCTTTCACCTTTCACCTTGTCTCAGCCGACAAGGGCTAGCCTTTGTGTCAGCCGCTCAGAGTGGTGACCACCTTCCTCGCTTCGTAACATGCTTACGAAGCTTTCCCAGCAGCCCCTGCCCCCCCCACCCTTCTGAGTCCAAATACATATTTGGCTGTGTGTGTCAGAGCAATTGAACATCACAATCATGTCATTGCTGTGATGTTTCTCTATTAGAAAGAGTACTGATCCATGAAATGATGCTGATTGGATGTGAAGCCCCTGTTGCCCCTACCCTCCCAATGTTAAGTCCCTCCTTTGTCTGATGGGCACTCAGCCCTGCCTCTCCAAACTGGGCCCATCTCAAGGTACATCGCTTAGCTCAGGGAATGGGTCAGTGTAAGCACACCGGCCCAGAGCTGGCCACTCAGGTGTCTGCTGGCATGATGTCTATGCAGTTTGTCATAGGTGCAGAAGGGGTTGGCTTCGGAGCCCTTTTGTACCCCATGGTGGGAGGACTAGCTGGCCCCCGCCTACACATCTTCCTCCACGGCAGGCCTGCACACTCCTTCCACTCCTGCTTCAGTCTGATTAGCCGTCATGACCCTGGCGGGATGGGATGTCCCAAACAGCAGTGTGTTATTTTTACAAACTGTATGTTCTGTCCGCTCGCCTTGCTCTTTCCTTGCTAACAGTGTGATGCTGAAGTCCTTGTGAAGTCCCTGTATTGCTTGTGTTTCCCACGGTGCATTTCTGCAGTTGTGCAACAGAATACATAAGGAAGGTCTCTCTAGCACCGCCCTTTTGGCAGCTCACTACAGTCATGCGAAAGTAATCACACTTTTGTTAAGGCGCTATAGGGAGCTTTGGTTTTGAGGTGCTAGCACACAGATCACTCCGTCGCTGGCATTTGTGATTTGTGGGTGCGTGTGTCTGTCTGTTGAATGGACTTACCTGGGAAGTGGCAGGAGTATGTTTTCAGCGTCCCCCGTCACCCCTCTCTGGCCTGTGCACGAGACTGTAGCGCTGCACTGACTAACACGCCCCCTGGTGTTTGCATGCAGTCATTGCATCCAGCAGATCCTGGAGGCGGTGCTTCACTGCCATCAAATGGGTGTGGTGCACCGAGACCTGAAGGTGAGTGGCAGGCCTGGTAATATCACTGTCCTTGGAGTGGTTTGTGTGTGTGTGTGTGTGTGTGTGTGTATGTGCGTGCGCGTGCGCGAGACTGATGTAACCCTTATGTTAATATTCGGTAAAGTGAGCCATGGGCGCAGTAACGCGACGAGCTTGTAGGCTGCTGCGCTCCCTTGTGCCATGCATGCACCGTGTGACTGCGTGTCTTCTTTCTGCATGTGTCAGCGCTCCTCTGTTTGGTCTCAGCCTTGCAGTCTGGTCGGAGTCCCTTGTGTAAGATGTTATTTAAAGTGTGATGTTGTGATGGAGGACAGCAAATCTGTTTGTACATGTGTATGTAAGCTTGTGTTTCTAATTTGAGCAGTGTGTCTGACATGTGTCTCCAAAAGCCTGGTCCTCACAACAGGACCTCAGACCCCTGGTCCGCATGGAGTGTGTGGTGTTTCAGAGTCACCCAGCACTTTGCCCCTCCACGAGGGGCATGCCTCACCTTAAGAGTTAACATGGACGTCTTGGGGATGCTTCTGAAATCACTGAAAGATTATTGAAGAAGAATGGCATCCTTGAGGTGTGCGGGACTCACAATCACACCGCAAAAGGCAATCCAGAGGAGGAGGCCTAGGGCGGGGAGCTGGCTTGATGTTCTGCTGGTTTCTGCTGTTCACGCCCAAAGCTGCCCAGTCACTGTGGGCTTCTCCTCCATTTTCCCTTTCTGCTGAGTTAGCAGCAGACTGGCACCACTGTCCCGCTTAAAGAGGTACACTTCATAATTAATAGATCTCTTCTGTTCAAATATCAGGCCAAGGCTTCTTTTGTGGCCATGATTTTACAACAGCCAAAGCTCAGAAGTGCTATTCGTGGTCTGAAGAAATTAATCAACCAGTCTGATGACCATGTCACTAAGCAACATGAGAGAGAGAAGTTACCATCACACCGGTGATGTTTTCCTCCCCCAGAAAGCTGTACTTCAGCAGGAGGGGAAGCATGTCCTGTGGAGGAGCTGCTATCAGAAAAATGTCCTCATTGCTGTCCTTAAAAACACTTATGAACTAGGAATTTCAAGTGTTCTGTAATAAACTGATTCTCATATGAGCACGTACAAGGTGGTCCACATCGACCCCGCTGCAGCTGGGACAGACGGTGTGATTTTAGCTGGTTAAACTTCAAGGAGGTTCAGGAAAGAGCCTGTGAACATAGCATCTATGGACACCCCTCCCCCCACAAAAAAGGAACAAAAACCCCAGTGCTTGGAAATAACTTCTACTATGTGTGGCTTTATGCTGTCGCATGAAAAACTTACCATACAAACCAGCATGTAGTAATAAGTCATTCTGTACCAAAAGCCATAACGTGACCCTGAGATTGTTTGACCTTGAGTGTGCAATGCTGAAAGCCAAGTCGACCCAGTGGATGTCAGGATCTCTGCTCACGGATTTGCGGTGTCCGGCATGGCTGCAGGTGGCAAGCTCAATAGGACCCAGTGGCACCATGGGACTATCATTCCTGCGCATGCCTTTTGGGGAACAAGGTGCAGAAGATGGATATGCTGAGAGGGGATAAGGCTAGGGTGCCGGCTTGGGGTGCTCACGTGCCACGAAGCTAGGATGATTCATCAGGCCCGGCAGATGGGGTGGAACAAGATGCACTCCGATCACCCCTGTGTTACCATCTCCATGGGAAAAGCACGAAGCTTCGTCCCGGCACGATTTCGCAGTGCCAGTCCAACAGCATCAATCTGCAGCCTGTGGAAACGCCATGAGGCACTGAATCATTTGTATAAGCCCGTTTCCTGCCGGTTCGCACCAGCCGTCTGCTCGTAGGTCATTCGCCCAGCAGGTGGCAGCCACACCGGATCCACAGGGATGGTGACCAGCACACATTCTGTCAGATCTATGTGCTCCGCTCCATGGGCAGCGCTGGTCAGCTGGCAGCAGGTGTGACAGCAGAGCATGATGGGAGAGCAAGGAGCCTCAGGCTATCCAGAGCAGAGACTGTTCATGCCGTCTGGCTCAGCGAGGATCTTGTGCGGAGCCTCAGTATAATATAAGCCTTCCCATGTGGCCAATGTACTCTGAGGGTGGTGTGTGTGGGTGTGTGTGTGTGTGGCACCGTGTGCCTTCACATGCTCGGCTTGTCTATGGGGTGTGCCTGACAGCTGCCCCCCCCCCATTCTCTTCCTCAGCCAGAAAACCTGCTTCTGGCAAGCAAGTGCAAGAATGCCGCCGTGAAGCTGGCCGACTTCGGGCTAGCCATCGAGGTACAGGGGGACCAGCAGGCCTGGTTTGGTAGGTAGCTTCCCTGACCCCCTCCACTCCCTTCCCTTCTCTGTAGAGGCACGCCTACTAGTGGGGGAGCAACCGGCTTCCCCAGAGTGGCTCTCCAAGCTGGTGTCATTTCCAGGACGTAATTTTTCTCCAGTTTATTGCCAGTTGGAGGTCACTCAGAGGAAGATAATTATCCTCTTGATCTTTGTTGGTTGGAGTAGAATTTACTTCTCTGAAATGAAATGCTCCTGATCCCTAGGACTCAAACTGCCAATATAGAACAGTTTTAGGTATCTTAAGGGTATTAGTGCTGAATATGCAAGCTATTGCTCAGGTCAACATTTCCTTTGCAGATTTCATACATATGCTTAAGTTGTAATGTAATTTTAACAAGGCGTTTCAAACTGAACTTTTCCAGTCAGCTCCCGGTGCATGATGGGATACCCACATGTGTGCCCTTTGTGACAGGCTTTGCTGGAACGCCGGGGTACCTGTCCCCTGAGGTGCTGAGGAAGGAGGCCTATGGCAAGCCTGTGGACATCTGGGCATGTGGTGAGGGGTGGCAGGGAAACGTGCTTGCATGCGTTCACATTCAGGTACACCATGTTCATACATGCACATGCAGACACCTGCCACATCACTGCTCTCCCCCTGTTGCTAGTTCAGAGCCACAGAACAACACGAAGCGCTGGCCACCCAGAGTTGCTTCCTCCGCTGCGCCATCTCCCCTGTGGCCGTTTGCCGTCAGCAGCGGGTCACGTGATGGGCTTTTATCGAGTCCCATCTGGAGCCCGGGGTCTGGGAACAGGCCCTAGGTGTAATGACGTAGCAGATGATCGCGCCGTGCCCATTCCCATCTGTCCATGTGCCCAGGTGTGATCCTGTACATCTTGCTGGTGGGGTATCCACCATTCTGGGATGAGGACCAGCACAAGTTGTACCAGCAGATCAAAGCGGGAGCTTATGACGTGAGTGTGACCTGGGCAGCCGGCCGTCCTCTCCTTCTTCATCTTCCATCTTCCCCCCTTCTTTTGTATTTTCCCGTTATGTTAAGGACCGTTTTTGTAACCATCACCCACTTTCCACTTTCAAGTTCTGATAGAATCTGAGACATCTGGCTGTTTGCCTGACACAAGGGCGCTTCGAGTCTCTCTGTCCTGATGGACATGTCTTGGCATTTTTATGGAGAGAGTGACCCCCTCCCCATCTCGTCCCCTCCACACAGTTCCCCTCTCCAGAGTGGGACACAGTCACACCTGAGGCAAAGAACCTGATCAACCAGATGCTGACCATCAATCCAGCCAAGAGGATCACTGCCCAGGAGGCTCTGAAGCACCCCTGGGTCTGCGTGAGTGTCCTGCAGACGGGCCGCTCACTCACATGGACACGCACGTGTGCCCCGCGTGAACACGGCACACCTTTCATGCACACATATGCGTCTCTTTCCCTGTGTTACAGCAACGCTCTACAGTGGCTTCTATGATGCACAGACAAGAGACAGTCGAATGCCTTAAGAAATTCAATGCCAGGAGGAAGCTTAAGGTTAGTCAGAGCTCTCTGATCCACTCTTATCTTTGACTATGACCTCTAAAGGTCCACTGGGGGGCACTGATAAGACAGCTGGTAAGGGGTGGTGTGGGACAGCGACATCTCCGGACAATCACTCCACCGGTGGCAAGGGTGACATCTGTCTCTTTCTGCCCACAGGGAGCCATCCTCACCACCATGCTGGTCTCGCGAAACTTCTCTGGTAAGTTGAAGACTTTCAAGAGACTGAAGGAGTAGTTCTATAACGGTTAGCATTGGGGCGAGGGGAGTCGGCATAACTATTGCCAGGGGATGACCCCCCCCCCCCCAGCATTCGGGGATGACTGGACAGACATTGGGAAACACAGCATCTGATGGTCACCACATAGGTGGGGCCTTGTGGCACAGCTCTGGAGAGCAGTCAGAGTCCCCGGGACAGACGATGGACGAGGATCTAATGACTTTCCTCCCTGAAGAACAGCAGCCGGGCTGATGATGGACACCTTTATGGTGTGTGTATGTGTGAGAGAGAGAGAGAGAGAGAGAGAGACGGAATGAAGAACCTTGGTTATGATGTCACAGGCAGAGGAAGCTTTTATTGGCTAGTATGCAGCAGTAGTTGGGACACATCAGGATAGCCCCCCCCCCCCCATTGCGTCGTCCTTTTCTGCTCTCTCCTTAATTAGCTGCTGTCTGAGTGCCTCACCCTGCCTTCCTGTAACGCCGGTCGCTGCCATCCTCTCTCACGGCACAGGGGGGCCGGGTCGCCCCTCGTACTGTGCTGCAATGTGAGGCAAGGCCTTTGAGAGTTCGGGCTGCGAAGGAGCATTCCTGTCAATGGGTGCGGCGCCGTCCGCTTAAACAGGCCACTTCTGTTTCTGCAGCAGCTGAGAGATTTACTTCGGGCACCTTCCTCTCTTACCAGTAAAACTCCACCCTCCTCCTCCCCCTCCCTCAGCTGGTCCCCCACCCCCTCCTGACTAACGCTTAGTTCTTCTCTCTCTCTCTTTTTGTTTTTCTTTTTCACGTGTTCTGTCATTCATTTTGGACACTCAGTGGGCCGGCAGACCACGGCTCCCGCCACCATCACCGCGGCCGCCGCAGCCGGCACGACCGCGGGGCTGGTGGAGCAAGGTAGCCCCTCCCCCACTCGCGCCCCCACCCCACCTTTTCTCCGCATGGAGCATGAGGCATGGAGTGCACCGCACATCCCCCTTCTTTTCCTCACAGCTCTGCAGCAGGGGGGAGAACCTGGATCTCATGGCCCTGTGGAGCAACACCTCTATCCCTCCCTGTAGTTCCTCTGACTAACGGCTCTGTCCCGTTCTCCTCACAGCACGGCCCCGGGGTCCGCATGACCAGGCCCTCTGGTCCCCATCCATGTTATGCTGATTGTCCAGCTCTGCTTTGATGAAAATAACCTGTGTGTGTCCGCCTGCTCCCCCGCACCGTGCCCCGCTCTCGCTGTCCTCCTCTCTGGTGCCCCGCGGCTCTCCTCTTCCTTTGCTTCTCGGAGCGCCTTTTCTTGAGGCTGGTCTCTGTCCTCCTATGCATCTCCCCCCGTGGGTGTGGAGCACCCCCCTGTGGTCCTGCTGGTTGTTGCTTGGGGCCGTGGTGGCCGCTGGGGCTGCTGCATGTGGTGTGCCTGTGGCTGTGGGGGGCGCAGGTGTGGTGCATGCCAAGAGCTTTATGTCTGGCAAGTCCCTCCGTCAGGCCAGGCATCCTGTTCGCCGCAGCATCCTGCGCAGAAAACCCTGAGTTCGCGCCGTGACACTGTGATCCGACAACACCGAGAGGCCTGTCGTTCATGTCCGGGCAGGTGACGGGATTGCCGGGCAGGGAGCCACTTTAATATGGCGATGACGCGCGGGGTTGAGTGATGTCAGCGAGGCCTGGGTGGTTCACTAAGCCGTCCTCACATAGCCGTGCTCCCAGTCAGCTGTTTACTCCAAGATGTCACTTTGCATCCTCTGACCCTGACTGATGCCGGCAGAGTCTCTCTCAAATCCCCCCGGGCATTGCCCTTTGTAGGCTCTGTCATTAGCCCCGTCAGTTAGGTAAGGCTCTGCTCACACCAGGAGCACTGAAAGCGGAAGCCTGCAGTGCTGCCGCCTTCATCGTTATGGGCTTCTTTGTAACCTAGAGGATGCGCGTTAGAAATGTCTTCGTTAGATGCAGCATCGTGAAAAATAATTTGCTTCGTGTCAGCATATTTGCCTAGTCAAACACGCATTATGCCCTGATAAAGAAAATTCCCAGTGTCTTTTGAAAAGGTTGTTGATGTCTGTCAAACGGGAAAGAATTTCGAAAGCAGGTATTTAGTTCCAGGGTTTCAATAAACCACAATTTGAGTCTTAAAGTCTGATTGGGGAAAGTTTGAAA
Source organism: Mormyrus iriodes (assembly GCA_011763525.2). Classification (NCBI taxonomy): domain Eukaryota; kingdom Metazoa; phylum Chordata; class Actinopteri; order Osteoglossiformes; family Mormyridae; genus Mormyrus; species Mormyrus iriodes. The sequence goes on along the minus strand of JAAGVU020000040.1, from coordinate 15,858,391 downwards.
ATGTACTTTGGCCGTCCTGTCAGAACCAGAGTAAAATTGTCCAGAAACCTTAGAATAACAGTACGGCATCTGGAAGGGCTGCTAGTTTTCCATCAACAGGACCCCTGATGGAAATCAATGCCACTGTTTTTTGCCCGTGGTACTTCATGGATAATATGGGCCAGTTAAGTCCAGTGAAAACCAAACACTGGATCGTACACCACATGACCTAAACCAGGGGACAGGTCTGGTGGTGAGGGTGCCTTGGTTTGAAAGACCTGGACCATTTTCCACCATTAAAGGAAGCGATAATTCTGCTCTGTGCAGGAGAACATGCAGGAGAATGTCAGATCATATGTTCATGAGTGGAAAGAATACTGCACCTGGGTCATACTCTGAGGCGATGCTTTGTAACATGTTTTCATCAAAATGGCTGGAGATCAGCAAAATTACCATTTCAGACGGATCTAGTGAAAGCTAAACCCCACTGAGATATTGTGGAAAGCAGTTCATGCCCAGAATGTTTGAGCTGAAACAGTTGTGCATGGAGGAGAGGCCTGGAGATCTGCCCGTGCTCTGCAGGAGAGCGATCAATAAGCATGGGAGGCATCTGCTTGCTGTCCGTGCTGCTGCTGAAGGTGCCATAATCAGCTATTGAGTGTGATGGGATGGTTTCATATATTATGTAGCTGTAAAGATTTATAGGTACATTTATAAGCTCCGGTTCCTGTTTTCATCCAGGTTTGGTAGAATGTCTGATACCAAGTACACAAAAACATGCAGAAAATCAGACAGCTCCTTATTTTCTGGTCTTGATTTTATGTAAATGTAATAAAAGCTTACACTCTCATACAGTGGAACAGTACTATTCGTGCCCGCAGGTGGAAACACTGTATAGCCTGTCCGCACTTACCAATCGCGTGCTCGTGCTGATGCTCTCTGTTGATAAATGCACTGTCCATCTGCAGTGGCCCCTGCATCGCTCGGGGAGCCTGTGTGAATATGCTGCATGTAGTGTGTTGGAGTGGCTGTAATGCTGGCTAGCCGGAAGGACTGTAGCGGTACGCTGAAGGTGTCTCCCCGGCTCGTACCGTCAGCCGCAGTTGTCATGGTACAGCATCTCTCAGGGCCAACATCTGATGGTGACCGATTCATGTCTTTAAATTAAGCTGGGTTTGAACGCCCATTTTCTTTTCTCACACATTTCTCTTAATCTTTTTTTCCGTTTTCTGTCTTCCCTCTTGCTTCTATAACGCGTGCCAAGGTAAGGACTCTCTGTAAGGGGCTGCGCTGCAGACAAACAGCGCCCTCTCTTGGGCACTTGTATAATCATAGCGCCTGTAACTCGTGCCAGCAAAAAACGGCTTCCGCTCCTTGAGGTTCATTAATCGTGAGAGTGAATGTTTATGTATAAGAAAGAAGGTCAGCAGGTTAGCTGGGGATCCTGGGGTCTAGACACATTGGCATGACAATGCATTTGTTTTTCATTTTTTGTCAATTGCTAAGTGCAAGCCATCTCCGACGTGCATTTTAAGCATTGCATGAAGAACTAGACAATGGAAATCTGCTAAGAACTTACCAGAAGAGCTGTTCAGAGCTGGACATCCTGCAGCTTGACGCAGAGCTCCATGGGAGCAAGGCCCATAGTCTGTCTGTCTTGCGCCCATCCCCGCCCAACCCCCACCTCGTACTTGTCCAGCCAATCAGGCTGCTCTGTTCCAAGAGTGTTCATGGCAATGGGCAGTGCTCTTTGGGTTTCCTCGTCTTCCCTGTTCTGCAGAGCCCAGGGACCCTGATCTTGTGTGCCCATATTTCTTGATGTATGCACATGTTGTATCCCGTATCGCGTATGTGTGTGTGTGTGTGTGTTGGTATCTCTGTAATGAGCTTAGAGGTACTATGAAGGGTTCCTGAAACGGCGTGTGACCTGTCCTGATAGTGTGTATTTGACTGCTGCTGTGCATGTGTCATTACATATGTGTTTCATAAAGAATTTGTGTGTATGAGAGGTTGTCAGTATTTTTGTAACCGATCAGTTGCATGAGAGATTTTTTGATTTCTTTTGTTTTGTTTCCTTGAAAGTGTGCCAGAGAGTGTTTTTGCTTGTATGTGTCAGAAAGACCAGGTGTGCATTTGATTGTAGTGTCTGTGTGTACATGAGGGAGTGTGAGAGTGAGAGTGCTGTCTTTTTTAATAACTGATATAGTCTGTGTGCATGAAGGAATGTGGAAGTGAGTACAGTCTGTGGGTGATTTTAGGAGATGTAGATGTAGGTATACTGTGTCTGCGTGTGTGTCTCTGAGTGTGTTTGTGCTTGGCCCTGCTCTGTACACACTGCTGCCTTTCGTACCACAGCCTGGGTAAAATCTGAGCTCAGACAGTAATGTGTGGTTAATATTGCCTCCATCATTCGATCTCGGTAACGCCATCTTCTGCTGCGTTATCCAACATGCTCCTCTCCACTCACACCAGTCATCAGTCGCAGCAATTGCATTTTAAAGCATGTGATCACCCTGCTGTCGAAAAGTCATTTGCCCTAACTGGTGGAGCTGTCCTCTCACGGGAGGCCCGCTGTTGCCGTTTCGCTCTCCAGGGAGTGGGCTGCTTGCCGCTGTAATAACCTTACCCCCGTCTGCTTCTCTCAGTAGCCGAGTATTCAAATTGCAGATTAATGCTGAGTGCCTCAGTACCTGCTGTCCAAACTCAGTATCTCTCTCCTTCTTTTTCCCCGCCCCTCATTTTCCCCTTTACAGCAGCCAAGAGTTTGCTGAACAAGAAAGCAGACATCAAGGTAAGGCTAACCAAGTCTGCCCCCCTTCCCAATTTTTCTCATGATAGCTGTATTTTGTAGCTGATGTGCCATTTCTGCGTGTTGGTCTCCATGCCGGTGACAGTGTGAGCATATGTCATTAGGTAAGACACGGCTGCTTTTTCCTTTTGTTGACAGAGCCTGTGTATTTATTGAGTGTGTGTGAGAGAGAGGTGCACAGTTACACTTATGCTGGTACAGCCAGGTCCTAAGCCTGCCAGGAGGGTCGTCCATGGATCTGCCCGCTGTGTGCGTGTGCAATCCTTGCACTGCTGGGTATAGTGTACTAAGTTGACTCACATTTTCGTACCTTTGGCATGATCACTTTTATGGAAATAGCACAGTTCAGCATTCCCTGGAACAATGAGTTATCTGCCATGTCGGATATCTCTGTGGCGTGTGAACTTACAGGCTATAGTTGGCATTTAAATTGAGCCCGTCAAGATGGAGGAGTCTCTGAAAGCAGCCATTTTGGAGGTGAACATGTGTAACGCCCCTTCCTCAGCAACGGTCCTGATTGGCTGCTTTCCCTCCCCCTGGTCTTTCCTTGGTTTGTCCACAAGCCGTCATGCACTCAAGGTTCCCTGATGAAGCAAGACCCTTCCCAGCTCCCTCATAAGCAGATTGTACCCCCGTCCATGAATTTCAAGTCCTCATCTTTCATTTTCGGCCCTTGGGCCACTTGCCAAGTGCTTCGAGCCAGAATGTAGGGAGCGTTTGAGAAGCTCAATCTACACATGCAGCAGCTCGGAGCTCCCAGCCGTAGGGATGACCTCAGCTTCTGGTTGGGTCAGCCATCTTGAGGGAGCTGAAGGAACCGGAAGAGAAGACTCTGAAAATGACGATGTGAGGAAGGCCCCTTCGGCTCCTTGTGTCTGGTGGGAGGTACGCTCCCACATGGTGAAATCCAGAAGAGAGTCCTCTCCGGTTGGCATGGCTAGGTGACCCGCACCAGCTTATGTACATGTCCACCGTACACTGGGATCTCTCTGTGTTGTGTTCGGCTTTTGGGGAGCAGCGTTATTTTCATTAAGATTGCATCCTGTTAAACGGGACTCTCAGAAAGACTTCCTGTCCTTGTGCATGATCAGCCTGTGGCATCAGGTGATGGTGACAGTGTCATGGGAGCCCATGCTCACCCAGACACCTGTCACTCATTTCCTCAACTCTCTGAGGCGCTTCCTTTGTATGTTAATGTGTTAATCTTCATGTCACTTTTTCCTTATTCTCCATCTTTCACGCTCCTCTTGAACTTTGTATCCTCCCCACTTCGTCACATTGCACACCCCGGCCTCAGCCGTCCCGTCTCCAGCTGTGTGTGTGTGTGTGTGTGTGTGTGTGTGTGTGTGTGTGTGTGTGTGTGTGTGTGTGTGTGTGTGTGTGTGT
>JAAGVU020000040.1:15829449-15846954 GCA_011763525.2 Mormyrus iriodes | reverse complement strand
CCCCCCCCCCCCCCCACCCCCCGCGCGTCTCCAGAGCCCGTCGGGCAGCACAGATGCGTGCCTGTCCGCGCCGCTCACAGCTTGCTTCTGCCGACTCCCAGTGCCGGTGCTTTTTTGTGGCTACACGTGTGCCTCTGTGTAAGTGTACATGTGGTGGCACAGCCATAGCCAACGGCCTCCCCACCATGGTTAAGGAACACTTTCTGGACATTTTGGGAAGACCCGTCTAGGTCAGAACATCACAGGGCGATCATGCAATCCTGGACCCTCCAGATCATTCCTGAGTCTCTCATCCTATCCATTCATGAAAAAGGTTATCTCAGGCCCACAGACAAATCAGAGGAAATCGTTGGTTAATCTGGCTGAATGAAAGGATGCTGGGCTTATGGTGCAGAGAGCAGACTGACCCACTTCTGTCTGAGGACAGCTGTGCCGTTTTCATCTGCTCACAGCGGCTGATGAGCAACCACCTAAATGCTGCTGAAACGTTCCTCATTACGGCCCTGATGAGCCCACGGAGCCTCTTACCGGCCCTGACACACCGCAGGAGAGCATCTGCAGCTCCACATATGCTGATTTTCTACCGTATTTTTGGTTGAATAGAAGTTTCATGGGCCGGTTTATTTGAGAGAGAGCTCCCTCTATCACCGTACGGCTCCCTCCCCCTCTGCTCTCCACCGCCCCCCCCCACGCCCCTGTGGTGACCTCAGTGTTACCCCAACCCTGCTCATCACACTCTTTGTGCAGAAAGGATGTTACCTTGCAGTGGAGTCTTTTGTTTCTCCACCTGTCTGCCCATCTGCCCCCACCCCCCCAACCCCCACCCCGATTGGCTGTGAACAAGGTAGGAGTGTCCACCTGCTGATAGGCAAGGCTCGTCTGTGATTGGTGGAGGGGTGGGGGAAGCGGGCCGGCCGGTATGCCCTGGCTGAAAGTGCTGTCAGAGAAGCCAGCTTCATCGCAGAGTCCCAGGGAGCCCGCTCCCATTTTGTAGGGAGGCGAGGAGCTGCGCTGACTCTGTCTTGGTGTGACCTTGTCCTGTCCTGAGCTCAGGATGCTGGCGTGACACCGAGGCTCTGACTGCTGTGAGCAGGGCTACAGTGACCACTGCCAGGCAGCCTGTTACTCACCTTGGGACTGGCCTGTCCTGGTATAAATATACACCTTACTTCTCATGGAGTAACCACTGACGATAATTTGACTTATGGATATAATCTGGTCCTAAACAGAAATATAGAAAACACATTCATTGACATCAGCAAAATAAACAATGTTTGAAGCTGGTAACAAATCATGACAGATTTTATGGCATCCACAAACCATTGCAAGCAGCAAGGGGGAAAAATGCAATATGGAAATGTGAGTGAAGAACTGAGGTCAAATGTAGTGCGGTGTGATGCTCAGCTCATTACTGCCACACAGTGGACTTTGTTGGAACTACAGGGCAGTGCCCCCCCCCCCCCCGCAGGGGCATTTCCCGCCTGCCCAACCGCCTCCTCTTCTCCGCCTGTTTCTGTGTAGTGTCGTGTCTGTGGGGGGAATGGAAGCCCTGGTGCGGTGCCAGTGTAATCCAGGCCCAACTTCTCCTAAAGAAAACCTGATCAGGGCTTCCACTCCCAGCGCAGCTTTAGCGCTTATGAGGTGTCTTTGTGCCATAGGTGCCAGTGGCGCGTTAGCGAGGGGGGAGGGGTGCCGTAATTCGCCACGTCATGGTGAGGTCCTGTGTATGGGTGTGCTGTCTCTTCCCCGGTGGGCTTCCCCCATCTGTCCATCCATGGCGGAACGCAGCGACGTCGCCCCCATTAACACCTGTGTCTCTCCCTCATCCCTCATCTGCAGGAGTCGTCAGACAGCAGCAACACCACCATTGAAGACGAAGACATGAAAGGTGGGTGATGTGGCGCTGGAGGGGGTGGCCGGCAATCAAACACGCACATGCAGGCATGTCACAGCCTGGCTGCCGCACGCTGGCCCTGTCCCACACCCCATGGCTGTAAGCCGGACAGGAGGTCATCAGCAGGGGAACGTGGAAGTGCTTTAAAGCAGGTGGCAGCTTACTACTCTGTGTGTGTGTCATGTATATACTATATTCTGGGGTCCAAATGACCCCACCATGTTGCGATAACCTGTTATTTTGCATTTACACTTGTGGGGAGCACATTTTTGGTCTCCACAAGGAAAAACTCAGTTTTATAAAAAACTGTGACTGCAATCAAAAAACTAAAAATGCCAAAAGACTTGCATTTTGTTTGGTTACTTATGGTTAAGGTTAGTACTGGATAGGGGTTAAGGTTGTCATTGTTGGGATTAGGGTTTCTCCCATAGAAATGAATGGACAGTCCCCATGAACATATATATCATAGTCATCAGAACGATTTCAGCACTACGTCCTTCAGGAAAGCCATTCACCCCCAGTTGCTCCAGGGGCTGGCTGACCCCACTTTCAGGTGTATGTTGCATTGGCTAAGTGGCTAAATAGTCATTGTAGTGTCAGTAAATTTTGATTCTGTGCTGTTCACTGTCCCCACAGCCTCAATGCTAATGGCAATATGAACACCGGTTCTTTCTGGGAGCTATGACACAAGCAATGCCTGCCTCAGCAATGTTTAATGTGAGCATAAGGCCCCTACAGTCCTGGGAGACCCCCAGCCCGCCCTCTCCCAGCCCGCTCTTTCCCTTCACAGACCTGTCCTATATCATTTTTTTTCTTTGTGTTTCTGCCTGCCACATTCACAGTTTGCTCCCTCTCTTTGGGTTACACGAGGAGATGTCAGTGTAGATGGCAGCGTGGTTAAGGTCTGTTCCAGCGATGGGGTGCAGCCAGAAGCTGGATCAGCATAGGGCTTGGCCTGGCCTCAGCTGTGTGTAGGTGCGTGCACATCCCTTCACTCTGCTAGGGTGCGTGGGGGATTATGCGCGGTAAATATATGTACAGATAAAGTACATATAAGGTTAATACAAAGTCTAGAAAATACCACAGTTCACTCTTGATAATTGCCTGAGCTCTGCTGACAATTCAAGCTGCATCAGCAATTTGGCTGTGCAGGTAAATGACTTGAAAGATTTCCTTCTAATGTATCCATATCAGCTATTCCTGCTGTTCTGCTTACGGAGTGGATCATCACACATCAGTGGAAACCATACCCTCAGTTTTTTCTCCAGACCAGTTTAGCTGTTTTATCCTTCCACTCAAGTGAATTCACAGCACGGTCATCATTTCCATATAGTCCTGTGACCCATCTGCCACCCTGTGGCCATCAGTGAAATAAAAATGCTTTTCAGCACTAGTAGGTGTAATCATGAGTGACCAGTGTACTGTTGATCCCCAGGCACAGGGGCATCCCTGAGTATTACAGCAGCTCTACAGGATGACATGTAGGTGTATAACAGGGTTCCCCAATTACAGTCCTGGAGGGCCAGAATCCAACACAGTTTGCAGATTTCCCTGTTCAGACATACCTACTAAACTTGGTAATTAGCTGATTAATATGTTTGAGCAGGGAAATCTGCAAACTATGATGGATTCTGACCCTGCAGGACTGGAACTGAGGGAACCTTGGTCTTCAAGCAGGAAAGCGTCATCCTCATGTAGATTATGACCCCATTTTCACAGTCTGCATAGACTAATTATCAATGGAGTCTGAAGGGGTGTGGAGTCTATATCTTGATAAATTGAAATGGTGTCCCACTGTTATCATTTATACCCAGTCCAAATGATTAGTCTCTCCACCTCATCCACAGTCCTACACAGAGAGGCATGGAGTGCTAGAAAACCGCACCCCCCTCCCCACACACACACACACACACACACACACACACAGATCCACACCTAACGCAGAAACTGGCAGCTTGATCACCCTCATCCTCCCATTGTGTGCAGATGTGGTCTCTCATACTAACTTTCCTTTCATGGCTTCCCACTCTGTCTCCACAAGGATGCTTGTTCGGCACATGTATCTCTATGTAACACTTTTACTCCCCTACTTCCTGTTTCTATCTCATGTCGTTCTGCCTCCAAAAATCTGCAGTCTTTGCCTTCCTCCCTGGCGGGTGTTTCCTGGGGGCTCCCCCTTCAGGTCAGCTGGCCAACACTGTCTCCTTCCCCACTTTCTGTGGCCCCATTCTGGCTTGCTGAGCCCATACAGAGGGTTGTTCCTCACAAGAAGAGGTTAAGGATCCCGGGGAAGTCAGACCTACTTGTGTGGGGCGCCAGCTGGCCGCTGGAGGCTGGGAGCTCCCAGGCCCCAAGGCTGGTTGGCCCTAAGTACAGGATGGGGCAGACTCGTCATTAGCCAAATTGACGCACTAATGCCCCTGTGCTTTTACACTAATGGTTTTGATTCCGCCAAGCTCTTTGCTGGATTTATTCCTGATCCGTAAGTGTATCTAGGACGGGTGGTGGTCCCGGGGCTCCACTGCAGAGAGCGGGTGCCATTGATGCCTGATGTAGAGGCCCGCCATGCTCCGGGCGGGTCACATGACCGTGCTGTGGCTCAGCCAGTCACATGCCGAAGCATGTATTGATCAACGAACAGGAAGCATCTCCCCCACCCCCGACTCCCAGAATGGGAGGCAAGACCTCAGCGGGCTCAGACGGGACGAGTTGTGGGGCCTTCTTGCATGTGACTAATTGTTCACTTGCAGCCCTCAGCAGGATATCCCTGCCACACCAGAGAGCCCTTTGCAGGAAGGGGGGTGGGGGTGGACAGATGTGGAGACTGGCACAGGGATTAGCTAAGAGCCCCCTCTGTCATTCGCTGGCCCCCGCCGAGCCCTTAAGCGGTGGGGCGGGGGGGGTGGAGGTTGGTAAATCTGATCTGATCTGAGCTGAAGGACAGGAATAGCATGGTGAGATCAGCAATCTCCACGGGGTAGTGGGGGGGGATGCCCCAAGAAAAAGTGCTGCATGAGAAACAGAGGCCACGTCGGGGGAGTTTTTTCCCATTTCATCTCCTATGACCTATTAAGCATACAAGCGTACAACTTTTTTTTTTTCGTGGGGAATGTAATGCACGGTGCCCCCCCCCCCCCCCACTGAGGCGGCTCGTTAAGTAGGTTAATGGATTGCCTGTGGAGGAGGAAATAGAGAAAGGGAAAGGTGTGTGACTGCATGTCTGCTGTGGAGCATGAGAGAGACGGAATGAATGGTGCACTCGGCCACCATGAATGACACGGTGTCAGGTAAGCCCCCGCCGGCATCCTGCACACTCCCGCCCGGCGCAGCACTCTCTGTAGGGGCAGCAGCGCTAGCGTGCCATCCAAACTCTGCCATCTCTCTGCCTGCTGACCGTGATCAATACGCCAGGAAGAACTCAGACTTTGCTTTCCTCTGCGGTGTTTGCTGCCTCTCTAATGCAGGTGTGTCTACTGTGGGGTTTTATCTTCTGTTTTCTTGTAAATGTTGTGCATGTGTGACCATAATAATGATGATTGTTATTAATATTGTTATTAATTATTTGCCACGGCTTGGATTTGAGTGAGGAGTGTAACTGCTTTAGAGGACAGGACGTAATGCTTAAGTTGAACCATTGGGTGGTGAAAATTAGAAATAAGTCGTCTGGCGGCTGGTGGTGATGTGGGGATTTCCCCAGTGTGCGGTGGAGACATGCTGGGTGTGTCTGCCCAAGTGCTGACCGGGAGGTCTCAGGCACAGGTGCCGTGTCTGTGAGAGAGGTCCAGGCGCCAGTGGGGTGCTGTTTTTAATTTTGACGAGGTTGATTCAAAATTTGGGTGAAATGACAAGTGGCGGAATGCCGCTTTCATTATTGAGCTGGGTTAGAGAGACGGTTAGCGGGAGAGTCTGCATGAAGGCCGGAACCCCCCCCCCCCCCCGGAGATGCTGCGGAGACGGGCAGTGCCCTGTAGAGGTGCCTTTTGGTCGCAGTCGTGTGGCTGTCCAGAGCCCTAGTACCAGCTGCTAGTTCACAACCTCTGTTACACGCCAGCCCGATATACATCTGCACATGTTCCCGGTGACCAGCATAATGAGCCAAACGGTGTACAGAGCACAGCGTGCACTGGGGGGGCCAGAAAAGACAGGGTCCCGAGCAGACAACCCCGCTTCCTACGGTGTGACTCTCTTAGCTGACAGCAGCACCCTCAGAGCTCACCTTTCCCCGTTTGGTTTCACCTGCAGCACGCAAGCAGGAGATCATCAAGATCACTGAGCAGCTGATCGAGGCTGTCAACAACGGGGACTTTGAGGCGTACGCGTGAGTCACCTGCGGGTCCGGCTGGGAGATCTGACACCGTCTTTGCTTACTCTGCTCCTGATCCGATCTTGTCCGTCTTTCCTGTCCATAAAATAACTTTTGCATTTATAGTTGTTCCTGTTGACGATTCTCAGCATGTGACGCTCTTCTTGCCTCTTTGCGATAGGAAGATCTGTGATCCTGGATTGACCTCCTTCGAACCCGAGGCCCTGGGGAACTTGGTGGAGGGGATGGACTTCCACAGATTCTACTTTGAGAACCGTAAGTGTTGCTGAGTTGGCACTGGAGCAAGATGCGATGACGGGTTACGCTATGAAGCGAGCGATCGGCCCATGCTGCCGCCTCACCCCCGCAGTGCTCTCCAAGAACAGCAAGCCCATCCACACTACCATCTTGAACCCGCACGTGCACCTGATCGGCGAGGATGCCGCCTGCATCGCCTACATCCGTCTGACGCAGTTCGTGGACGGCCAGGGGCGCCCGCGCAGCAGCCAGTCAGAGGAGACTCGCGTGTGGCACCGACGCGACGCTAAGTGGCAGAACGTGCACTTCCACTGCTCGGGGGCACCAGCGGCACCGCTCCAGTGAAGGTGCGGGGGGGTGGTGTGTGTCTGCGGGGGGGCGTGTGCAGGGGTTTCTGTGTGTGGAGAGATGTGAGGGGAATCAGTGTGACTGTGCTTGTCTGTCTGTGTCTTTGCGCTCACACGTGGGGGTGTTTACGCTGTGGTCGGCCCTCCTCTCATCTACTCATCTTTTGCAGGAGCGATACTGTAGCCCCTCCGGAGGAGAGTGCCCGCCTGGGGGGAGAGGGAGCGAGGAAGACTGCCAGCCAAGGAGGGACCAGGCCTCCCACGCCGGGCACCCGTCCTCACACGCATGCACACATCCCTGTAGCTACCACCACCTGGCTGCCCCGCCCTGCCCCCATCACCCCACCCCCCCCATCTCATGCCCCGCTGCCAGCCGCTCACACTCCCCTACTTGGTGCCACTCGCTAGGGCAGTAGCATTTTCAGGTAGCATTAGGTGGGGGGGCAGTCCCGTGATGCCCCCCTGTGAATCTGGCTTCCCGTATAGCACCTGCAGCACCAGCGCAGTCTCAGCTGCCCTCATCTCACTTTAAAGGGGATCTCCCCTTATTATCATCATTATTATTAATGTAATCACTATTATTACAATAACCACAGTTAGAATTCTGGTTGCTGCACATGTACTTTGTACGATTCACACTCTCAATGCCAGTGGTTCCTACACTTCCCGGTGACCTCTCTCTCTCTCTCTCTCTCACACACACAAACACTTTTTGAGAAAGCATGATTTTTTCAGTATCACAGTGGCTGTTTTCTATTGTGCTTTTGAAACAAACAGGCTGCCCCTTGGCCGTTTTGTATACGCTTGCGTCCCCACGGAGAGCCTCCAGTGGCCCGGCGTTTGGGTGTGGCAGCCGGTCCGAGGCACCGCAGACCCGTGGACGATCTGCCGATGACTCTCGCTCAGCCCAATTGCCTGTACATCCTTCCCTCGTGTCACATGATCTGGAGGCAGGGCTTCTCTGGCTGCTAATCCCCTCGCCGCGAGTATAAATGCAGCATCTCCGGGCCAGATCTGCGCCCCGCAGCGGCTTGCATGCGTCGCAGTTAAAGAGCCATAGCGTTAGAGGGAGTCTTATCACTGGCTAGCGTCTTGGTTAGTGCGGGATGGAGGGGGTCTCTGTAGATATCTGTGAAACCTGCCCTCGCTCGCTCTGAGTCGCGTTTATGAAGTCCTCGCTGTTGGCGTTGCTTCTTTTGTTGTGAATACCGTTGTTCCCGGGCCAGACGTGGCGACAGGATGATGGCTGGTGCAGACAGATGTTCAGCATTCAGGCACTACAGCGCTCCCATGGCTATTTAGCAACTAGCCTGCAGAGTGGGTGTGCAAAGCTTAGGGTTAGAGGTCACGCCCCGTGTAGCATGCACCAGGCTAGAAAAGGCCCTCCCTGAGCTTACACTGCTTTAGGATAAATGTCATGCAGCTTTTTCCCCCAGCTCCTTGTGCCAGTGCCACCGCTGGCCCCCAGGAGCACCTCCACACACTTCTGCACGCTCCTCGCACATATATGTAGCAGAACGGAGGCTGTCAGTGCATCAGCATGGGGGGAGGGCACAGTGGGGGCTGTGGGCTGGAGCCTGCAGAAAGTGCTGCTTGGCCCTTTGCCAGTGTTATACTCTTATTTATTTAGCTGAACTCATCTGCTCTACCTCTGTGTTTTACTGTACAGCCAGCGTGTCGTCGTCTGCTCCTGCTCTAGCTGCCTGGTTATTGTTTTTGTTGGTTTTTTTTGTTTCTTTTTTGATGCTCTGTGTACAGATAAGAGGTGGGGACAGTGTCAGAAGACCTGCTCCCGCTCGCGAGGCGGCAAACGAACATGAGGGAGGGGCTTTGTGTTTGGACCTTTGTTCCTGCCCTTCCCCATTTTCCACTGGGATGCGACGTCAGATGGTTTATACCTGCCCCGACCCAGCCACTTGATCTGGATGTGTTCACTTTAAAGAGAAACAGCGAATTGAACATGTGACACCTTCCAAATCGGGAGTGACCGCAGCATGTTAACTGTCCTGTTTTATGTTGCTTTCAGTGTGTTAATCATGGAAAAAAGAAACTACTAAATGCTAAATTACGGTTAACTTGTTTAATTGGATGCCATTTCTCTGCATGACATTCGGTGGGACGCTGGTTTTGTTTTTTTACTGAATGCTGGTAAACTTAATCTTTATCTATTTTCTTTGTAAGTGCATAAGACTATTTCGTTCTCAAAATAACAATGACGATGATGATGGTGGTGACGACGATGAAGAATACAACGATGGCAGTGTAATAACAGTTGTACAGCATGCTTTTGTACAGGCCTCGTCGTTGTCCTGGCAGACAGGGTGGCACTGCGTGGGTTAGACAGATAGATAGACAGACACATTAGAGAATGGATTCAGTTGGACCGCGACACGGCTATGATTCCAGCCCCACCCCCCCCCAATCTGTGCGAATCACATTTGGCAAGAACACCCCATAACTGTTGGCCGCAAAAACAATCTACCAGATAGCATTTTCTCATAATATTGAACAAATTTATTAGTACTTGGAAAGATTAAGAATTAATTTTATTTTTTTTCTGGAATAATCAGTTTACGGTTAAGTATATTGTTTTCTAGCTTATGAAAATTCTAGTATTTAAGCATGGAAGCAACAGTATGATTTTGCCGTTTGGTTTCTCTTAAAGGGATGTTATAAAACTCCTTGTTTCTAATACTAAAGCATGCAGCTTGATGAAGGACCTTCCATCTTACTACTCTTTTTCGCTGGTTATGGCTGGTTTAGTCTCTGAGATGAATCGTTGTGGTTGCAGTGGAGGCTCTTTGGTGACAATGGTGTCCATTGAGACACTAATGAGAGAATAGACTGTTTGTGCGACTCCACGACCCAGGAGCACCTGGGTGGTTCTTCAGATGTGGTGTATGGATTAGGGTGCCATGTCGTAGTGACCCCCTCCTGCCATGACAGCCCTGAGCTAACCCTTTGTGATGTTCCTGTCATACTTTCCCCTTTTTTATCGTATATAGTCTTTCTCTTAACTTGAGCCTTCGTGTTTCTGTTCCTGTCAGTTGAAGGTTTCTAGTGAACATTATATCCTATATTTCACTGAGTCCTCTGATGACTGCTCTGTTGTCCAATGTGATCACTGTATTCTCTAACTTAAGGAAATGTATTATGATGTTATCAATAAAAAAATGACTAAAACACAGCCCCTGACCCTTCCTCCTTGTTCACTCTCCTGGTGCAGGCTGCAGTCAGGCCAGACGGTTTTCCTGCTAATGGGAACCACAAGTAGTTTTTCAATTATCTTCCTAAAAGTTTACATTCAATAGAAATGAACTTCAGTCTCCTCTGAGGTAACCTTCTTGGAATGTGTTATTTGTTATCAGCACATATATGCAGAACGCAGGTTCTTTCTAGACAAGGGTGAATATGCATAGAAGTACCACTGTCTGTTTAAAGGAAGACTGATCAAACTGACAGTCAATTGTAAGATAAGGACAGATGCTTGCGTGCCTTTATCTTTCTGTGTCAGGCCTGGTCCCTCCTTGTCTGTCCGCTGCCTGCAGCTGCACATAGCATTAAACCATTAAGACACAGTGACACATTTTCTTATATTCTAATAATATGCATTGCAACCAAAAGTGGGTAGAAAATAATGAGGATTAATGTGGAGCATTAAAAGCTCAGTTATTGTTTTAGTACACATGATAACTCACGTGCTCTGCAGTTGCTCCATCCAATCAGTTATGGGTATCCTGTCATTGTCATGTGACCCTCCAAGGTTTAACACCAACAGAAGTTCATCCATACATCTATTTTCTGAACCTGCTTGTCCAATTCAGGGTCACAAGGGGTCCGGAGCCTATCCTGGAAGCTACAGGTATAACCAACAGAAGTACAGGTTCTCCGAAATACATGACACATGTCTTTGCTGCATGACAGAATGGTTTCATCAGTAAATATTAAGAATTTCCAACTGCTTAGAGTAGTGGAGTGGGTCTTAGAAAAAAAGATATATTTCATGTGTTCTAGAAGCCTTTTTATATTTTTTGAGTTTTCATCCCTAGTAATGATCGATACCATGCAGGTACTAGATTTTCCTACCTTCAGTAAATCAGAATGGCCAGTTAATCCCATCATGTTACTTCCACTTGAAGCTTGAGACCTATGGCAACTCAGGAATGGAGATTGCTGCTCCTCCAGCGTGTGCCCCATTCCCCCCACAGCTCTGCAGCTGACCAGTCCACAGTAGGCATTACTGTAGAGCAGTCCGGTCTTTGGGGACTCACAGTCAGTCCATGTTTTTGCTCCCTCCAAGCTCCCTGCCAGGCAGTCCACAAACTAGACCGTCTGCAGATCCCTGAGGACCAGATTGGGAAACACTGCTGTAGAGCTCTGAGACGGAGGGGAAGCAGCCTACCGGCCCAGTTCAGTGGACCACCCTCCAGATCACCTTTTCTGGACCTCCTATCCCACAGCAGAGAACAGATACAGATGTGCCTGTCATCCTGCCCCCCATGATTCAACTTCACTTATTTTAGTAACCTGTCATCAAAAGCAGCTAAGAAACCAGCTCACACAAGTATAATACTATATGAAAGTAAATTGACCTGGCTAGTTAGCATTAGTCCAGAATTAATTTTGCATGGCATTGTACACTATAGCCTCTAATATGCAATGATATTAAATATAAACTCCCTATAAAGTAAACCACAGTATAAAAATTTAAGTGAAAAAGTAAGGTTCTGTTAAAAATGTAATTCCTGAGTCTTTTCTCAGAGAGGGAGTCAGTTCGTGATCTTCGCAGGAGGGCCCAAGGCCAAAAAGTGATGGAACTAATTTCCAGCCTTTTTGGTACAACACAGATATCCCAAGATTGTGGGCTGGCCTTGTAGGGCAATACGGTCTGATGAAGCCTTGTGGGTAAGATGGAGCTGTTCCCCTGGCAACCTTGAATGGCAGTGCTAAGATCATGCACTGGATAAGAGTTTGTTGAGAGTTTGCTGTCTGTCTGCTGACCTCTTAATATGCGATTACTACATATAACTATATATGAGTGAGCTTATCATTAGTGCTATACTAGGATAATGTTGTCTGGATTATATTTCTTCTACTCAGCACTCATTTGTGAATACATTTTGTGTCTTGTGATCACAGTTATGAGCTGCACAGTTCCCACTACAGGTCATACTGCTATGGCCAGGCAAACATGACCCCAGTTATGGGACAGTGTGAAGGTGGCCATGCTGCTCTGAATTGTTATAGGTTCTTTCCTGTTACTGCGTACTAATAGTGCATTGCTAGTATATTTAGCATGATCTACTTGATAATGAAATTGACTGGTTATTCTGCTGCTGGTTTAAATCCCCAGTGAAAAACGGTGCTCCTGGGAAAAGTATTTAACAGGAACTGCCTCAAGAAATTTCCTGTATAAACGGCTCAATGCAAAATGTTCTCGATTCATGGTTCACTAAAATAAAGCTATGAAATATAGTGCTTGGGGACGCACAGTGGCGTAGTGGTTAGCACTGTTGCTTCACATCTCTGGGACCAGCGTTTGAGTTTCTGCTGTGGCTCCATCCCAGCTGTTTTGTCGTGGGGTTTCTTCTGGGTACCCTGGTTCCAACCCCCCTTCCCCCAGTCCAAAAACATCCTGAGGTTAATTGGAGTTGCCAAATAGCCCCTAGGTGTGTTTGTGTGTGTGTTTGTGCATGCGTGCCTCACCTGTGATGGGTTGATATCCTGGGTTGTTCCCTGCCTTGCACCTGTAGCATTTAGGATGGGCCCTGGACCCCCCCTGAATAGGATAAGCAGTTTTGGAAAATGGATGGATGTAGTGCAAGTTTCTACAAGGATATGAGACATTTAGTGGTATAAGTTAAACAATATTTCATATTTAAATTTTCACATAACCACAAATTTTTCTTTTCAGTATGCACTTACAATATTAAGAATTAGACTATTGGAAAGAAAGGAATTCAAGAAAACTGCACAATCAAAATTAATTGAGTGCATTCCTGTAAATGTAGTTTGCTAAACCAACATTGCTGAATTGGCTATATTTAGATTAACATACATTCATATTCCAGTGCATGTCACAACTACCTTACAGCCTATTCATGTTAACCAAATGGTTGCTGTGGTTACATGTTTTGTAGTGACTGTTGTTGTATATTTTCCTCCTCATTGCTCATGCTAATTTATGACCGATTACACCCCAATGGCATCCCATCCAGGGTATGCTCTAACACCCCCCACCTCCCATTTACTCAGATCTTGTTGATTAGTAGTATAATATTGTAATGGCATCCCTATGATCCAAAGAAGGAAGTCTAGCAAATACCATGGGTAGACAAGAGTGGGACATACCTCAATCACCTATTGGACAAAGTATCCTTCTAAGGATAGAACACATATGTCCCATGTAACAGAGAGAAGCTCACAAGATGATGTCCATGCAAGTATAAAGATCTGGTTCAGGTATGTTCTTAAACTGTAGTGGTGTCAGGCCACATCACTCTGAATAGCCGCCACATTGACTGTAAGTCACCTTTCCTACCAACAGCTCCTTCAGGAGAAATGGATGGGAAATGAAAAATGACCGTCAGTAATAGCAATGTGAACTGATACATCTAGCCACACAGCTATTAACTAAGATAACCTACTCATTAACCTTTCAGGGACATACAGATTATCTCCTGATCAAGTTTCATTTGATCTGTCCCAGTATGCATGTCGAGTGCCTTGCAAAAATATTCAGACCCTTCACCAATTTTTTCATTTTATTGAATTCATCATCCTATATTGACATTTACTTCTCAGTGAAATTTTTCCTCCTAAGAACATACACCCAAAATTAAATATTTTTAATATCTACTTTACATTAGTATTTGATTACTGTGTGCCAGAAACCAAGTTTACACAGGTGAAACAGAATTGCCCTAACAAGGACATAATTGCATTACAGGTGGCTTCTACAGGCTAATTAATAAATTTTCTGGATGAAAACCCCTTAGTTTACCCCTATATTATGTCAGTGGTGGTCAAATTATTTTTCAGGTTGTGAATCTGAGGGACACCTGAGGAAATAAAGAATAATGCTACATTCCAGTCAAGTCAGAGGTTGGAATTTCCAAGTTCCAAGAAAAAACCCAAGTTCTGAGCTGGAGTGGATCCCAGAGCCATGATGCCAAATGTGGACAATCACCATGGCTGGCTGCTGTAATATAATGTGATAAATTCTGAGATGGGTTGGTGCCCTGTCCTGGGTTGCTCCCTGCCTTGTGCCTGCAGCCTAGGCTTCAGATGTCCCGCAACCCTGAATAGGATAAGTGGTTACAGAAAATGGATGGATGGATGAAATATAATAAATGATTTTTATTTTATAAAATATAATTTACAAGTTTATGAATTGTAAAACAAGAATGGTATACAGTAGCAAGAACATGATAACCCTGAAAGGTTCATTAGAAATTGCACATTCAGCTCTGTTTGGGCAGAGAGGTTTAATTTGTGTAAGCTATAGGGTAGAGCTAGTTACCAGTTACTGCCAAAACTATCCATATAGATAAATAGACAGCAATATTTTGAACTCATTTTGACGTCAATCTACATAGACGAACGCTTTTGTTTTACTTTTACTAGTGTTTTTACTGCAATGAAAGTCAGGAAAAATCAGTCTATATGGCCTTCATTGGAATATATATCATTGACGGTAATTGCTCTAGTGGAGGCTTACATGTTGTCTGATGGCACAGCATCTGCTTCTCGGTGAAGTCGGGGGTACGTGAAATTGACCCGGGTTTCCCAGTTAGAGCTCCTACTTCAAAAGCTATTCCATAATAGTATTTCAAGTAGTAGGCTGGACATTTTCAAGTTCTGAGTTCTCTGGAATGCAGCATAAAGAGTATTCCGAAGGAGTTAGAGATAACGTGGATCAACTGTGTAAATTAGGAATAAAAAAGGAACAAAATGATATGTGCGTTTTTGATGTCCAAGGGGGCACTGTCAGAGACAAATAAGTCAAACCACCCAGACTCTGCCTGGAGAAAATTGACCCTCAAAACTTAATGAAGAAGGAAATTTGTGAGGGAAGCTACAGAGAAACCGATATAAAATCGAATCTTTGGTCTCTGCAACTGTCCGATTACATCAGAGTATCTTCTCTGTTGACATGGTCCAAAACTGCTGCAGGGTTAGAGTCCTCCAAAGTCAGTTTTTAACAAACCTGAGTCTGGAGCTGCTTCTCCCACAGTCCACATGAGTAATGGATAAGGTCATTAGAAACTTGTTGGCCAGGATGAAGACAAGGTATGCATCAGTCAAGAGATTAAAGTATGACAGGATGATGTATCACGGACTGGGGGTGGGAGAGCTAATCACGGCTTGCAGGAACCTTCCAATCACCCTGCCTGAGTCTCTTTGTCTCTGTCCCCCTCAACTGTTGCTCTCTCTGTTATAGACCCTAAGGTTTGAGGCTAATCCCTCCCTTCTGACAGGATCAGCATCTTCTGCTTTTGCTTTTAATGAGATAGGACAGTTATTTATAGTGCTGTTACATACACAATTATGCCACATAAATCACATTTAGTTTGCTGACCATAACAATGATTATATTTTTACATTACATAATTAGGCCTACATATATTATAAGATACTTCTTTCTAGATTTCTTGCCATTGTTGTCATAACATTTCATTCTTGTCCTGTAATGTTCAGCAATATTTCAACTTGCTCCTAAAACCTACATCCTATCACTTGCTGTACCTGGTGCCTCTTCTAATATCCAGCTATTTTCTTCATAGCCCCTTTCCTCATCCCCTCTGGACTGGCCATCTGGACCAGCAAAATTAATCATGGGGGAGCCTGACCCCCGCTCACTGGACAAAATCAAAATTAGGGCCGTGGGGGACCCCAAAATCCAGGGCCAATTTTTAATCCCAGTCCAGCCCTGATTAGTTTTAATGTGATCACAAAGCTGGTCACCTACTGATAAAATGAAAACTGGAGAAAGTTTTATGTGAAATATTCTAATCATGACAGTTATTGACAGATACGCTGTCAACTATTGCCAACAAAGTTTCATAATCGAAATGCCAGCAGTGTTTCATCGCCCCCGAGCGGCCCACTTGCTGTTTTATTTGATGCTGAGAATATGTGTTATTTTAAAGCATTTTGCTGCAGCCATTGCTTTTTTACTGTAGATAAGGGCTCTTCCAAACTGGACCTCTATTCTAAATCCAGGCCGTGTTTTCAGTTCTCCCAGGGTGTTAGTTTAATAATTACTGATTCTGATTGGTTACAGAGGCATCACACCTGGCTCGCAGGTAAAGGAAGGCTGGAAAATCAGCCGTGCTTGGCCCTTAAGGACCATGATTTGAATAGCCCTGCTGTAGATGTTATCAACAAAAGCCATGCACATTTCAGAAAGCAGGGTCAGCTAGGCCCTGAGGTAATTTGAGTTTAATGGCCTTTGTCAAGGATCCAATGTGATATGAATACTGTACTAGCTACAGGATTTGAACTGCTGATCTTCTGATCACAGGCACAGACTCTTAACCAAGGATGCCACACACTATCCAATCATCTTTTCTGTGCCACCTCTCTCCTTTCTCTTTTTTTGTCACTATCTTTCCATTCACGCTGTTGTGCCCAACCAGCTACTGGATTCCTTCATAGGCCGTCTATATAATTTGCTGCAGCTTAAGGCAAACCAGGGTTGTACCACTTGAGGATGGACCACTCACTTACTCCTCTGAATTACTGGAAAGAGAGACATGGTTGCAATCATAATGATGACACTGTGAGTGCATGCATGCGTTTAGGCTACATGTGGAAGACATTGAGGGCCCTTGAGTGTGCATCTTTTGGGTGAAACAAGGAATTTACATAAAATATTGCCGACCCATGGCAATCAAACTGGAATGTTATAGACTCACCTGGAATTCTCCAATCTCCCGACTAGCACTCTGGTATTGGAGGCCAATGCTGACTCACTCTGAAGAAACTACAGAATTCATTAGCTGAATCAACCTTATCAAGAGCTCTGCATATCGGTGTATATGCTTGTATGAGAGAATGGCATAAGCCAACATGAAAAGAGAAGCAAGCAAAAGCATGTATGACAGAAAATTATTTTGTGGTGAGATGAGAGAGACCAAGATACAAGTTTTTAGGCAAAATTCTAAGTGATTTCTGTAGTGTAAATATTACCTTGCTACAAAAAACCTAAAATTCTCAAAAAAACACCACACCCAGTGAAGCTTAGGGGTGGTAACAGCATACCATGATGTAGGGCTGCTTTTCACTGTCAGGAACTGGACATCTTGTTAGAATAAATAAGAGAATTTGTGGTGCAAAATACAGGGAAGTACCATCAGAGAACCTGTTTCAGTATGCTAAAAACTTGACACTCAGGAGAATGTTCATCCTGCAGCAGGACATCCTGCAGTAACAATGGAGTGGCTCAAGAACAAAGTGGTGAATGTCTTGCAAACAAAGGACTTTCACCGGTCCAGATCTCAATTCAATGCAGTCTGTGAAATTATTTGAAAACTATGGTGTACAACAACAACAACCAGAATTTATTCTTATATAGCGCCTTTCACGACAGAGTCACCCCAAAGCGCTTTACATGACATTAGAAAAAAGGGAAAGGACAAATTGACAAAAGAAAGAAGGAAGGCCAGATAACAACGGAGGAGAGGAACCAAAAACTCCCA
>JAAGVU020000040.1:15806874-15829349 GCA_011763525.2 Mormyrus iriodes | reverse complement strand
GAGAGGAACCAAAAACTCCCAAGTAAGGAGAAAAAAAACCTCTGGGGGTCCAAGGTCAACTGGCCGCCCAACCCCCCCTGGGCACGCTAGTGTTGTCTGACTCCATTCTAAACACTGACAGCCAAAATTTAGTGCAAAGCTGGTACCCAGGGTATATATCCTGAAAGACATAACGCTGTTAAAGCAAGGGTCCTAAAATATTATCTATCCATTTTCCTATGCAGGGTCACAGGAAACTGAAGCCTAACCGGGAATCTATGGCCGCAAAGCAGGGAATAACCTTAGATGGGGCATCAACCCATCGCAGGGCAGATACACACACACAGGACAACACATACACATACACCTGGGGTGGACACTCGGGCCCTGATCTCTAGAGGTGAAGCAACAGTGCTAAACACTGAGCCAGAATTGAATCCCTATACAAAAAGCATATTTCCATTTTTATTTTTCACAAGACTATTTTTCTATTTTTCCTTGTATTTTACATATGGCTTTGGTGTTCCTTTGGTACACGGGCAGGCAGCACTTAACACGCAAACAGTCATGAGCAATTGAGGAGGTTTAACGAATTCTACCATAGCATAATGCCTAATAATATATAATATAATAAATAAACACTTAAAAGAAATCTGATATATCAAGTCCAATACATCAGAAGCCCAGCTATGAGGGCGTTGCGGTGGTCTAGACAAGAGACAACCATAGCCTGAAGCAGTCACAGTTGACTGCTGTAGGGGGTGCCGAATTGTGTCTTCGGCAGGATAAGATAGAGTTGATAATCTACCAGTCTACTAATAGAAGTAATCTGGATAGTGGGCTGCTGAGAGGGGGGTATTGCGGTATGTTAAATCCCAGTAAAACAATTCGACTGTAACGGAAACTAGCCACAGGAACTGATTTAATTTGAAACTTATTTTAAGATTTTTTTAGCAAAAGAAGAGAGTCTGCGGAGCAGCGTCACTCACACGTGACGCCAACGTCAGAACGTCATGACGCATTGGGCCTGAGATTGTAGTTTCTGCTCACGCTGACGTTTCTGACCAAGAGAGACGGAGGGCACGCCGGTCCTACTGAATTTTGTATCTATAGCTAGTTGTCGTAAAATATATCATTTGGAAATAATTGTGTGATTCCGCGTCGCAGGTAACTGGAAAAAGACAAAAACAAAGTAAGTATTTTCGGCTTCTGTAGGCATTTCAGAAGTAGTGCGGTAGCAGCACATTCTGTTACGTTCGGCACAAGCTAGGTAGCTAAGTATGACGAGTGTAAATGCGTATTTGGGTGTTCAAAATGTATATTTCAGCACTTTTTGGTTTTGCTGCGTTTTTAATTAGCTTATTTAGCTAATCTCTGATGGTAACATGGCATTTATCGTTGCATAATTATGTAAGCATGGAAGTAATCCTTGTACGGTAAGACATAAATAGCAAGCTGCGAGGATAAACACATCGAATCTCAGTCCTTACACAAAAAACTAGCGATTATAAAGTTTCCCATTCGGCTAGTTACAAATTAGCTCATTTAGAAAACGTTAGCATTTGGAAAAGGACAAATTCGTTGACGGGCTCTAAAGCCAATCAGTAGCCACATAGTGACGACATTTAGGCGGGATCTTACGTAGGAGGCCAATGAGCGCGGTGCAATTGCACAAATAGGCGGGACCTGGTTGAGCTTAGGGGCTTGAAGGAGATTTTAGAATGTGGCTAAGACAAGGTCAAAACATAACTACATCGCGAACAGAGGTCCGTGCATGACGTCGAAATGGTACAGCTTTCTGCCATTACCTCTACTCTTTATCTTCACACCGAACCGAATGCTTTGCATAACCCCTTCATTTTCTGGATAGCTCTACGACATTGCTCTGCGGTGGCGCATACTGCAGACACGCGTGGACTCATGAGTATTTTGAATCTACCGTCCGGCTGCATTATACGCCTTCCCAATATCTCTGTGGTAAAGCCTTGGTTGGAATCATTTATACAGTGCAAGGCCTCTGTTCGCGACCCTTGGTAAAGATCGGTCATACTTGATTCATTTCGTGGTATTTTTCCTCTGCTGTAAGTAGGGAGACTTTGCTATATGCATCTGAGGTTCATAATATTAATCGTATTTTAAGTATTAAGCAGCACTGCAAAGTCACTTTTTTCCAACAGTTTGGTCTCTACTTTGGGTTGACGTCCATCCAAATTGATACTTTGTCATTTTCTTTGTCCGTAGCCATTTAGAAAACGTTAACATTTGGAAAAGGACAAATTCGTTGACGGGCTCTAAGGCTATTCATATAGTGTTTTGTTTTAGATGAAGCCTTTAAAATGTTTTCTTATAGCCCCGCATATCTTAATGTTATTGTTAACAGCAGAATATTTAGTGTTAATAATGTTATACCATGAATCTGTTTTGTTTCTATTCCGTAACATGTTACTGAATGTATGTTTTACTTAAAAGCATAAACTTATTTTAATGTTATGTACACCCATGTGTCATTTTATCTGTACGTGGATGTTTTGCTGTCTAGTATTTCAGTTGATGATCTTATGATTTCCTTGCTTAATGATATGTTTTTGTTCAGTTTGATCACATGACATCTGAGCCAGCTGTGTATCTGTGTTTCCTACACACACACACACACATTATATAGTAAGGGTCACCTCAAGGTCACCTCAAGGCACCTCAGCTGTGGTGACAGGCCAGCCGCAGTGATTGACCCAGGTGCTCTGTTGCCACATGACTCTTATCTACTGGGAAAGTGAAGACTGGCTGAAAGCTTGCGAGTGACCAGCTTAAACGAGGAAGTGGTTGGGTGTGGCAGGGCTTCCACTGGGGCAGACTGACTGGGGGTGATGGTCAGACTCACACACTGCCCAGGCTGATTGCTGGAATTATTTATTCATCCTTTCAGCGTAGATTTGCCTGTAATATTATCAGATATGTCAAAGACATAGTTCCACTCCCTTCTTCTCATTTTCCCCAGACTACATTTACTGTGGTACTGATTCACATGATATGCAAATTTAAGTGACCTTCGTTACTGCAAATGCTGTCAAATTGCACCTTATTTGCAGCCATTAGATCTCGCATTGGTTCTGCTGACTCATGAAACTGAACCCAAGCACTGCTTTTCACTCTATGCGCCACCCTGGAATCAGTTTGAACACTTTGAACACTCCAGTCCTCTCAGAGAGCCCCACCCTTTGTACACATTGCGTTTTTCCTACTCGTAGAAGTACTTCACTTTATCTTCATTTGATCTAAAATTGTCTAAAATATGATGGTACAGTGCAGTTAAAACCATTTTTTCAGCCTTTTGTGTAAACATACACCCCTCTATGAACAGACACAAAGAAACAATTGTCCAGCAATTAAAATGGAAAGTACTAAGTAGTTCTGCAGGTCCCAACAGCAGGTAAGGTCTGTAATCCTGAAATTATAGTGGAAAGAGATTTTTTAGTGTTTGCTTTAAAAATCTGTTATAAAACACCTGGAATGAATATATGCTAAAAATGCCAGCAGGTATCATAATTGCTTAAAAAATGTAAATCTTTATGAATAATGTCATTTGTCTAAAGTAATAAACTGTGAATCTCCTGGGTAAGTAGAAAGGGTAGAATATTTTTTTTTAACTGAAATCTACTTTTCCTGGAGTGTGTAGGGTCAGGGTTCCCAACCCTATGTGACTGTTCCACCGGGTCATGAGACGTGACACACACACATATATAAATATGTATTAAGCTGCGGCTTTTTTCTTAAAGCCCTGGTGCCTATTTTTATTACCCTGGAGAAAATTTTTTGCTCAATACAAACCGGGCCACTAATCCAAAGGTTGGGAATCCCTAGTCTCAGGCTCACTCTTTTGTTGAAGACTTTCTGTGCTATGTCTTCTAAACAATCTTTGAACCACCTAAGACTGTATAAGCACGTAGACGAATAGAAAAAATGTAGTTGTTATTAGTGTTTGCGTATACAGAGACTGGTATTCCAGGACACTTGGGACAGGACTGGACAGGGACTGACATCAACATTTGTGGGGAAAAAGCCATAATTTTTTTGAAGTGTTTTTGCACTTAACAATTGAAGATAGAATATGAGCTTGTTCTTCCTCCAGGGCACATAACTGTGAGGTGCTGATTAAGTCTTAACATGTATATGTATTCCACCCTGGGTTGTTAGTTGTCTGACAAGTTTTCCCAGATGATTTTACCATATGGTGGTATTATAATAATTACTAATTGTGGCTGGAAAAAAGATGACTTGCCAGAAACAAGTTAAGCACTAAGCTATTTTATCCTGTGCAGTTTTGCTGTAGCGTTTTATATTTGTTGGATGAAACTTACCAAAGTGTTCCCAGGCCTGTGCTGTGAATCTGTTTCTTGGTGAAGGTTTCCGCGGTCAGCGTGTTTATTTGCATTGGTCTGTTCTCGCTGTGTAATGTGGCTGCCAGCCAGCCCCTTTCCCCTGACATACGCGGTGACCCTGTGTCAGGTGGGTTTAGCAGGATGAGCGCATCACGCCAGCTAACAGTGCTGTCCCACCTTTTACGCTCCAGCCCCTTACGTGATTCCCTGTTCCTTTAGGCTGAGACGGCAAGAGGACGCTGCGCTTGAAGGCCAGAGGAGTGATCTGTTTCCAGTGGAGGATCCAGGTGTCCAGCTGTGAGCCCTGAGAAGCTTGGACGTGCACGGTTGCGGTTTTGGCGAAGCGGGGAGAGCTGCGTGTTGACGAACTGCGATGCACCGCTTAAGGACTTGTGCTGCGCGGCTGCGGCCCCTTACGGCCTCACAGACTGCTCAGAGCCTACTGTGGCAGAGGCAGCAGTCCGCCCCCAGGACGTTCCGGCCCGTCAGGTGCTACACAGCACCTGTGGCCACAGAACCTTTTCTCAATGGGACTAGCTCCAACTATGTGGAGGAGATGTACTATGCCTGGCTGGAGAACCCCAAGAGTGTGCACAAGGTAAGGCCAAGTCTGAGAAAGGGGGCACTGCAGTGCTCTCAGATATCTCCACCCCATTTGCCTGGGGGGCGCTGTAGCATTCCCAGATATCCCTACCTCATCCGCAGGAGGTGTTATGGTGCTCACAGATATCCCCACCTCATCCACAGGGGGGCGCTGTGACGCTTCCAGATATCCCCACCCCATCTGCAGGTGGAGGGGGTGCCAGACGATAGCCACGCAGGCAGTTGGTATAACCACAGAGGAAATTCCTACAACCGCCTCTTTGTAAGGTGTTGAGAGCCATACGCAAGGGCCAAGTTTAAAGGCTCTTACTGATATATTGCAGGTCATTGTTTGCTCTTCAGATTGATGACGATGACATGCAGCTGCATCATTTTCCATGTATTATGATGTGCGTCCGAGGGCATGGTTAGATTTGCAGATCCTCCAACTGCTCATTCCTTTGTGTCAGATCCAGTTTTTGCTCGCAAGCCTCTTGAGGACCCCTAGAAGTGCACTGCAGTGCTCTTTCACAACTGCCCTCTTCAGTCACCTTTTTTCCTCACAGAATCGCTCTTCTAAACAGTGAAGCTATGTCTGTAAATTGCAGGGTCTCATCTTGGAGTTCACTGTCAGTTTGCAGTGACCTCATGGCAGGACTTTCTGGTGAAGATCACGTTTCTGAAAGCCCTGGGTGCTATAAATAGCCTGAGGGTGGAGGTCGCACCAGATCTCTGGTGTCGCTAAGCTTGATGGTCTTGCTAATATTAGCCTTTAGCATTCATACTGGGGCACCCATGCTGAAAACGGTTTGTTGCCGAGCCTCAGACGAGCTCCTTGTTCACCGCCTGCTCCTTTGGGAGGACAAAGGGATCAAGGTCACAAGAGTCGTCATACAGGCAGTTCCTGCTGTTCAACCGTTTTTTTACATCTGAGGGAGGCGTTAAACCAGCAGGATGAAACCGGTTTTTAAAACTTGAAAGTGGCTTGAAATGTCTTTTAAATGAACATGCCCTTCAGGCAGGGATACTTGATCCACCCACAGCAGTATGGAAAGCATACCACAGAGATCCCAGGAACACACACTCATTTTCTTTGGTGCCATGCCCAGGGAAAAGGCTGGTTAGTATACTTTTGTTAGCTAATGCTTCAGAGCCTAGCTAATGGGTTTGCCCTCTTCTAGTGCGCATATTTATGTGCCCCCCCACCCCTGAATTTGATTGGCTACTTACCCCCCCAACCCCCCACCCCCTGTTTGTATTGGCCCTGAATGATGTCAGTCATAGAATTTGGAACTCAGTTTTCCCAAATGCACCTATGTGACACAACTTTCATTTTAGTAGTTTCCAGAATTGCTTGAAAATATACAATTCAAGATAGTACACAAAATGCCATTATTACCCTAAGTAAATAGAAGTTGGTGACAGCCTTCATTTTTCTCTTTGGGTACATGCAACTTTCAGGGAATTAAGTTAGGCTGTTAGCAAATGACATGGCATTAATCATTGTGTCTCTTAATACACAAATGCACATGGTAATTTTCCTGTACACGCAGATATACATTTCATTCTGCTGAATGAGCATTTATTAAGTTCAGTCATTTCTGCTTATCTTTATCATACTGCTCCAAGGGTCTCTATTAATACCAGTGATGAAGAAAGAAGTGTCTTATAGGATGCAGCAAGATGCTCCGAATCACTTATTTGAATCACAGTATTTGTGTTTGTACATGGTAAACATGAGAAATCACAACGTTTCTGCTCTGTGTTACTGTACTCTTGCCTTTGGTGGACATTGAGTTCCCTGCTGCAAGGGGGAAAAGGACCCATAATAAATGCATCCAGCTGGTTTGGCTTCATTCGTGTTTGTCCCATAAGTGGAAAAAGTTGAACTGCAGAAGAATCTGTTTGGTTTAAGGGCACCTTTTCCTTTCAAAGCACTCTATTTCAGAAGAACCAGGAAAACCCTCTTGGGTTTAGTGACGTTCGCCTCTTGGGAGTCAGGACGGGGAAGTAGGTGTTCACACAATGTCTGTGTGTGGGAAAGAGGCGGGCTCATGCCGGCACCAGCATCCAGGGTGGAAGTTTCTGCCAAGGTTGGAGAGGGCAGCGCCAATGGAGTGCTGTGACCTGCTGCCCTGTTCATGCAGCACCTCTTAAAGCCAAAGATGCCTGTTATACACACATGCTGTGTGTGTCAGACTGTGGATTCCTAATCCAAACTGAGCAATGCTCTCTACCTTCAGTTTGCAGGCCAGATTAGCATGTTCAACAGTCCCGAGTTTGACCTCTGCCCCAGCTGCCCTCTCTGCGTATTATATATCGTTTTCCCCTGTCAGTCTACACTTGAGCTGTTCAGAGGTCTCAGTGTTTGCCGTGTGAGATGAGGTTAGCGTTCTAAGGCCCTCCCCCCTTAACACCATGTTCTATTCTTGCCGTGGACTGGGCCAGCCTGGTACTGTCCCTGGGCTGGCTCAGCAATGTGTGCGCATACCCTGCAGCCATCCACGTGCCCCTGCGGGAGTGTGAGACTGCAGCACGGCATCAGGTGACACTGTCAAGGGCAGAGCCAAGTGGAAGCTGCGATGTCACTGTGCCTGAGGGGGGCGCCAGCTCACACTGTTTCTACAAACTGCTCGAATGTCCCATGTGTGACTAGATTTATTTACACCCCCCCCCCCCCAAAAAAAAAAAAAACAGACATGGAGGTTGGTGCAGAAGACAGCATGCTGTGAACTGATGGCATTCTACTTCTCCATCAAAGCAGTTCATCCTGATTTATTTGAAGAAATAAAGCCTTGACACCCCACCTATGTAGTTTCAGGCAGCAAGGTTGTAAATTTGCCCTTTTCTTCGGCCTTACTGCGGATCACTTTATTACATTTGTAACCTCATTAAAAGTTAGTTACCTGTCTTACGCAGCCTTTCGTTCAGTGGTTTACTGATAAATTTCCGGAATCTCTCTGCTGTCATGTCAGCTGTTAACAGCAACCCGACTCATTAAATGTTAGAACAACAGAAATGGATATCATTTATAAATCCGTGTTATGCGGATTTGTAAAATACGGAATTATTGAATCCCACCGTGCTTACTGAGGCATGCTTGATGGAGCTGTAAATATGAAGTGGAATGAGTTTCAAGCTGGATCTCTTTGCTGACATTTGAAATTTGAAATGTGAAAGTTTCTGAAAGCCTGGTTATAGTGATTGCTTTGGGTTTGCGGTTTTCCCCTCAGCTGAATCTTAAACATTATGGACTGACATTGAGAATCTGTTCAGTGTTAGAATTCACATGGTGGTATTAAGCCCTGACCATCCATACTGAACTTAGTCATCCGACCTGCACCCAAAAACAATCTGCTTCAGGCAGCCCAAGTATGACCCCTCTTCCCCTCATTATGTAGTCAGTCGGTGAGATCTTAACATATTCCTCCCTGGAGTGGTGGTTTTCAGTAGCACGGCAAGCTTGCAGAATGCTACAAAGTAATGATTAATGTGGTGTTTCCCAATCCGGTCCTTGGGGACCCTCAGACAGTCCATGTTTTGCTCAGAATGAATAAAAAATGTGGACTGTCTGGCAGGGAGGTGGGAGGGAGCAAAAAATGTGGACTGTCTTGGAGGGAGCAAAACGTGGACTGTCTCTAGGTCTCCGAGGACCGGGTTGGGAAACACTGGATTAATGATTTGGGGTGACGTGTAGGAAGGGCCCTCAGAATGACATCCAACGTAATGTGTCAAAGGAGCTGCAGGTGCTTAGTTTCAGTATTGGAGTATCAAGGCTGTACCTTTTCATGTTTCATCTTTAGAAGATGTTGGAGAATTATTGCACTTTAACAAAGAGGATAGCTAAAGCTCTTCGTCTATTGGCTTTATGATCTCTCAGGAGCCTGTCAGCTTTGTGGGGTGTGGCTTATGTGTGTAATGCGGTTACATTAATTTTATATAGCAGTTTTATTAGCTGTACCTCTCTAGGGTCATGCGTTTAAACAACTGCACCTTTAGTGTAAATGTAGTTCTGGTACATTCAGTCTCTGGGAGTTTTTTTTTTTTTTGCTAAATATCTAACTGGCATTACAAGTTAGATATGACTAGAGAAGGGTAAAAATGTTAACAATTATTATTTTTTTCTTTTGGCAGAATTGAATGTTGGGTCTGGTTCTTTGCTGCCACTTGCTTATGATTTCACAGAAAAACTGGCTCCCTCATTCTGGATTGCTTGAGACCTGATGGAGGTTTAAGCCTGTCGCCTTGTACCATAGGGACTGTACCTCACCGTCACAGTGATGGTGAACGGTTTACTTTATACATTATGAATGTTTTTATAAATTACTAAAAACATGGCCTTATGTAAAGTGTTACCAAACCAACTAAACCCCTCTTCCTCCACTATAAAAAGTGGTTTCTTGTCCAATGCAATCATCGCCATTATTTCAGTAGTAGCTCTAGTGCAAATTTAAGTATTGGATGGCAGGTTCGGTATGTTTTTACATCTTTACATATTGTTAGTCTTCACCTTCACAAAGATTATATGTAATGCAAAAAATGTCTTACTGAAGAATCGTGAGAAAATCGTGATCTCGATTCTGAGTGAAAAAGATTGTGATTCATATTTTACCCAATCGTGCAGCCCTGCTAAGGTGTTTTGCATGCAATAGTGTTGATTAGGTATGGTCTTGTGCAGAATGTATTCTAGTAAAAATTAATTCGACTCAGAAATGTTGCGACGTGAACATTAAAGTTGCAAAAACTTAAAATACACACTAAAGTACAAATCAGGAAAAATCCTACCTAAGTACAGTAGCAAAGTATTTGTACTTCGTTACTTTACACCTCTGGGTTTATTGGTATTTTCAGTGCTGAAAAGTACAGACAGATACTTGTCCATCATTCAGTTTGATCAGGGAAATGTTTGATCGGCCCCAACTTCAATCTGCAGCATGACAGTAACCCCAAACATACAGCCAAAGTCATAAAGAATAATCTTCAGCAAAAACAAGAGCAAGGAGTTCTGGAAGAAATGTTACGGCCCCCACAGACCCCTGATCTCAGCATCGAGTCAGTCTGGGATTACATGAAGGGGCAAACAAGTGAGACAGCCTAACTCCATTGAAGAACTGTGGTTAGTTCAAGATTGTATGACCACAGGTTTGGAGGAACCTTTCTGTCAAGTTCCTTAAACTGTGTGCAAGTATACCTAGTAGAGTTGATGCTATTCTAACGGCAAAGGGAGGTTGCACCAGTTATTGATTTTTGTTTTAGGTTTTTTTCTGTTTACGCACTTTGTCTGTTGTTAATTGATATTGCATGACATTTTTTAGAGCATCCTCACTAAACAGCATTTTCTCTTAGTCCCCAAACCGATGCACAGTACTGTATTTCTTAATATTTAACAATGCTTAAAGTCATGCTATGTTTTCGATAAGATAATGTACGGTCTGCTCATTACTAAAGTACAGTCATCTGCAGGGTTAAATGGTTGATTGCAGTTTCCATTGGGGGGTGTTGCAGATTCCATGTACCTGCACCGTTCTTTAATGCTTTAATATTTGGTCCATAAAAATGGCTTCTGTACCCTGTTGTCTACGGTCTCATTAACAGCTTGAATCTCTCAATAAGATTTCAGCGTTCTGTTATATGGGTCTATGTATCATTAGCTTTGTGATGTATAAAATTACATAAAATTTATGAAGGGCTTCACCAGCGATTAGCCCAGTGTGCTGCTTCAGTCTGGGCCGCTTTCTGAGAGCCTCCCAAAATGTGTGTAAAGCTGAACGGCTGCTCTTCACCCCAGACTTCTCTTTCTACTCTTGTTTTGGTGTGTGCATCTTATACAGTATGGGACATGTTTGCCCCTAGGCCTGGGAGATAATATGCAATATTTTTATTAAAAAAATATCAAGATGAATGATATCAAATCGGCAGCTCCCCCTCCCCTGACTACTTCAGCATTCAATTCAGTTTCATTTGTATAGCACATTTTCACAACATTGTCTCAAAGTGCTTTACATTATCCCTGCCCAAAGCCCCCTAGAGAGCAAGCCAGAGGAGACAGTGGCAAGGAAAAACACCCTAGTAGGATGAAACCTTGGGAGGAACCAGACTCCAAGGGGGAGCCCATCCTCCAGGGGCCGGTAGTGGAAGTCAGATTAACAAAGTCCGGATTAATATGCTCCAAATTGTTAAAATCCCAGGTGTATATGTGTAAGGTCTAATTGAGTTATGGATGCCTATGTCTGGGCAGGGAGGTGATGGTGCTGCTTCTGATGGCAGGATGCAGAACTTTGCACTATAATAGCCATGTTTAAATAAAAAAAAAAAACAAGGTCAGAAACTTGTGCTAGAAAGCTGAAAGCCAAATTATAAATTCTTCCTATACCTTGCTTTGTGTGTAGCCTAAGTCTCCTTCCCTGACAAAAGCAGTAATTCCCAATTAGTCACTGTCAGATACCAGCACTGGGTTACTTGTCTGATATCGTCAAATGCAGATGATATTGTCATTTCTTCCAACCCTAGTGGCCCTCTTTTTGAGTCCTTACCATTCCGTGTTCCGCATTTACTCTCCCATATACCAGCAAGGTTTTGGCCGAGCACAGTTACAAGAGCTTACCTCTCTTCTGCATTAAATGGGGAAATATTGTAAAAGCCTGTGTCCCATCCTGCCTCGGCATAATCTCTTTCTGTCTCTTGCAGTCTTGGGACATCTTCTTCCGCAACGCTAACGCTGGTGCCCCCCCTGGCACGGCCTACCAGAGCCCCCCTCCACTGGGCTTGAGCCTGTCAGGGCTCCCGCAGGTGCAGACACTAGTGAGCGCACCCAATGTGGAGAAGCTGGTGGAGGACCACCTGGCTGTGCAGTCCCTCATCCGAGCCTACCAGGTCAGATCTGTTCGCTCTCTGGGCCCCAGGCCAGAGCTTCAGCACCACTTTTGTTCTCCAGTGTCACTTTGATATCATTATCTGTGATGTGCCCTCTAATGTCAAATTCACATCGTAGGCTTATCTATCACTAGACCTTCCTGTACCAAGAAGGACAAGTAGACAGTCACCATGTAGTGTTTGCATAGTTTCTCATCTGCACACACCCATCCATGTGCATGCTAAAATGCATGTTTTTGCACAGAAATGTTCTCCCCCCCCCTCCCGGTAAGTATACCTGATGAGTTAATTTTTTGGTATGTATGTATATAGCTTAGTTGTAATTGGTGTAGTCATGCTGTTCCCTCTGAATCCAGGTCGTTTCCTCCCAGCTCTGCACCCTTCTTCCTGTGACCACATCACCGTCTTGCCTTGTTTGCAGGTGGTTGGGCATCGCAGTGCCAAACTGGACCCACTGGGTATCAGTTGTGTAAATTTTGACGATGCCCCAGTAACTGTTGGGTTCCAGGAAGTCGGTGAGAAAAGCCCAGCCCCCGTGTGGCCAATGGCTGCAGCACACTGATGATGCTGTCTGTGTTTAATGTAGCTTCTCCCCTTCCTTCCTCCCCTTCTTTCCTCCTCATATCTCTGCTTTTCTAACCCCCCCTTAACATCCCTCCACCCCTTCTTCACACCCCATCCATTTCCACTCTTCTCTCCCCTGCCCCGTTTGTCGTTTTCCCCCTGGTTCCTCCAATGCGTGCGCTCCTGTAGATCCGTGGGCACCATGTTGCTCAGCTGGACCCCCTCGGGATCATGGACGCCGATCTGGATTCTTGCGTCCCCGCTGACATAATCACGTCTTCGGATAAACTCGGTGAGGGGGCCGCCTGAGAGGCAGGACGGGTGGGGGAGCTCTTCCCCTGTGGGAGGGGGTGCGTCGGTGAAATAACCAGAATCTGTTGCCTTAGCAACTGCTCAGCCGATCAGCTGCATTTTTTCTCTCGAAAGTTGCATCTTCATACCTGCCTCTGCTAGCCGCTTCTGTCCAGCCCCTCTCTCTCCTTCCCTCCCCCCAGGGAGGAGAACTCTGGACTCCAGCTGTTGTGTTTTTATCACCATTTCCCTTTTTGTGCGTGCACTATTTTCTCTGTGACCTCCTGCCCCCACCAGGGAAATTCACAATGGGTAAACAACCCAGACATCCAGGGTTAAGCCTGGGTTTTCCTCCTTAAGCCAACCTGGCTGAAACACCACATCTGCTAAAC
Organism: Mormyrus iriodes; assembly: GCA_011763525.2. Lineage (NCBI taxonomy): Eukaryota > Metazoa > Chordata > Actinopteri > Osteoglossiformes > Mormyridae > Mormyrus > Mormyrus iriodes. The sequence goes on along the minus strand of JAAGVU020000040.1, from coordinate 15,816,292 downwards.
ATCATCTGGGACCTTGGGCCGTGACCCACCACTCGCAATTAGCAGTGATTAGGGGAAATGTACCACTTTCTAGTTGATCATCTCATCTGAGGCCTTTTGTCAGACAGTAGTAAAGGGCCGTGGGCTGTAGTGTCAACCAGTTTCCCTTGTGTGGTCCATTTTTGGGTGGGATGTGCCGCGCCTGAGCTGTTTGGGCTCCCCACTGAGCCGCTGAGCCCCTTACAGGAATGGCTCACTCTGTTTACCCATTGGAAACATCCCTGAACTCCCAGGCAATAGCGGTCCTCGGTGTCCCTGGCACTTCACGTCCTTTTGGGCAGTGTGCTCCGCCAGCCCCAGTGCTCGACCTTGCAGTGGAAGGCAGGCTACTCCACCTCGCTTTGGCTGCAGTTTTACTAACTGCTGTGCTCCGCTAACCACCTGCACAGCTGATTTCCATTTCCCTGCAACTTGCAGAAATGTGCAAGCTAGCACTTTTCAGGGGGGGACCTGGAGATTCAGGGCTCTTCCCTAGGCTGATGTAGTCTGCACTAATGCTGTCATGCATGCAAGTAAGGCTTCCTGCTTATTTTCAGTGAATACTTTGCTGCCTGTGAGGATTTGCGTTGCTTTACAACATGACTGTAATGATGGAGATAGTAACAGGACCTCCTGGTGATATACAAGAGAAATGAAGGTGTGTTCTGAAGCACAGGCATGGGTCTGGTACCGAATATGTTTTGTTAGCCTTCCATAGCAAAGACTTTAGCTAGATGCTTTCAGACTGGCACTGGCTTCCCTTAGCCCATTGCTGTACAACCATGGCTCCTGGCTTGCCAGGCTGTAGGCCTTCACTGGGTGAAGCCTGTGCCCACAGAGCTGGTGACCCATTCAATCTCCAGCTGGTCTCTAGAATGGGGGAAACTTATGGCTGACTGGTGATTCCTGATTAAGGGCAAATCAATGAACATTTGGATTCACAAGCAAGCATTTGCTTATTTTTGTCAGTGTACATGTAAAACCTCATCTAAGGCGTAATAGTTCATAGTTAACAGGTCATATGTCCTGTGCATCCTCATCAATACAGCCAGTCTGAGAGAGTGTCACATTACTCGCTGACTTACGAGGTGTCTGTTCTGGAAATTCGGTGTAACTGATTCCTGTATGTACTACAGTGACAGTACAAGTCACATAAATTGCACTCACAGTGACAAATGTCATTACTTATGGAGTATAAGGAGTCCTTTCCTTCATTTCAGGACATCCTCGCTGTTACTATAGATATTTGCAAGTCCTTTTTCAACATAGTGCTACTGCAGTATATGCTTAAGGTGGACTTTGGTGTCCTCTGGAGGTGGTTTGGGTGAGGCAATCCTCAGTGCCATAGAATGGTTATTAACACATTATATTAACTGCACTTGACCAAAGTGAAAAGATGACAAGAGGGTCACATGCAACATCCTGGGAGGGGTTTGTCCCAGCACCTTTTGGAGTTGTCCCAGCACACCCAACAAGCCACTGTTTCTGTGGATGACTCCTATAGTGTCTTTTTGCCATTGTGCAGAGTGTAAGGAGTGGCCAGTAGGCAGGGAATTCTTCACAGTATACTGAATTTCAAGACCTCTGCTATCCTTTAGTATGATGCCCAGTTCATTTTATCTGTTGGGTCAAATTGAGTTCCATCTCTCCTGCATTATTAACAACTGCACAAATGATTGGATAACCTTGTAAAAAATAGTCCAATGACATCCATGTACTCAGTAATTTGAAAGGAATGGCAAGGAACTATGAGGCTTCTTTGCAAGTACAGCTTGCTGATGTGACTAAGGACTTCAGGCTCCTGAGATGTTACAGGAGACCTTGGGCTTCCTTCTTCATGGTGGGTGTCATTACTGTGCATGGTCATCACCCAAAGGTTTAACCCACTCTCCACTGAGTCCCTCTGGGTTAAACTAGCTAGTGGTTGACCCTGTACTGGAGCTTGAACGCTATTTCAAGCCCCCTCGCAAATGACTCAAACTCAGTTGCAGTTGAGTTATATAGCCGCTCTTCCCTAGAGTATTTGTGAGCTGTCTTGTCTATATGGGACTCTAATTTAAGAGCCAGGACTTTGGCTGCAAGATGATCTCGCTGGCACAGTCTCTCACGGTCTCCATCTTTGCTGGCTGCCTGTCCAGCTATATTAGGTAGTTCTGTCTCAAGCTCACAGATTCTGTCCCAAGCTTTTTATTTTTCTCTCTGAGGTATTCTTAGAGACAGTGCTCTACATTCTCCTTAGGGTCACATATAAAGTTTAAAAAATCCAAACTTTTCCTGTTGCTGTTGTTTCCCCAAATACTGCCCTGTGTACAAATGGATTTCTGAATAATTTGGGATTTGGATTAGCTTCCAGTTACCAGAGTTGCCTCATCCGCACCTCCTTGATGAATCTGCCTCCTGACTCTGGTCGTGCAGAGTTCCTCTTTGACTAGTGCCTGAAATCATCTGTCAATCTGCTTTATTCCCTAGACTGCATGATTAGGTCTTGATGTAGTTCCCATTCCCACTTTTCGCTTGGCTGTTGTGGTTCTGGCGAAGGGGTCAATTGTCAGGTAGTGAGACCCTGTGTTGAGTTCAGCTTTACGTGGCAGAGCTCAGAATGCTGACCCGCTGCTGCCTTTGGCCTTCCCAGTATTCCCATAGCACCCAGCTTGCCAGGCCGAGGTCCCCGATGCAGTGGCTGAGACTCGGCCGGCCTGAGTGCCATTAGCGTATTAGAGGCTGTGGTTGTGAGCCGCATGTCTGAGATGTAGTGCTCTGCACCTTTGCCTGTGTGGCACCCCCTAGCTACATGAGCAGCCCCTGGTGGATGGCTGGAGTGAGTTGAACCCCTGCCATGGTTGTGGCACTCTAACTGTTCTGGATCTCTCTCCCCCGTGCTGCCCTTCTCCCCAGACCTCAGCGTTTTCAAGGAGCGTCTCAGTATTCTGACAGTCGGAGGTACGGTCACACAAATCACTTCCGTCAGCTCTCCTGGTCCTGTTCCCCGTTTCACTTCCCACTCCCACATTTTGTTTGTGGTCTAGCTTTGTCTGAGATAGTCAGTAGACAAAGTAGTTAGTGTTTTGTGGTTCCGGTCTTAAATGCATCAGACGGGATGATCCACACTTCACTTCCGAGTCCTGTTGAATTATTAAGACCATTAGCCAGCTCATAGTCTCGGAAGCCTGACGGTCACATTACACACATGCAGACATGGGTGTCCTCATGAGGGTGGGATCTTTACCTGCATACTGCAGAGAGATGTGGCAGACTGCAGGCCAGGCATCACTTGCTGTGATGGTTAATAGTTTGCCCTTTCTTCCACCTTCTGGCTTTGACATGGAGAGAATACCCTCTCAGACAAATCATCATGCCCATTAGGAAAATGTAGTCATTGACGTATCATTTCATAGAGTACAGTTAATATACTTCGTTCTCAATCAGACATTCATAAGAAAGCTGCCATTGTCTTTCACATTGGCCTTTCTGTGCATTCAATTGGTGCTTTAGATTGTTTCAAATGGGTAAATATGTTCTAGTTGGTGATTGTTGGTGAGTTTCACTTGTGCTTGGCTTCTGTTACTGGCCAAGATTTATTTCTTGACGCAGCCAGGAGGTTGTCATTTTGGAGAATGCTTTAGGTATGTTACAGCTGTCAAGACTCTGTTTAATGGTTCATGGGCTTTTTTTATTAGCGAAATAAAATTCAAATATTAATCATGTTGTTTCATTTTCTGTTTTTCAGAGTTTAAGTCGTATTTTAAAACTTGTCCGAAACACCGGGAAAGTGGTAATAAGTGAAGTGTGCTCTGTCTTGAATGCATTTGGAAGGGGTCCCTCTGCCTGCTTTCTGGGACCTCAGCCCACACATGCTGTGTGAAGTAAGCAGTGAAGCAGCGTTTGCTTACACCAGGGGGAGTCACCACTGCTCTGTAAAAATTAACACATTGGAATCAATGTGTTAATGAGGTGACCACCCACGTGGTGGCGCTGTGTGTAATCCTGCCATGTTGGTTCTGTGTGAGTCACATGAGCTCACTTGGACCACTTCAGAAAACCCTGCCGTGTTTGTGCTGGCACTTTAGGCCGTAGGGTGAGGCTTGTATTGCTGCTGAAGGCACTGCTCTCATTGCATGTCTGCTTCTGCTAAGTAGCCTGAGGAGATCCTGTCTCTTCGGAGTTGAGCGCTGGCGTTGAGCAGGTATCCTACCCCCTCACCTCTGGAGACCATCTTCATGCCTCGAGGCAATTGGGGTGCCTCCCAGTCGTTCACTTTGTCACAGGACCGCTCTTTCTGCCCATCTGACTGGTTGGCTGGCTGCAGTTGTACTCTTCTGCCATTTCTGCTGTCCATCTTGGAAGAAGATGCCAGAATCCAAGACCGCCACCCCTGTGATATTTGCTTATCATACGTAAATGGTTATTTCCTTCGTGTTGTGACAAGGATCGGTTAGGATTTTCACTCTACCTCCATTTGGCAAAACATTCTCATTTTTTTCCTTCCCTCTTATTCTGGCCTTGGGTCAAATACATGGTGATATCTACATGCTTCACATTCCTACCCACCTACCCTGTCTTCTCCTTCTGTCCCACATTCTCTTTCCTGTCTAACTTCCTCTCTGTCTCTTGGCATGTGGTGCTCTGGTTGAAGCTGATCACACTAAAGACTTAATCCAAGTTGTGTTCGCATCGAGAGCTCCTTGGAGATTTACTACCAAATCTGGAAGCTTAAAATATCAAAACATACAAATCGAGGATTTATTTCATCCCAGACAAACATTGGAAGTTTTGGGGTGGCTTTTGTTCTGGGTTCATTCATATTGCTGTTGGCTAATATCCTGTGAATATCTTCATTAAAGTTGCTTTTAATATTGTCATAATATTAAGGACTTCAACAGCGTGAAAGAGCATGAAATGTTGAGGGAGGGTTTCTTTTTTATGAACTTATAGGAAAAGACAAAATAAAATTTAATCAGAATGTTTGACACCTGTTTTTTTTCTTAGACGCTGAAACAGGTGCCTTTTTAATGGCTTCCGTAGGGAATTTTTTCCCAAACCTGAGTCTTACCCTGCCAGTGCTGATAATAACTAAAGGTCAGAGTTGCCTTTGGAAACCTAAAGGTGCAGCTGCTTGGCTCTCTGGCCTGCAGTGCTGAACATATTGTTCTGCCCATGTGCTGCTGTTTCCTGCTTGCTGCATTGGCTACATGAGTTTTGTGTAAAACACAATGGGAAAGGTATTGACGTGGAGAGTTTATGCTAAATTGCATTCAGTCATCAGTACTTCTTAGGACGAAATTACCTGGATTTCATAATAATGTTTTTCCATGTTTAATAAATGTGAATTTTATACTAGATTGCGTACTTTAACTTTGCATACGTTATCATGTTGGGGATCCTAAAGCAGAGCTAAAAGTAAGTGAATGAAAGGCTGTATTGATACATGGAAATATTAACCGTATCAAATCGTTGTAGTATGTGGACATGTGCCCTACCAGTCAAAAGCAAAAGAATGCTTCTGTTGTAAAGTAACAGACAGATGGTGAGTTGTAGTCCTGGTTTGTCAGAGGATGCTGGAGGTTTAGTGTTTAGGGTGAGACAGGAGCCTGCTGTCATCACAGGGGGAAGGGGAGTGACTGACTGTTGGGGTGAGTGGCGTGGTCAGGATAAGGCCTTCACGGTCGTGTGTGCGCGCTGAGGTGTGAAGATGAAGGGGCAGCCATGCGTGGCCCCATGTCACCTGTGATTCCTGCTAGCACCATGCTTTGTGGATGCCAGACTGTTCAGGTGGTATTGTTAAGAATCATTGGTAAAGACCCCAGGAATGTGCATGTTGGTACAGCAGATCTGTAATTCTAAAGGCTTTTCTCAACTCTGTTGTGCATGTAATTCTGTAGCCTGACATGAAAACCTCATTTTTTGAGTCACTCAGAAAGGAATCATTACCTTGGGATCTGCCAGCTTAGCTTTGCCTTTGGGAAAATGCCAGTCTTTTGATTAAAATTTTAAGCTTCAGACATGATTATCGAAATATTAATGTCTCACTTTTTTATTCATATTTTTTATATTATTTTTCTAACCCACAATTTCTGGTTGCTCTTCTCGCTGGCACACTCTCCCCCTCAATCTGCTCTCCATTTGATATTTACACATCTGTCCGTCACACATCTCACAATGGCTCTCTGCCGCCATTGTATGGTTGATTCCCTTTCGCTCTTTGTCTGTCTTCTGTCCTACTCCGTCTCCTCACTGCCTTGCCCCATTCCGCACGGCTAACTCATTCTGGGTTGTATTTTGTATTTTCGCCTCCCGATGTTTTGGCCTTGATGGCTTGTGTTATGTTCCCTTTGTTCTCTTTCTTTTTGTTTTGTTTTGTGATTCTCCCACAATTCCTCATCAACCTCATTACCCACATTCCTTCCTCCCCCCCCCCCCCCCCCCCCCCCCCCCCCCCCACCTTCTTGTCCTTTTGTATCTCCCATCTCCGGTGATGAACCCAATGCGGACCTCAGGGTTCTATGGGCTGGAAGAGTCCGACCTGGATAAGGTGTTTCGCCTGCCTACCACTACCTTCATCGGGGGTAATGAGAGTGCCCTGCCCCTGAGAGAGATCATCCGACGGCTGGAGGTGCTGCACCCTGTCTGCTGCACTCTGAAACGTGCATGACTTATTAAACATTGTGTTCCCCTTTGCTGAAGCCTCTGACAATATAAAAATTTACTACTTAAAATATAACATTTATCAAATAGGGGGGGAAAAGACAACATATGTTCGTCTGTCACCATTGACTGTTAAGTTTGGAGGCCTGATGGAGGTTCATCTAAACATAGGCATCTTCACCAAGGGTTTGCCATTTCTGCAGATGGCATACTGTCAGCACATTGGGGTGGAGTTCATGTTCATCAATGACCTGGACCAGTGTCAGTGGATCCGGCAGAAGTTTGAGAAACCCGGGGTGATGCAGTTCACTCTGGAGGAGAAGAGAACGCTGCTGGCCCGCATGGTCCGCTCAACCAGGTTGGTGACCTCCCCCTTGCCCTGCCCTCTAAAGCGTGCCATCGCGAAAGGGGGTTGTTGCACTGAGCTTTTGCCATTTTTCCAATTTTCTATGACTAAAGGGACCAAAAGTGTCCTCTGACATGTTCCTCCATGTGATATGCTACAGATTTGAGGAATTCCTGCAGAGAAAGTGGTCATCTGAGAAGCGATTTGGCTTGGAGGGGTGTGAGTCTCTGATACCTGCCCTCAAGACCATCATCGACAAATCCAGCGAGAACGGCGTTGAGAATGTCATCATGGGCATGCCTCACAGGTGAGGAGAACGGCCCCAGTAATCAATACTCTACATCATAAGTTGGGTAGAAATCAATGGACCTGCTTCAGGGATAAAGATGAGTGACTCCTAGATGAAGGGTGCTGGTGAGTACTTATCAATTGCCAAGACTGATTGGCTTCTTCATTCTTTTCACCTGGACTAGAGGTCGCCTCAACGTCTTGGCCAACGTGATCCGCAAGGAGCTGGAGCAGATCTTTTGTCAGTTCGACTCCAAGCTGGAGGCAGCAGATGAGGTCTGTTTCTTTACTCTGTGGTTTTGTGTCCTTTACCATCTCTTAATGCTGATTTATCTGCTTGTCTTTGGTTGGACTTCAGCAGAGTGGCTCTAAAGCTTGTTTGACTCTTCCCTAGTCAGGGTGTATTTTCTCTGATACAGGACATGTTTATTCATGGCTCTCTTGCTGTCTCCCTGCCTTGCTTTAGGGGTCTGGCGATGTAAAGTACCACTTGGGTATGTACCACCGGAGAATCAACCGAGTGACGGATCGCAACATCACTCTGTCTCTGGTGGCCAACCCCTCCCACTTGGAGGCTGTGGATCCCGTGGTGCAAGGGAAAACCAAAGCTGAGCAGTTCTACTGTGGGGATACTGAGGGCAACAGGGTACAGACTGCTCATTTCAGCCCTTGTATGAACCATATACCTTTGTAGGGGTCTGTCTACATGTGTCTCTCATCTCTGTGAGCCAGCTGATGCAAGGGCAGCAATCTGTCTTTCAGGTGATGTCCATCCTGCTGCACGGCGATGCTGCCTTTGCTGGCCAGGGCATCGTGTACGAGACATTCCATCTAAGTGATCTGCCATCCTATACCACCCATGGCACGGTGCACGTCGTCGTCAACAACCAGGTCAGCCTGGCCACTCAGACACTCAGGGCATACATCCAGATGCACTGTATGGTGTGTGGACACCAGCTTGTCCACCATTCCAAAATCAAGGATATTTATATTGGGTTGGGCCTCCCTTTGCTATAATAGCCTCAGCTCTTTTGGGAAGGTTTTTCAATAGATGTTGGAACATTGTGGCTGGTATGTGCTGCCCTTTAGGCTGGGTATTGATGTTGAGTGACCAGGTCCCTTTCAGTTTGTGTGGTCTACCACTTCACAATTGAGCTTGCCCCCTGTGTTTCCACTTTAGTCACTTGTGTGGTGCTTTTCCACTGGCCTACAGGAGCCAGCCGCTAGCATGTCTGTGAGAATCACGGTGTTACATCAGCATCAAACGCTAGTGGAACTAGCTTTAGTTTGCATTACGAATCAATTTGTTCAGCTGTTCTGAAGAACCAGGTTGGAAATTTTCATGTTCCCAATTATCGGGAATGCATCAATACATTGCAATTGGGGTGGGGGGTCGTCCCAAAAAAATCAAATTGCAGTCTTTATAACACACAATTGCGATCCACTATCTTAATTGCGATGTCTTGCCAGTTTTGGAATGTACTGTCAAGAATAATTAGACTTGAACAAACCTAAGTAACAACTTATCTGTTAGCACCATTTAAAACACAACATTGCATTAAAGACACTATTTTCAAAATGGTAATTAAATCCTGAGTTAAACTTTATTTGAAATATTAAACAAAGTTGTCGGATGTTTCCTTTTAAGGTGGTCGAATACATTTGTTGTATTACCTCCAGAAGTGCCAACCGTGGCCCAGTAGAGTTTACAGATACCTTTGCTTTATGAAATTTCTGACTCTGCATATGCGATTTGCACCCCGCATGTCTGCGCAGGCGCAGCGTTACGCTTTACGGCATATTTTGTGACAGTGCCCAATTTTGTGCCGGTTTGTTTCACAACATTTTCCTGAGCGCACTTGATCCCCGTAATAATTTTTTCACTACATCAGGTTCATTTTACAGACTGCTTGTGAGCAGTTTCTACCAGCCCAGAATGGAGAATTAAACCACATATTCTGATTTTGGATTACAGTGTTTCCTCATCTATCGCGGGGGTTGCGTTCCAGAACCCCCCGCGAAAGGTGAAAATCCGCGATGTGTAAAACATATGTTTATATGGTTATTTTTGTGTATTTTAAGCCCTTATAAACCCTTTATATTCTCTTAGATATTAGGTAAGAT
>JAAGVU020000040.1:15790899-15801577 GCA_011763525.2 Mormyrus iriodes | reverse complement strand
GTTCTTTCAGCAACAGCACAGCAGGCATCTTGAAAGCTTTGATCCCCCTGATCGCTGACTTACAGTGTTATAGCCCAGGCCTGCCAGCTGTGTCACGTCGCTGGCCCGGCTGGTCTCAGGAAGGCCTAGCAGCTGCCGCTGCCCTCCTACATCGTGCTGTCAGCTCACCAGCTTCCCCAAGCCAGCTTTTACATGTTTTCGCTTTATTTTTACTTTTCGAGGTTTATGGCTTTTCTTAATTGGATGAGGTTCTTGTTTTTCATGGTCCCGGTTTGGCTGGTAGCAAGGTGCTGTCGAAAACCATGGCTTTGGATTTAAATTCTGGTTTCAAAACAAAAAGCTGCTGTGCACATTTTCTCCCTCATACTATGTTGCTAATGAGAGGGGCTGAAATACCAAGGATATGGAATGGCTCAAAAAAACTAACTTGTATGACTTGCATTTGTATCTGTATATAAATATGCCCACAAGAGATTGTACATTGTGAATACAGGGAATGGGGTGACATCAGTGGGGCAAGAGCTGACAGGGAGTGAAACTGAGCGTCACTCTCAAGGGTAAGCGGCTCAGCAGCACTCCTCAGCGCCCCCTGCTGTCTGCTTCCTCAGTCTCCCTCACAGCAGTGATTTTGGCGCATTAAGGTTCCGCTCCCTTGCCCTCCCCTTTTACTAACCCCTCTCTGTTCCCCTCCCGCTGTGCCAAAAACTGTAATTTTACCTAAATTAAGTCTATTTCTGGAACTAGGGAAATCCATTTTCCTATGTCATGGAAATATTTCCATGACATAGGACTGCAGAAACACACACTCTGGATCTTTACGGGACAAAACCACCATCTTATTTATTTTCCACATAGTCCATTAAAATTTTATTTCATTGTACTTTGCTTCGTTCAATAAAACATTGTCTTCTCATAATTGTGCTATTCTTTGTTTTCTGATGTTTATTCTTTGCTGCGATTTGAGTCTACCTAAGAATGAATGAGCGATAACCACGCGGTAAATTCCTGAACATCTAACTCAGAGGGGATTAAATGGTCACGCTTTTGAAACAAACTTTTGGGAGACCACATTAAATGATGTACCTAAGACTTTTCGGAGTTTTTATGTAAACGTTTCTGTCGAGAGAAGTACATGCAAATCGCGAGTGTGGTTCGCGTATTTAACTTCCCACTCCCGCAACGGGTCGTTTAGGGTATTTTTATATTCACGTAGGGTAGCGATGTGACCCTAACTATTCAAATCTCACCTCAACATGCAGCTGAACGACAATGAGGCAGCTTTGCTTTGACCTCAGAACTGCTTAGGCGGCACTTAGCAAAGCTTCAGTTATCCCATTGTGTTTTAAAGGGCTGAAATAATTTCCAGATAATACGCTACATATTATTCAACTTGTCTCGAAAATATTTGGGACTGCAGATGTGGTCTTTCGTGTTGAATAATCGCTCCTTTTTTCTAATCTTTGAAAACTTTATACTAGGCTGATACTAATACAGAGCAGTTGCAATATCGGAACTTTGAAACTACTGACGAGAAATACTGGTTTAAACAATACTGGTTTAATCTATTAATTACCCTGTGGTAAAATAGTTTTGGCAGTCGACGCTTAAATGAGGTTTAAACACGTTAAAAGGAGGAGACGTCCAAGTTTGTTGAAATGTCACAATTTACCTACTGTATGCTTTGGCCGCTAAGTGGCAGTCGTGTCAAAATTGACAGTATAAATAGTCTAATTCGCTACGACTCCTCCCGATGAACATATTTTTGTCTGCTTTGTTTTGGCGAAATGGCTATCAAATAATTTGATTTTAACACAGTTAATGTTTTGTTTTTTTTTTTACACCTGAAGTATTCGGGAAATACTCGTTTTAGGCAGCACTCTTAATTGCTACATTGTTCATGAATTATGCGTTTCCCGGCGCCGAATTTAGGGAATCCAAAGCATACACCGAGTTAACGACAAGATAAAAAAAAAAAATGTATACAATATTTTGAATTTCTATGCGCCCGTATTAGTCATTAAAATTTACGCTATATGTGTGAATAATCTTAAGCAGTTTTATATTGCTAATATTACTATTTTATTATTGGATGCCTTGCCATATGGAAGTGTATCCTAATAACTTATCCTGGTTACTCCTTTGCTTGGATCGTCGTGATTTTTTGTCCTCGCTGCAATCTGCTGCAATTACGTCATCGGAATGTTGTGCATGCTCGAGCAAAGACCATGCACTCAGACGCACAGTCCGCGCAAATCCTCCAAAACAAAATAAAAGCGCTTGCATTCCTCATTTTAAGGATTTTTCTTAGCGTGGGGGTGTTTGTTTTACGTTATTTTCTGCTGGTTTTATCGAAATAAGATCATTGCCACTTCTACTACTGTTTTTTTCCCTGAAGTCATCTAGACACCTGGAGGACGGCTTTTCAGGATGCGTGAAACTGCGATCCTGAGTTACTGCATTATTTGTGGGTAGTTTGCATCGATATACTGACTTACCGCGAATTCATACTTTTCAGCATATTTAGAGATCGATGCTTAGTTTTATATGTATACGGTTTAGTTATTCTAATTGTTAATGTCACACTCGTGTTGAATTTGTAACTATATGAACGCATTTGACAAGTCGAGAATGTATTTTAGGATTAGTAATCTGAGGGCTACCATCGATCAAAGCTCCGTATGATTGGAAGCACTGTGGGTACGTTCGAAGTGACTTCCTTAGGCAGCGGACACTGGCATAAGGCGAGTAGGAGTGCAGAAAGGGAGACAGTGAGCCATGAAATTACTTTATGTATATATATATTTTTTTTTTTTTAACGAATAAGTAGCAGAGGTGCTCATGGTGACCAATGTTACCTTGGTTACAGGAAGACACATTTTTGTCACGTGTGCCCATGGAAAATTAATGCTTTAAAAATTCTATTGACGTAAAAGTCTGTAGGTCAGCTTCACCTGAAGCTGGGTGGGAGACAGATTTTGTCTGCAGAAGACATAACGAACCTCTTAATAAATATCATTCATATGTTTATTAGATGTGATGTTAATGACAGCCTTTTCCTGCCTTGCCTGACTGCATCTCTATTTAGTTCCTTACATTTGATGGCACATGACCCATCCCCATTGGCAGAGATCACTCCAGGCAAGAGAAACAACAGCTTGTTTTGAATTAGACAGGGCCAGTGTGTGTGTCAGATGGTTCCCCCCAAGGGCTCTTCACTGGCCGATGTCCTCCACTTCATGCTGCATCACATGACCTGCACTCATCGCTCGCTTTCATTTCATTGGGTGTATTGTGCATGGCTGTACTGGTCACTCACAATGACACCCCTGTGCGCACTGCTGCTGTTACCGTGGCAGTCTCCTGCCAGCGTGGGGCAGACCTGGCCCACCTGCATCACCTGACACCACTGCAGATCCTGCTTCTGTGTTTACTATGGGATTGTTTCTGCTGTGGAATCATTTTCTTAGCTCCTTAAAGCCCTTGATAATCTCTTTCATCTGAACTGGCTTTATTCTGTAATTACACCCGTCATAATAAATTACAGTGAAGTCAGTTTTATATGTTAGTGTAATGCTGCTCTATTAATGGACGCATTAACAAAGCTACAAGGCAATAGGTAGTCAGAAGGGAAAAAATGCTATTTTGACCACCAATTACAGGTGTCCAGTTTCATTCAGATTCCTGAACAATGTTTGGTTGTTTTTAGATTACGATTAAGTGTCCTGTTTACTTAACTTGTCCGATACTTATGCCGTTCAGGGCTAAATTCGGCTGACCTTCAAACAGCAGTGCACGGGAGCTCGCCCACGTTCATCCCTGAAGGAGAGCATGCAATCCGTCACGGTAAAGTATGTCCGTTAAGGCGGGGCCGCCTCGCTGCTCAGGTGAAGCCACGCCCACAGCTGGCGCGGTCCCAGCGATGTGACAGGGAACAGCAGGTCAAAACCAGGCCGACGTTGTATGCATCTGTTGGGGGGGAACAGGCAGGAGGAAGCCACCCCACCCCCAAATCAGTTCCCCCCTGAGGTACTAATCTGTTACCACCGGTCAGCGACTTCCCAGGAATGTCTGATTTCTGGCCAGAATGAAGAAGTCATTGAATCGGAATGTAAAGAGAGTTGGCTAACAATGAAAAAATGTATAAATTATTGACTTAAAAAGGCTCGAAAAGGGAGCAGCTCTGCCTGCCGTGCCTGCGCTGGTGCACGCCTGGATCCCTGCGAACGCTCCCACCGGCTGTGCTATCCGGGAGAAGGCCGGCGGGCAGGAGGCGCCGTCACCCTGCCTCTGTCGTTGTTCGCATGAAAAGAAGGTGCCGTGTCATGCGCGCGACACCGCGCTCCCCCCAGGAGCTTCTCTGTAGTTCTGTGTGCAACGTATTTAGCTCCCAGTGAGGTTGCACAATAGTTAACTGGCAGTTAGCTCTGCAGCGGTTAACAGACATGCCCCAATCGCTCAGTATCGGAAAGGTTTTTGACCCTGATACAGAATGTGCTGTGTGTGCGTGCCTGTATGTCTTGGGGGTAGTGGTTGGTCGTGCTAGTCTATGACAGTGTTTAATGATTGCAGTAGCTTGGAGTAGTGACTGCGCGGCAGGTTAGGCTTGGCCGCCAACGGAGAGGGGGTGGGGGTGCGAGGAGCGCTGCTCCTGTGTCAATGGACTGGGAAAAATGAGGGAAGGGCAAAGAATGCGAGCAGGGCATCTGTTTCCAGGGCAACAAGGAGCTGCAGATTACAAGGGTGACCGAGAAAACTGTCTGACTTACATCGAGGCGCATTGCCAAGCACACATTTACCCCCCCCCCAGTGGAACGGTGAAACGTACGCACTTTGGAATTACGCCTTTTTCCGCAAATATGATGTCACGTACAGACTAACCAGCATCCCGAGAACGCCGTCGGCAGTTTGATGGACTTATTGTTTTTTAAAAATCTTTTTATGCCTAGATGCCAATCTGGTTTGACGCTCTTCATGGCAATCTGTAGTCTTTTTTTAACCAAAGCAGTCAGCTGACTTTTCTCAGTAGTATGCAAGGGCCAGAGCAGGGCTGGAATAAAGCCCTTGAGAACCTGGAGTGCGAACTGCTGCCTTTGCCAGGACTCTCTGCTCATTGGAAATGCAGATCCATTGTTCCTCTTGCTGCAGCTTCAGCCTAGCCGTACACCAGCATTCCGATTCTCTGCTGGCTAATTCCCATGTTTGGCTACAGCGGTTGCAGGCAGATCAGACCACTTACAACAATGCAAAAAGGGGGTCTGAAAGGGCATTTTATTTCTCTAAGATTAACCGCGATGCTGATATATCTATCCTGTTTCTCCCTACATTAAAATAATAAATAACATAACATTGTTTCAACTTTGTATCTTTAGCCCTCATCATTCCAGGATGTCTTTTGTCACACTCCTTCTCTTACCCCCCATTTCTGAAATGGTGCAGCCCGATCCGTTTTTTAAACTTTAGCTGGTCTCTTATTGAGTCAGTGTCTAAGAAACTTATTTTCTTGTTTCGCTATATATAACTATACCAGACGTAAGCTCGTTAGGTGGCTACTTTATAATCTAAGAATTTCAATTAGTTGTCACACGTGGTGCAGGTACTGTTGAAAGTCTTATGTTGAGTTCAACATTTTTTTTCCACATTCTCTTTGACACCAAAGATATCTCAACCGACTGCTGAGATGTGGTTGATGACTCACTCAGATGTGGCAGTCTGCAGGAAGACAGCACAGCTAGGGATGAATTCTTGCTACTACTTCTTAGCTTTTTTTCAATGGTTTTACTTCACTGAAATTTAACAAGTTATGTAGCAGGAAATTCCTTAGAACAACAATTTAATGAAAATTCAGTTTAATTATAGCATATGCTGAAGAACATATGAAGTTGGTGTGTAAATATATTAGTTGTATGCACGTACATATTATTTTTTAGCGTTTTATACAAAAAAACAAATCTAAACATTGCATGCAACATGACATTTTCTATTACTGATTTCAGCATATAACCTGTTTCTGACAGTGTCCTCTAGCTTTATGGTGTCCTTTAACATCTTTTAAATACACTGCTTAAGGGCCATGCGCAAACTGAAGGTTATACCTGCTGCTATTTGGTTTTTCAAACTGATTTTACTATTTTCCTTAGTGAAAATGCCAGTAGACTTTAGTCTTTACCCTGACTTGGTAAACAGAAGTGTATGGGGTGGATGTTACAATGTATATGCAAATTGTGTGTGTGTGCCCTGCAATGGGTTGACACTCCGTCCCAGGTTAATCCTTGCCCTGTGCCCATAGGCTCTGGACCCCGATGACCCTGCATTGGACAACTGGGTATAGAAAATGAATAGATAGGGTGGATGTTATTCCTATTGCAAAACAAGTTCAGATGTTGAGAAACTGATATGAAACATCATTTAAAATTACACTGAAATGATTGAGTACTGGACTTTCTTCTTAAGGATGACCAATTGTGCTATAACAAAATTCCAGGGTCCAGTGTGAAAGTGTGCTAAAAGACTGAGGAAATCAGTCAAGTTTTATTGTGTTCCTTAGTGGTGCTGTCGTTTTAAGGGGGCAATATTTAGTCTTGATCTATTATATTTTCTATTGGAAAGATCCGATCATGAAAAACTGGAAGATGTGGACTTGCTTGTTCAGGAATAGTTAACAAAGATTGGAATAGTATCTTGTGTTTACGTTTTTATTTATCATAATATGTTTGCTCAGCAGAGCCTTTATTAAAATTTATTTGTCCCAATTTGTTTAAGACATTATTACTTAAACAACAATTAAACAAAGTCTGGTTTTCCTTAAATGTGGCTACTTTAGTTATTTTCATAGTTTTTCTGTAATAACTTTTTTTTCTGTAAATATGCATAAACAGGAAAAATAGGCTGCTATCATTTTTACAGTAGGCCTAATACAACTAATATTACTTTGTCACTGGTTGCCTTTGGGCAGCAAGTAGGTCAGAAACTTAACTTGTGATTGACAGTCCGAGTAGTACCAAAAGAGCGGCTCGCTGCAGTACTGTAGGATTAAGACATTTCTGAAAGACAGCCCACTGTTTATACCGCTAGGGCGTCAGATTATCAACCATTTTAGGAAAAAAGTGTCCTCTAAGCACACATGTAAAGCACGTATTGACGTTCGCATTTTTGAAGGCAAGCGTATCGTCGTTGGGTTTTACCAGCTATTCGCAAACAACAGGATTTATTTTTTTTTAATTTGTATGGTTGACCATTTTTTTATATAGGAAGCTGAAAATTCGTCTTTTGTTGTCGACCTTCAGAAACTTCCTGTAGTATTTAAATAATCTTAAAACAACCAATGGAGTCAAAGCGGGTGTTACTATTGCGGGGATGGAGCTCCTTAATGACAAAGAAAATACGTATTTGTTAGATACAACGTCAAACTAATTTAAACTATGCAAGTTGTTTTATCCATTACTCTGGTCTGCGATGAGAAGAACTGGAGAAAATAAAAAAGTGAGAATGTAGAAAGCTCATCGTCTCCATGGTCTCATGAATAAATTATGGTTGGGCATTGTGCAGCAGAAGGCGGTATCTTCAGAGGCTAGGCGAGCCGTGCGGGGAGTGTGGAGGAGTGCGCGGAGCCCTCGATCCGCTCCGGCAGCGCAGTGCTGACTGCGCCCTACACGTCCGGGGAGCTCCAGTGCGCACCAGCCGGACCAGTCCGGATTTGCGATCTCTTTTTTTTTTTTATTGCTCAAAGCTAGACCTGGTCCTGTACGGCGCTCACCTTAAATCATATTTTCTAGTACCTTTGCGATGGAAAGCAAAACTTTGCTGGTCAAGGTAAACGACGGTGACAGATAGCTGACAGAAAGTGAGCGCACGAACTTGTAGGCAACCGGCGGTAAATATATAAAGCTCCATCTGATATAGATGTGCCAGAAAAAGTTTTTGACTTTATAAGACTGGTGCACCATTATTCGAAATATTTGCATGTGATTGGTGTGTTTCATCGTGGACTACAGCAGCAGCAGCAGGATCAGCGGACCGACCTCGGGCAGTTCCGAGCCGAAGGTAAGAGCGCAGCTGCCGCCCGGAGCGCGCGGTCTCCCCTGCTGACTCTCCAGTGGACGGTTGTCCTTCGTTTTTCCCGTATCGCGGCGGTGATCGCTCACGAGAAAGTGGCCGCCATAACCCGATCTATCCACGGCACCTGGCCGGGAGGTCGGCGGCCGCGGCAGGCTTGCGTCGCTCGGCCGGCGGGGTGGGCACCGGTCCGGTGTAGCCCGGTTAGGAAGCCCGAAGGCATTCCGTTTGCTGAGCCCATGTGTGTGACATAGTATCCATCCGGTTTCGTTTGGTTAAAAGGCAAAACAGCTTATTCTTGTAAAAATGCGTCCGTGTTACCGCGAAAGGGAGACAAAATGTCTTCCTTTGTTATTTGGTTGCGGGGACGCGGTGTGGAGCGGCGATGCTGCGAGCTGCAGCTCGGCATTACGACCGGAGCCCGCACCTCGTCCGCCTTTTAGCTCCCTGTCTCATTCGGGTTGCAACCCTTCACTCCCGCATTTATGCGAAGCTTCCCCGGTTGAGGATCGATATGGTTGTTCGGGGTGAGTCGTCGTGTTTCCTGGAAAGTGTTGTCGCTGTCTTGTGTTGCACTTTTTTTTTTTCCAAATCCCCGATCACCGCGGAGGTGTGCACCCAGCCGCGCGGTTAAAATTTAACGCGTTTGGCCATTGTGTGTCCAGGTGCCGCTGCCCCTGTCTGCTGTGGCCGGTATAATCCGTATGTTTTATTGTCATCTGTGATGTTATACCCCATAGACCGCACAATGACGTGCATCCCTAAGTTTGCATCAAGGCCCCTGTTCTTTTATGACACTTCTATTCAATTCAGTTGCTGTAAGTGTGTAACTATTAATATGTAGTCGCCCTCGAGAGAAATTAATACATACATATTTTGCTTATTTTGACATAATTGCGTATGATTTGTCATTATATTGCAGTGCCAGTGTGCAATCATAAATGCAAATTGAAAGGCTGTATGATTAAAATGACATGTAGCAGACCTAGTTTTTAACTAACCTAGGCGGTTAATCAGTAAAATTGGCAGAACTTACTTAGGAAAGAGGCCTGTCTGCAGCCTTCACTCTCCATTTCCCTGGCTTCCAGCTATGCGCCGACCCAGAGGGTTGTGAGCTCGGGTTCCCCCCCAGCCCCAGCTGCAGCCACACTTGCCTGTTGTGAGGTACGCTCATCTAACCCTGAATTGATGTGGAAAAGCGCCGATCCCCAGTGGCCCCGGTGTACCTCAGGCCATGTGAAGAGGTAGCTTGATAGGCAAACAGTGCCTGACTTTTATTGAAAGCTTCTCTTCGGAAGGGGTTTCGGTGAATTATTAATGGTGAGATATTGCTCCCTGTGGGAGCTCATTTGGTTTGTAGGGTTAAATGGTTCTGTTCTACTCCACTTCTTTCGTCTGCTGATCTATTCAGATCAAATTAAGAATAAAAGATAAACATTTATTGAATGTGCAGCTTTGACCTTGACTTTTTGTTGAAAAGTTGTATAACTATGTATGTACAGCAGAGTGATCTCTCCGTGATTAATTACCAGGATTGTCAGTGGAATGGCTGAAATCAGTCCCGTTCAGCATGTCCAGCACCCGCAGTGGTTCATAAGGAAGTAACTTCTGATGGCGTTACTATACTCTTGTGTGTGTATTCTGGGGTCTTGGCTGTTGTGTTGCACTACATTGTTTTTGCTTCCTGAACTCTCTGATATGAAATTGCTGTGTGCCTTTGAGGAAAGTAACCCCGGGCCCTTAGCTTTATAGCCTAAAATTTTTGATCGACACTTTTCCTGAATCTAAAAACGAAAGTGTGTGTAACAGAGTTGTTGAGTTGTCGTCCTCAATCTCACACCACTGTGCAGTATGCTGATGCAGATCACTGATTTAATTTGACTTTTATTTCAGCCCCCCACCCCAGAAAAATAGCCACTTCTGATCCCAATAGTGATTGAGAAAGAAGTTTGATACCCCATAGTTATCAGAACATGTCAAGTCTGAATGTGCCCCTCCACAATGATGTTCATGGACCTCAAATGACTATATGGTTTTTGATGTGATTTCATGATGGTTGTTGTTCGTAAGCCTCAGCACAGGAAAAATTATTATAGTAAACTCTCGAACGTTGCAGACCATATCAGTGGATGGCAGGTCTGGAAAGTTGTTGCTATTGGTGCTAATATGTAGCTTAATGAGCAGTTAGTGTAGGAAGCGCTAGGATTTCTGTGGTGTTTGTGAGCAGTTTTTAATCAGTGTATTGGCTATGGTGTGTATTTTGGTGGTATTTTCTCATGCCATTTTCAAGTTACAAAATTTTGTCACTCACCCAGTTATGCTCAGTACAATGTGCAGTGAAATGCGTTATTGTCTAACTCCAGACTGTGAATGAGGGACATGCGTATAAAGGACATGAGTGTAAAGAAACAGACGTTAACTATAATCATAAATTCATGGGGTGTGCAATTGGTAGTAAAGTGGCAGGTTATGCGAGAATCTAAGAGTAAATAAGTATTTACATATGTACACTGTGGATGTGTAAATCAGGTAGGCTGGGATGCTGGTTGTCCATCCATTTTCTATAACCGCTTATTCCATATGGGTCGCGGGGGGTCCGGAGCCTATCCTGGAGGCTGCGGGCGCA
>JAAGVU020000040.1:15720371-15786615 GCA_011763525.2 Mormyrus iriodes | reverse complement strand
ACCCTCTCTTACCTGCCAGTCTGTGATGCATCCCTGGATCCCCCCCCACCAAAAATGTGTGTGTACTGCTCCATTGAGACACTGGGGGGGGGGGAGTCCCTGAGTGGAGCCCCTCCCCCATGAGCTAGAAGAGGAGCTCCGCCCAGTGATGTGTCCTGTGTACATGTGGCTGCATGTTACATGCGTTGCCCCGCAGTAAGTGCAGCCGCATGCTAGAGGGTGTTGGGGGGTGAGCGTTTCTACTGAAGGCAGTCCCGAGCACTGTGTGGACTGCCAGATGGGTGGCAGGATCAATCAGGTGCCTTTGCAGGGGGTGTCTCAATTACACACTGGGAGTGGGGGGCAGAACCTTGGGCACCTGACGACCCTCCCCCTGCTGCGTCTCGTCTGCTAGTGGCATGTCTTGCAGTACCCCCCCGTTACCGTGGCACTGCCTGGCCACCCTCTTATCACACCTCTCCCACTGCAGTCCCAGATAATTATGCTAATGTGACCCAGTCTGAGTATTATGGTATAATGAAGAGTATCAATACTCGTCCTCCGTGCGTCCTGCCTCATCTGTGGAGAGCTGCTTTCGTATCATGTTTGGCGCAATGTCTATTTTTTTTATTTTTTTTTACCCTGCGATGTGGTCGTTGTTGGCTGCAGGGGGGCTGGGAGCATTTTCTGCAGCACTGATTCCTGTGTCCCAGGCATCCCTTCTTAACTTTCTGGCGGCTGGGGGAGGGGGTGCACATTTAAATATAATTTGAAGACTTTAAAATTCCCAAAGCTGGCAGGGAAATCCAGAAAGGGCACTTGGTGGATTACTGGCCCGTTCCTCTGAGCCAGGCAGGCGGGGTGACCCAACTGTGCGGTGCAGAAAGTCCAGCTGCTGGGAAGGCCCCCTCTGATGGGGGAATCCGCGCTCAGGAAGCCAGTGACCTGCACTTATGGGAAAGTCAGACGTGACAAAGCAGAGTGGGGGGATTGCAGAACACGCCAGCTGCCCCGGCGCTCACTCGCACACAGCTTTTAGCAGACGCACTACGCTGCCGCAGCCCAGGGACTGACTCCATAGCCCACGGATGTTCGTGGTTTGTTGTGTCAGCTGACTGTCAGGATCACGGCACCACCCTTCAGGAGAGATGCGCCCCTTCTTCAAACAGAAAGAGAGGGTATGTCCCTGATGATTCTGTTAAGGCCGGCCTGCTGCGTGGCCAACAGTGGGGGCTCAGTAATGGGCGGGAGAGAGAGTGCAGAACCAAAGATCGGGACCCGTGGGGTCACGACACCAAAAGCTGGCATTTTAATAAATAACAGATACGTAGCCACTGTCTTTGAAAGGCACCCAGGGCGTGAAACCCAAACTGACGGGAAACGGGACCACAAAGGAGATGATCAAAGGCAAACCAGAATGCCACTTCCAGCAGGGGGGGCTGCTGTCCTCTCGGGTCCTCCACCCATCCCTCCATTCAGCTGGCAAAAGGCAACACTAATCAGCTGTAAACCTGAACCAGCTGGGCCCGACCGATTCGCCCAGCTCTGCTACTCCGTATCGCCTGTAAATGTCAGATCCCAGGCTCCCACAGTCCCTCCCGCTGGCTCACAGCGCCATTCCACGCGAAGACGATGAAAATAAGGCATTTCTGTGTGGAAAGGCCGTTCGGAGGTTTGGAAATGATGGCTGACTGAGAGGCTTGGCTGAGCTCTGAAGCGTTCTTATGCCGAATGAAGTGTGTCCAAGGTTTTCGGGCAGCTGAACGTTTGCCAGCAGGGGCTGTGTTTCGACACGTTTACCGACGTGAGAGAACACACTCTGGGTGTGGCCACAGTGGAGCTCACTCTGTTACTCCGTAGGTGCTTTGTGCTTTAAAGAACCTGAACAAAACACACAGTCATTTTTCGGTTGACCTCACCCGTACATGTGGACCCGTGGCTTTGTCTTGGGAGCTGGACGTTAATTTGTGGAGGCGTCCATGTGGAAATATTCATGGCCGCATCCTTTGGGCTCTGCTGGCGTGTTTATCTGCAGCCGGTTGTGCTTTGCCACACTGGAACGGAAGGATCACTGCAGGAGAATTAGGAGCAGATCTGACGGTTCAGCAGGGCAGCACACGGCAGCCTGAGTCAGGCCGACTCTGGCTCCGTCACACTGATCGCGTTTAGCTCCAGTTTGTCTGGCAGGGATGCCCCTGCCCGTTTTGCTCAGTGGCTTCACAAAAGGTTCCGGGGATTAGCAGCAGAGGTGGGGAGTTCAGGTCCAGAATGTAAAAATCCAGACCAAGATTTTGCTTCAACCAACCAGTTGAGTATGAAGAGTCACAGTCATTGATCACACAAGTGGTTGGTTGAAACAAAACTATGGTCCGGATTTTTACTTTCTGGACTAGAACTATCCATCTCTTTTTTTTTTTTTAGCAGCAAAGCTTACTACCGCTGGTCTCCATGGCAACCCTTATCTATGATTCCCTGAAGTTTCTGGCAAGATACTCTGTTGAAAGCTGCCGGCCCTGTTGTGATGTCACTGTGGGCACGGGTGCTGATTTCGTGCCGTGGTGTCAGTCTGGATCCGTATCGCCGAGCAGAAAGCTCCAAGTATTTATGACTGCAGCTGGGTACCAAGTGTTGGGGGGGGCGGCGCCAATGTCAAGTAGGAGGGATTTTTAACAAGGTATCAGATGACAATAGGCCCCTCGTTATAAACCGTTCCCACATTGCGCTTCCTATTGGACATTGCCCCTCCCACTCGACATTCGGCTAGTGGCTGCAGCGATATGCCTTACGAAAGATCCAGCAGGGCCGTTGGAGATCTTGTGCCTGGTTTAAATAAAGGAGCTTTGTCACGTTGGATGCCCGCCTCTGCTACCCAGGGTGATTCTTCTGCATCTTTGAATTATTCATTTATGGCCCGTGACACGTGTGACCAGCTATGCTACTGGGTTCTCCTGTCAGTCGGGGAACAATGCGGGCGGGGTGAGGAGGGCAGTGTGGTTTGGGACTAGATTTAGGCCCTGCTGTCCTGGAATGTGACATTATCTGCTTCTTGAGACCCCACCTAGTAATAGTTTCTCAGAGCACCCCCCCCCCCCCACCCCAAGCCCCAAACAGCCCGAGTGGGGAGTGGGGGTTGCCATGGGGGAGGGGTGTGATGCTGTTACGTAAAGCTTCCATTTGCTTAGGGAGTGGTGGCAGGTAGTAGGAAGCTGAGACCCTCTTACTGCTTCTCTGCAGCCCTGAGATCTTGACTGTTTAAGGCTGAACTCCCAGTTCCCTCCCAGCACCAGTAGGATTTTGGGTCAAAGGGTGAGTCTCCAGTCCATTTCATGCCTCTGCATTTACTTTTCAGTGCTCCGGCTGCCAGCACCACCTGCTGGTTGGAATCTCGTTGTTTGGGGACTGTTTCTCATCAATATTGCTGATCGAGTGGTCAGCAGGGGTGGGGGGATTCAAGTGGGAGGGACTTTGAATTAATCCAGATGTTTCAGCTTTTTCCCCAAACAGCCAGGAGGCTGTAGCCAAACCCAAAAGCTGAGAGCTTCATGTGGGCACTCCATTCCCCCGACCCATAAATGAGCCGGCTTCGGCTTTGAGCTGTTGCTCTGCTTGCGTTTTGAACCCCACACTGGGCAGTTAGAGCTGCAAGGCACTGGGGGCTACGGAAATATTACAGATCCACTTGTCTGGTGTATTACTGCCCCCCCCCCCACTATACGCACCCACCAAAGAGGCTCCTGCCTTTATTTAAGGCCCAAGGGTGGGGGCGCGGGGGATGTTCAGTCAACATAAAAGGTACACGCTGCTCACAATGAAACGCATGTCCCAGTTTGAACTTTTATCTCAAGTTTGTCTATGATCCAAGAGGATGGGTAGGGTAGGGTAGGGTGGGGTGGGCAAATGCTGGGAGGGCAGGGGAACGGAGGAACATGGCAGAGCACCTTGGGAAGGGTGCTCAAGGACAGGGGTTATGTAAGGGCTGTGCACAACATCCGAGCTGCAGGGCTAAATAATAAACCTCTCCAGACTCTGCCAGGGGGGTGGGTGGATGGGGGGTGGCCTATATGCCAGTCTCCATGCTGACACCTCACCCAGCACTGCGTGGGCGCATGCGTGTCTGCATCTGCAATGTTCATCTGCCCTCCCCCGCTGGCTGTATGTCGCCACCCCCCCCACCCCCCGCCACCCTTTCATGGCATTGCTCCTGTGAAGTACGTTACTGCCAGTAATGAGTGTAATTAGCAAAGGCGGCCATAAGTGGGTGTCATGGTGACCGCATCACTGTTACTGACTGCTGCTCTCACTGTGCTGTCTCATCACTGCCTCACATTTCATTATTTATCACTGTACACCCACCCCCATCCTGAGGATTTTACCGTTTTGTTTTTCGGTCTTTACATAGTTGCGCTTTGCTTTGTCTACAATATTCCGTATTCTTTATTCTTTCCTCGACGCTAAGGCACACTTACACTCGAGCATTCAAGCATACAACCTTTTGGGAGGAGAGTTACAGCCTGCATTTGGCCCCACCTGCCCCCGCGTTGTGTGACATCCTCTTTCCCTTATCTGCTTCCTTTTGTTTTTCAGAGTGTTTCAGTGCATAATGGAGCCCTGACACCCCCCCCCCCACCTCACAGTCCACACTCTGCCTGCTTTAGTGCAGTCGCCCACCTCAGATTCATTACCCTTGTGGATGTCCTCCTCCACTCACTCTCTCCACCCCCCCCCCCCTTTAGACCTGTAGGCTGTCTGACCTACATCTAGGGAGATGTTGATACAGGAGTCAGTGGGGGAGGGACACCTAGGGAGGGGGAATGGCGATGATTGGATTGACAAATTAGCCTCAGTTAAAGGTTTTGCCATATGGTGCAAAAGCAGAGGGAGCTCTGGCCTGTATACACCAGCAACCGCCACCGGGCTGGATCGCCGCCCGCTCCCGGCCTCCTGAGGTGGGCCATGTTGGATGATAGAGCCTGTAAATGCCATCTTCAGCTGGTCCCGGCTGCCATCTCTTCTGACCTGAACAGACGTTCTCTGCCATTGCATTTGTAGCCAAACGTCTCTGATCCATTATGCGAGGGTGGGGGGGGGGGGGAGAGTCACAGAACTGGGGGAAATTGGATTTCAGCCTAAGATCATCTGTTTTAGGGGGGGGGAGTTGGCAGAAACAGGTGACCAAAGTGAGAAAGGCCAATGGACATTTGACACATGCAGCTGTATAACATCAATGCTTTCATTGACATCCTCTTCGGTTCCTGTCGTTTGTTCATGGGGGACACGCGGAGCTCTGGGATGCTCGGGAGAAGCCAGAACTGCGGGCAAACAGTGTTCATATTGAGCGGGTGAATGACAAGGCAGCACAAGGCATTCAGCTGTCCCGGAAGGGCGGTACGATAAGGTCACTGAGATGGAAATTGCCAGAGGGCATGATAGATTGGATGCTTCACATAAAGGAGGTTCCAGAGTTGTTATTAAAGACCCAGCAGTGTGAACGTAATGTGTCTGGACATTAAGAGGCAATAGATACCTTACATGAGCGGATTTAAAAATGGGAGACATTGGTTTTATTTAGGCTTATGGCAGTGTTTCGTTCCTTTGCTCTGCAGTATATAGCTCAGCAGCACTTATACATGACCTTGTATGTTCTAGCTACCAGTTGTCTGGATGAGGTGTCATCATTGCGGCCTGGATCAGTCCAGCTCACATGCTCTCTGGTTTCCCTGTCTCACGTTCCCTCCCTTCTCTCTGTGTCCTTACACCTTGGAGCCAAAGAACATTTCAGTACATAAAAGACTGTCTCGCAGATTCCCACAGATTGTGATTTATTCTGTTAGCTATTCTTTCTATCGGAAACCTAATTGGATCGTTCATTTGAAGGTCTTTGTTACTCTGTTCTGGTGTGGTTGGGTATCTGTGATACCAGCAGCTTCGGCAATGTGGTCTTCTTGTCCAAATGGGCCTCGCTTCTCGCACACACAGTAATCACCATGTAGTGTCATCTGACATGTTACTTTTCTGTATTGTCTAATTAAACTGCTAGCAAAAAGTGGAGTCCTTCATAAGATTCAAGGACAGCCTTCAGCTCTTCGTGTCTCTACCCCTTCCCTTAGGATAACCTGATGGCAACTCTCTTTCAGGCTCCCTACTGGCTTGAGGAGTTCCGGGGTTTTCCACTGACCCCCAGACCCCTCCAATGAACCCCGCCAACTCCATGAAACCTGGCCTGCCTCTAACGCCACACAGGTCAGTGTCTATCCCTTCCTATTCTCTGTGCCTGAGACTATTTCTGTTACCGAATTTTGGGGCAAGGTCTCTCGATTGCTCTTGGGACATTGCGCGGGGTTCCGAACGGTTCCTATACCGGTCCAGTTCAGTTTAGCATCAATCGAGCATTTTTACGCCAAAGCTCGGCTGAGTCTCTCTGTTCTGTTATTGCAGATCTAATTTAAGAAAAAGGGTTTGTACTGAGAAACAAATAAATGAAACAAACTAAAGTTTTCCTAGCTGCTTAAAGTGAAGCCTGAGCGAGATGTGAACGATAAGGGGATTTCGTATGCTTAGCGGGGGAGTGCGGTGGGCGTAACGTCGAGACACTGCGAATGTGCCGGAAACAGACATGGGGGAGTGAGATAAACACACATGATGCTCGTCTTGGCAGCATGTGGTCAGCGGCAGCCACACGCAGACTCCTATTGGTCTGCCATACAGCCCTACATCCTTGTGTCCTTTGTGATTGGACGCCTGAAAGTTTGGCTCAGGAACACCAGCTTCCTGTTTGCAGGAGGGGGCGCGGACATCCGGTGGTTTAGGGAGAGGAACCTGACAGAAACTTCAGCCTGAGAGTCTTGTGTGAGCTGGGGGGTGTAAGGGGGGGGGGTTCTGTCAGCAAGCTACCTACTGCAGCAGCGATTCAGTTAGCAGTAACACTGCGGTTTGGATAGAGGTGGCAGCACGTGTTGTGCATGGACTGCATCTACCATTAGGGCTCAGAGGCATCGCAGATGGCCTGCTTCAGTAGCACGTCGTCGTGGGGACCATCCGTGTCTCAGCCAGAGTAACGGGAGTGAAATGTGGCCGTCAGAGCCATCCAGCCTCCTGCCTTAGTGACCTCACCGTCTCCTTTGTTTGACTTTTCGCACCGAATTCAGAGCACGGAATGATCTAGAATCATGCTGCTGGGAAAATAACGGTTTAAATAATGACGATTAACTACTCGTTAAACCAAGCTGCAGAGATGAACACAGATAACAACATGAAATTTAGCATATAATAATGTCTGTTAGTGTATATTATTATAGTCATAGTATCTATGTGTATATAATGTACCTATATCTATATATGGGTATGTGTTTGTGTGGCTTATGTAGGAAAGCAAATAACAGTGCACCACTGTCCCCCCTCCCACCCCCGCCCCCAGCGCAGGAAATGGTCTTTGGGCACACGATTCGGCGTCTTCCTGCGTTCCCCGGAGCTGCGCGCGGCAGGCTAATTATGGAAAGTGAAGGGGGGGGATAACTAGAGCAGTCCTGTTTAATCCAGTATGAGTTACAAAGAAACACCCGCACACACACAGACACACAAACAGAGTCACACGCCTGCGCACGCACTGCCCTCAGCCGTAGCTAAGTGACGGCACTGTCTCCATGGAAACAGAGCATGGAGTACTCTGTGAGCATGTGACTGAGACGCATGAGTCAAATTTAGACGCACAGACAGTCGCACACGAGGGCTCCTGCACCACGTTCTGCCTGTGTGTGTGTGTGTGTATGTCGCACGTGCAACGCATATGTAACGTTTTTTGTTTGTTTGTGTGTGTGTGTGTTTAAACTCTTGGATAAAGAGACACTTTGAGTGCTGCTATCTGTGGAGTGGGGTGCCCAGAGAAGGCCACACCAGTGATGCTTTGTGAAGCACTTCCCCAAAGCCATCTGTCTGCTTCATCCCAAGCCATGAAATTCGTAGTCTCTTTGCGCTATTTTTTTCCCCCAGAGAGAGCTGGAAAGCAGCCTATTACACCAGTTTCTAATTCTGATTTATCACTTGTCGAAGACTGTCGCCTCTGTCCTGGCCCTCGATAACCACCCCACCCCTTTCCCACAGTGACAGTTCCTACCCATATGAACCTGTCTCCTGGCAGCAAGGCACCAATCAGCCCGCAGGCTCCCTCTCCGTGGTAACCACCGTGTGGGGGGTGACCAATCCATCGTCCAGCCAGGTAGGCGCCTCCTCTCGGTTATACGAGTAGGGAAGCTGCGGAAGGGTGCTCCTCTCACTGTAACCGCTGCACAGAGAGTGTGTTTCTCTAGGTGTTAGTTATACGTGGAGTTTGCAGCAGTGACACTGATTTAATCACACTGTAACTTGGTACCGGTTCCTCAATTATCTGTTGCTCTGTGTCCATGTCATTTGTTTTGCCCATGTGTCCTTAACCGCTCAAACCCTGTCCCCCATCCCCCATCTCCTGCCCCTTGTCTCTCGTCTCCTGTCCCCTGTCGCAGGTCCTCGGGGGAAACTCCGTGGGAGGCCCCATGATGCCTGGCAGCAGCCCCGGGATGAGCTCTCCGCAGTTCATGGGCCAGCAGGGCTACATGCAGCAGGGGCTGTATGGCCGCCCGCCCGCAGGCTATCCGGTGGGCCCCAGCTACGGGGGCAGGTGAGACCCCACCCCAGGGAACACTGTTAATGAGGCTCAGCCCTGAGCCTCACCATGTTATAGCTAATGACCTGGAGATCCTGTGACGATGCCCATGTGTTTCTCCTCCCTAAACTGTCAGCCAGTTTAAGTAAACATAGTCCGTTAATTGTTAGTGCTGCGCAAGTTGACGCCCATAATTGTGCAAAATGTGAACTTGCCAAGCATATATGTATGGAATGTTGTTCTGTGCCTGATGCCATTCCTGTCACGTTCCATCATCTATAATTAGTGACACATAAATTGAGGGGCCTTATCTCTATGCCCCCAGCTACCCCCACAGTGGAGGGGCGTCCCTCGGCATGCCCCCTCACGGTGCCCGTCCCTCCACCGACTTCACCCAGGCTGCCGCAGCTGCAGCGGTAGCTGCTGCGGCTGCCACGGCGACCGCCACTGCCACGGCGACGGTTGCTGCCATCCAGGAGAAGCAGAACCAGGAGCTGGGTTATGGCCAGGTACACTAACTGTGGGGTGGGAGGGGGGTTACCTGTGAGGGCCGGAGCTGGGTGCACTCTCACACTCCAGGCTTTGCATTATATACCATGTATATAATATCAGTGTGGAGGGAGACAGCTACCATGTACAGCCACGGGGGGGGGGGGTGGCAGAGGCTGATCCTCTCTCCCTCTGACAAGTATGCGGACTTGCTAAATCTCAAAGTGATTTTTGCACCCCCCCTTGGCCAGAGGAGGTAATTATCCCTTCCTGCCAATCTCTTATGCAGCAACAAATTTAAGGTGAGATTTACGACAGGAAAAAGCTGTTTTGCACAATGCACAGTTTGGTGTCTGCATCATGTTCGACCTCTGGGTGGAGATGGACGGGTCCTGCTGCTCTCGTCGGGAGCTCAGCTGTGTCTCTGTACAGTCAGTCAGTCAGTCAGGGTATTATCCCTCAATTCCAGCTGTCATTCATGCTTTTATTATTTGTTGTTATCTCCCCCCTCCCCCCCAGATGGGTGCTACGTCTCCTTACAATAACCAGTTCCTTCCTCATGCTGGGCCCAGAGGCCCTCCTGGCATGGCTGCCTCAGGCATGGGTCCAGCCCGGCCTTCCTCCATGGCACCCATGTATGTGGCACAGGGCCAGCGGCTGCCACAGCACCCGGGCTACCCTGGGGGGCAGCAGGGCCCCCCCCGGCCACAGCAGGGGCTTAAGCGGCCCTACGGTTCCGAGGTAGGCTGCTGGTGGGAGGGTGCCGTACTCTGTACAGAAACGCCACTCGGCTGAGTACTGAAACTAAATGAGGTCAGACCTTCACTGATGACATCCCATATAAATAAATATGAGCTGTTAGACCGACAGAGTACAGCTGCATGCCTGCTGCTCTGCTTTGACGATCACTCAGAGCTCATTGATTCCCTGTCATCTCCTTATAAATCTGCTGCATTTCCTCATCTGGGTTCTACCTGAAAAAGGCCTGTAAATAAAGTTTTGGCCCGTACCTGCAGGCATTCAGCATGCACTCTAACAGAGCGTGGTTTTGCGGGCAAGAGCACTAAAGCTCATTTAACTGGCAAACATGATGGCGTTCTGTGCTCTTCCCGCTGAACAGCTTCTGTTCGAACACTTACATTTACATTTTTTGCCAGACATTTTTATCCAAAGTGAACGTATAAGTGAGACAAACAGCACATTACAAACATACGTGCTCTCGAGGAGTCGACTGGGCATAAGTGCGGCTCAGCTGAGCTTCCAAAGAAAGCCCAGTTATAAGTGTAAGTAGTATAGGAGTAAGAGCTACTCAACAACTACACACCAATTCTTGATGAATGTCTTGAGATGCAGATGGGGAGGCAGTGTCACATTTATACTCCCCCTCCCCCCGTGCTTCTTAAGCCTGCATTTCTGCTAATACCCCTCAGGGCTTTCCGGGACAGCAATACAGCCCCGGACTGGCCAGCGCTGGCCCATACCCCGGGCAGCCCATGCAGTACCACAGCCCTGGGCCCCAGCACTCTGCCACATCTCCTTCCTACCCCAGCCACAGGATGCCCCTCCAGCAGGCAAACGTAGGCCAATACCCGGCCGTGTCTGCCAACCTAGCCCCGTACTACAAGGTCAGGCATTTACTGCATCACGTTATTTTAGAGAATGTGCACTTCTTTGTGATACCGTGAAAAGGTACAGTCGGGCTGCACACTGATGCACATGTTGATCCACCAGGGGGAGCAGTTCAATGGACAGACTATGGCTGCAATGCCAGCAGGGGGCCCTGGGGGACCGGTTTACAGCACCTTCAACCAGGCCTCTGTCAATGGGGTGAGAGGAGCCATCCACTCTGTGTGCCCGTTTAAAATTTGAATGATTTTGGAAGGTCTGAAAGTCCCAGTGAGATGGAAAACATGGAGTCCTTCCCAGTGGTTATCTTTATAATTAGTAGCGTTAACCTGAAACACTCTCGTTACCTGGACCGCCCAGCTGAGTGAGAGCCTCTTCATTAACGTCCTGTTGCCCTGTCATACACCAGCAGTGCCAGCTGACCTTTGCTTTTCATTTTTGCTGTGAGTCCACCTAACTGTTCTCTCGGTCTGTCGCCCTCTCATCCAGCCGGGACGCGCCATGCCCGGGTACCCCAGCTCTCCTCTCCCCGGGAACCCGACCCCCCCCATGACCCCGGGAAGCTCCGTGCCCCCCTATATGTCCCCAAGCCACGACGTCAAATCACCCTTCCTGCCCGATATCAAGCCCAATATGAATTCGCTGCCGCCACCCCCTACAGGTAAGAACTGCAGCCACCGGTCCCGCCCGAGGCTTCCAGATAATTTTTTTTTTTTTAGTAGTCTCACTCTTCAGTATGGTGTAAAGGGATTTGACTCCTGTCTGGTTGTTGGAAACCAATCACCAGGGAGCCTGAGTACCTGAATAGCACCCGATTTTTGATGCTTTTGTTATGTGGTAAAGACAGACTGCTTAGCCACATGGGGAGGAAAGCAATTCCTTGTCACACCACTATAAAACAGTGTTGAATCTCATTGACTTTGTGACCGTGAACTGCCATGACATCCCGAGAGGGTGTCCGTCTGGGCTTACTGGGCTACTGCAGCTAGTTTCAGCCGTTTTGATGTAGATGTGTTAATATGTTTCAGAGCCTCGTCTCTGTCTACTTTCGCTCATGTACAGATGATCTGACATTCTCCAGAGCAGAGTTCATGCTTTCTTCTATGATGGAATATGGTCCAGGTCCCTCAAACCAAGGCACCCTCTCCACCAGGTTTTAGCCCTGGTTCAAGGTCCTGTGCTATGCGTGTTAGCTTTTCACCCGACCTTAACTCAGAGGCAAGGATGACTGTCATATTTTTCAATTAGATATAGGGGATGATTAAGAGCCCAGATTTGATACGGCCACAGTGGGCAATTTAACCAGGACATCAGGACACCAGTACCACCCCTACTCTTTCGAAGGATACCCAGGGATCTTTTATGACCTCAGAGAGTCAGGACCTCGGTTTTACATCTCATCCAAAGTAGTGTCCTACTGAGAGTAAAGTCATGGACTGTGACCACAACTGAGACAAGTGGCCTGGGGTGGGAGGGTGGAGGGTCCCTGGGTGCGGATCACTGCTTGCTCTGAGAAGAATCACAGTGATAATTTTCCTTACCTAGATAATATGCCTCTGTCAGTGTGGTGCTTCACTTTTGAGCGTTTTTCCTGGGAATGCCTAGAGATCATGACTAGGGTTGGTTTCTCCTGGGCAGGGCTGCTCCAGATCAGGCCTGACTTGTTTAACCAATAAAGCCGTTGGGTGTTTCCATTGCTCTTCATACTAGTACAGTGCACAGAAAGTATCGACTAAATCGTGATGAAGAAATTGGCAAAATGATCAGACACAGACGTGGGGCAGGTGCCTTCTTGCTGGACTAGAGCCGCAGATACCCAGTCAGTGATTGAGAACACCTAGCTGAGGGTCTACAGCACATTTTGATGTGTAGCTCAGGGCTGATGCAGGTTGGCTGTATCTTGAGGTTAACCTCGGCTCCCTTGCCCCTACCCAGCAGGGAACCCCAGTGACGAGCTGCGGCTGACCTTCCCGGTGCGGGACGGGGTGGTGCTAGAGCCATTCCGCCTGGAACACAACCTGGCCGTCAGCAACCATGTCTTCCAGCTGCGTGACTCAGTCTACAAGACCCTCATGATGAGGTGGGGGGTCCACAGTCACCGTGGTGATGCCAGGAAATCGGGCATCAGGAGTGGCCCTCACTAATGAATGTGTGTGTGTTTGTGTGTGTGTGTATATACTCACAGACCTGACCTGGAGCTACAGTTTAAATGCTATCACCATGAAGACCGCCAGATGAACACCAACTGGCCAGCCTCAGTGCAGGTCAGCGTCAACGCCACACCCCTTACCATCGAGCGTGGCGACAACAAGACGTCCCACAAGCCCCTGTACCTGAAGCATGTGTGCCAGCCGGGCCGCAACACCATCCAGATCACCGTCACCGCCTGCTGCTGCGTCAGTCTCCCCTTCTTTATTCTTTCATTGTAGCAGGAGGGAGTAAATGAACATGTCTGTCTCCTCTGTAATATAAGACATAGAAGCTTGACCTTAACGCTACCATTTCACTGCCTTTTTTACAACAATCAAACCTATATGGGTCCTGCGGGTTGTGCCATCACTGGTCCCTGTTTATGACCTATTAACACATGACTGGTTTCCTCTATGATCTTTGGAAAATAACGCCCCCCTCCCTTCCCCAGTCTCACCTCTTCGTGCTGCAGCTGGTGCACAGGCCCACAGTTCGCTCTGTGCTGCAGGGCCTCATGAAGAAGCGCCTTCTGCCTGCAGAGCACTGCGTAACCAAGAGTAAGTCGCACCCCCATCTGTCTCGGGCCGTTTGGCCACATCTAAGACATCTGAGGAGAGACATCCTGCCTCAGAGGCAGAGGAACTTAACTAGGGATTATTATTATTATTATTATGATTATTATTATTATTATTATATTTTATTTCTTGTTTAGTTAGGATGAGGATTGGCTCGAGCTATTATTCCTTTGTTTAGAGGATCATCAGCAGAGTCTCCTGGGTTTGAACCCGTAACCTTTAGGCTGTAGCTTTGAGACCCTAATTGCCTTGCTGCTTGCTAACTTGACCAGCGTGAGAGAGGAAACTCCTGAGAGGCATAACATAGTCATGTGACCCCCCCAGATTTCCGCTCGTGCCTCGGTGTCCGGCATGGACTTTCAAGTGTCTTGGCTGTTTATGAGGCCTTTTCTGCAGGCTAGAAAAACTTCCCTCTTCTCCTGTGTAATGTGCTGCTGCCTCATCTTGACACTCGGTATAAGATTTTGGTTGGCTGCTACTCAGCTCTAGTGACAGACAGCTAGGCAGATGCATGCTGGTTTGTGCCCTCATGGAGGTTTATGATCTTTCCCGGAGGTCGCAGTGTTATGGTAGTGTTGATGCTGTTGGGTTTCTCAACAATGCGTGGTGTCGGAGTGCTGTGTGCTGAGCACCGAGGCTCTCCTCTTATGTACCTACTTCTCGACCATACAGTAAAGAAGAACTTCAGCAGCGGCACCATACCAGGTACCCCTGGGCTCAACGGGGAGGATGGAGTGGAGCAGACTGCCATCAGGGTGTCCCTCAAGTGTCCCATCACATTCCGCCGCATCCAGCTTCCGGCACGAGGTCATGACTGCCGCCACATACAGGTAATGACCTACAGAGGGCGCTCTGAGGCACTGTGTTGCATATGTGAATACTCACAGAGACTGTGTAGTGAGACTTTCTACAGTCTAATCACATCAGAAGGAAGCCTTATTTGAAGCTGACAGACTTGCCCCTTGTCCTCCTGCAGTGCTTCGACCTGGAGTCCTACCTGCAGCTCAACTGCGAGAGGGGGACCTGGCGCTGTCCCGTCTGCAAGTACGTGAGCCCTGTTTCTATTTCCCTCCCTGCTGTGCCAGACCATGTGATCTGTGAAAGCTGCATTTAACGTAGAATTCATTAAACTTGGGCCTGACTGCCTATTGCTACATTTCACAGTAAAACAGCTCTTCTGGAGGGTCTGGAAGTGGACCAGTACATACTTGGAATCCTTGTCTACATCCAGAAGTAAGAGCTTTTTCGTGTGTTCTTAATGCTGTTTTAAAAGGTGTTTTCCCAGCATTCCTGCATTACTGTTCTGACTTCCTGTTAGCTCTCCCTCGCACTCTCCTTTTCATCCATTTTGATTGGCCCATCCCGTTTGCCCCACCCCAGCTCTGAGTATGAGGAGATCACCATTGACCCAGTATGCAGCTGGAAGCCGGTACCAATAAAGCCCGACCTGCACCTCAAGGAGGAGCCGGATGGTCCAGCACTGAAGCGCTGCCGCACGCTGAGCCCCAGTCACATGATCTTGCCCAGCGTCATGGAGATGATTGCGTCACTTGGGCCGGCCCCTTCCCCCTACCCGTCTTTGCCACCGGGTGGCAGCAGCAGCACACCTGACTACACCAGCCAGGGTTAGCAGAATGTTTTTATAGACCCTTTTTGGATGTTCTGTGTATTGCCGTTGTGCTCAACAATTTTATGTTAAGTAGGCATGCTGGAGTTTTTAACTGTATACAGTCCTATATTTTTAAACATTTTGTACACTTGCCTTTATAGGCTTTATGAGGCTTTTGAAAAAAGGAACAAAAAATGGAATTCATTTTGAATGTGTACCTTTTGTCTTCAGGCACCAGTTATTCGAGCCAGTCTGACTTCACAGATTTCCCCAACGCCTCCAGCGCTCCCAGCATTGGAGAGTTTACTTCTGGGCCGCCCCCGACGTCATACCAGGCCGACCCGCCCAGCGGACTCCTCACTCCTGACAAGGGGCACCCTATGCCTGCACAGGTACTCCTAGCATAGCTGAACACTGCGCATCGCTAGTTTATGTCGGCATGATGGCGACTCAAAAGGAACAAGTGCGCCCGTGTAAAGAGAACGTCAGACACCCACCGAGAAATTTGAGTCAACATTTTAAGGTATAGACAAAGTCCATGCTGAAAATGTGTTGAATGTATATTTTTCTTATTTTCACTCATATATTGTTATAATGTAAAATTTCAAACAATCACTCTGTTCTGGATTCAGCCATTAATGCCTAGTTTCCTGCCCCCCTGCGCCAAGGTGTCCCATTCTGGTCGCATGGAGGCTTCCCACAATCCCCTTCCTCAACAACAGCCACAGCACCAGGGTCTCCATGGCAACTTGCACCTTGGAGGTTCAGGAGCCCCTGTGCCACCCCGCGGTTCTTCGCAGAATTCCCGGCTGCACACAGAAGGCTCATTTGGGCTTGGGGGCCCTACTGATGTTCCTGAATCTTCTCTGGATGTGAGGAAATATATTTGGGTTGATTTTTTTTTGTTGCTGTGTTGTGTTTTACACTTGTGTATATGGATGTATTGTATCATTATTTGCATCCTGACTAATTACTTGTGATCTGAAATTTTGCATTGTCTGGGGGGTGGACGGGTGGGCTACCTGACTCATTGTTTAACTGTCAGCTTCCTCCATACTCCTCCAGATTGCCTTGTCTGTTTAGGGCTGGCTACTGCATTGCCTGGAGTAATCCCTACCACACTCTATTAGCGAAGTATATGCCAATACTGTGTACTGTATTTCTAAGTTCTGTCTATTAATGCATTGTGCAGCCTTGGCATGTACTTTGGTATACAGGTTTATTTGCTTTTTAAACTTTAAACTGTAAAACACATTTCATCCAAACTGATGCTGTCATGTCAGGGCTGAAACTGAATAAATCCATAAACAGCCCACCTTAAGGTACACTAGCCCGTCCACAGCTAGAACGAGGAGAACCATCAGTCTCTTGTGACCGTGTACTTCCATCTGCGGCCTTCTGCCAGTAACCCATATTTGTTATCTCTGTCTTCCCCAGTTGCTTCCAGAACTGACAAACCCAGATGAGCTCCTGTCTTACCTCGGCCCTCCTGACCTGCCCAGTAACAACAACGATGACTTGCTTTCCCTGTTTGAGAATAACTGAGCTCATCCCAGCGTGCCCCCCCCTGAAAATACTCTGCAGGATCACAGCCTCTTTGTGTCTTGAGAGCTCCATGGCCCAATAGACATGGGGGGGCTTCTTTTAAACTATCATTGTCCCTCGCTCCTGTTCGCCTTAAACTGGAAATGGCGGCCGGCCTTGGAGGCATTGAAGAACCATTAAAGTGATGTTTGTCTTTGTTTGATGGCATTTGAACTATGTAACAGATTTTATGGTTTTATATTTCTAAGCTATAAACTCTGTTCCCTCCCTTGTGGCTGCTCACGTGTTTGTGAATTCAGGTTCAGTTCAGGATTACACAACCCTTCCAACTATATGCAGTTGGGGGAAAAAATACAAAAACATTCAAAGGGAGATTTTCTAACCTTTTTTTCCCCTTCAGTGTCAGACCTGTCGGGTAATTTACAGAGATAAACACAGTTATAATATATGTAACTCGAATTTAATAATATATGGAGAGTTTTAATAAGGTGAGATAGTGTACTTTTACGTGTTAGCTGATATTTGTCTTCAGCATTCTCTCCAATTTAGTATCTGTTTAACTGTGAGAGAGAAACCTTTGCCTGGAGTGGGATATGGCCTGTTTGAATAATACTCCTCTGATCCCTCTCTAAGTATGCTGGTGGTAAGATCACTGTAAATCACTCATAAAATCCTGTCACTGTGAATACCATAGATGTGTTGGTCTTATCCCACTAGCTTATAACTGGGCCTTGTTTTATTTTAACAACAAAGGCAACAAACATTTCCAGGGTGCTATAGAGGCCGACTGTCCCGGAAGAATAGTATTTCTGCGATTCCTCTCGTTTTGCAATAACATCTGAATAAAACGGTCGAATCTCTGCGGTTTCCATCTTACGCCGTGCAAGTAATACGGATGATGAGGCAGTCTTACTCAAGTTCACTATAAAAAGTCACTGCACTTTAAATTGCCTTATTTATTGCCGTATTGCCCATGAATTTTGTATTGCTAAACATCAAACACTTGGAAGTGTATCATAGGTTGAAAAACTGATAGCGGACATTGTGGGTAATGTGGGGAAATGGCCGCAGACACAAGTTAAGTTGATGCATGTGCGTTACGTTTCTTTTAATGTGGAAAAGCTGCCATGCTTCCGTAGCTACCCCTAGAATAAAGGAAAAATCCCTTGTGCTTCCAGAGTAATGTGATATAATAATCATCACTGTAAGTGCAATACATCAATAAGTACTGGCATTTCAAACTACTGTCTTATTACCTTGTATGACATTTATGATGTCATTCGGCGTTTTTTCCCGGGAGGGTTAAAAATAGTGTGCTGTTTGTTTTAAGGGAGTGGTGTTAAGTATGTGAAGGGAAACAATCCTGTATTCGTGTATATTATTCGTTTCACGCTGTTTTACACTTTTCCGTATTGTAATTATTGAAACCAATGAAATATGGGATTTCTGGATGCTGAAATGCACTTTTTAAATCCCTTCCTGTCTGTAAATACAGATTCAACGGCTTCAAGCATGATTTTTTTTGTGGTGCATCAAACTTATTTCACACATTAGTAATGTACGAATAGTTAAAAAAAAAATTGAATCATTTTATACGACTGACAAATTCCCTTTATCTAATTCATAAGAATACTTTAGGCATTTGTGTAAAAATGAGGTAACGTATTATGATTAAAGATGGTAAGCTCCATTTTGAGAAAAACAAATACCTTATTACATGCCGTAGAGATGGCTGTACACAGAACACGAGATTTCGCTGAGACAACGTGAATTAAGTGCTCCCTTTTATGCAAAAGTTTAGCACGGATGTTTCGACGTTCTATCCTGGGCTTTAAGTGCAGAATGACATCAACAGCTGAACTCGGCAATAAGTTTTTTTCGGTACGTTTGCATTTCCTGGTCTGTCGCAGGCCACGTGCAGCCTCCATTTCAGATGGGCTCCTTTGTCTCTTTTTAGGGTTACGATTTCTAACATGTAGCATCCTCTAGCACGTATGTTTCTAAAAAAGCTATTTGGTCAAAATAAGGATGGCAACACGTATACATTAAACATGGCTAGCGTTGCACTACGTCTGCAAACATACGTAAAAGGATAGAATTTTTATAATTTGTCCTAATGTCAAATATTGCCAAGACATGGACGCGTAATGCACCTGCGCCCTAATGCTTTCAACTAAGAAACCTCAAACGTGTGTAAATGCCGCTTTAAGGCAGATTTTTTTTTCTTACGCTCTCTATAATCTGCATTAGGCATGGTAAGATTCACCGATTCGCATCGGCGCACCGGCATAAAAGTTTACGAATCGATTCTCCCGATTAAAAAAATCTGCACCAGATACAATTTCGGACGAACTCACTATGCATAGTTTTTAACATACTTGCATCGGCAAAATACGATTTATTATTTATGTAGAGAGCAACTGGCGTTATTGATGTTTTCGGTGGTCATTATGCTTCCACACCCCAGGAGGACGTGTCTTTTATCGCGTGCTTGCTTGCATTTGTAAGCTGTTGCATGCAAAAGCAAGCTGTTTTGTCTGTGTTAAGGTAAGATATGGCTCCTGGCTAGTTCAACTTTTTGGGGAATAAATTCGAACCATTATTTAAATGTTGAAGCATGTCTGGTAATGAGCCGGATGGAAGTTTATTTGGTTTATTTAAAATGTTTTGATAAAATGTAATATGTTTAGCGGTTTTCGCTATAGGTATGGGAAAGTTAATCAAGCCAGTAACTGGTTAAATATCACTTGTTATAATTTTGTTGTATTTGCCCATCTTTTATCTACATTGAAAAGTTTACTTAGTGACTTGTAAACTGTTTTTTGTTTGCTTTGCTATTTTTTCTTTAAGTAAAAACACATTTTTAGGATATAGGCCAACAAGCGACTCTTTAGTTTTATTTTGTTGTCAACTCATATTCAACTACAGACTATTCACCATCACCCACCTCTCACACCATATTACACTCCTCGACGTGTCAGAGCACCTGAAGTCAGACTGTCACTGCAGCAGCTGCTGTTGCTGTGCTGCACATTGGCCTGCACCTCCCTCACCACACCACGTGACATCACCAACATAACACAAGGCGGAGAGTCACGACTGCAGGGTCTCGGGCCTGGCCTTCCCTGTCCACTGGAGTTACCGGGCGGGAAGCAGCACACGACCAGCCTTATATAAATACTTAATTATTAGGAGAAGCACTGTGCCTTTATTATTTAGAAATGTGACCAATACTTATTGGCCGATATTTTATCGTTGGATTAAATCCCCCTCTCTATGTATTCCACTACTGTTATTGGCCAATTCTCAGGAAGTCTCTCGGCCAAGTCTCGCGTGAATTGGAACCGTGTGCTGCTATGCATCGCATCGTATCGTATCGTGTTGAATCGTATTGCAATGGTAGTTGCTTGACATGCATCTTCAATGTATCGGATCGTTGGCAATGCATCGAGATGTCTATCGCAACGCCTCAGTGATGGACAGAGGCGATTCTAGAGACACTGGGAGCCCTACAATATACCCCGCCCGACATGGTAAAATTCATGAGCTTTATTTTAGCTTGAAGTCTGTATTAATAATATCAATAAAGAGAATTTAATAAACAATTCTATTATTTTCACCTTACTGTGAAAAACAGAATACACAAATAAAACAGATTTGTCGTTGCAATGTACTAAGTAATCGACTAAACTCAGGGGCCCCAGGCATTTGCCTGTCCTGGTTGTCCTGTTCCTACGTCTCTGGTGATAGAGATGCACATTCTTGATCAGCATCACACTCAGCCAGCGGCCTGGTGCACGCATGTGCAGTAACACTCACAGCTGAGACTTAAGCCTTGCCAACTAATGGGGCGTTTCTCGGTACCAAGAATTCAAAGATCGTACTTGTGGTCTTAGCAGGACCAGTCTTGCTAACTTGCCTCCCAAGAACGGAACTGGGGCGCAATTAATAATGTAATTGGTCTCGTTTGGTTAGGATGGGTGAATCTCAATGCCAAGAACGCAAAGACCATACTTGTGGTTTTGGCAAGACCGGTGTTCTAACAGTCGGGCATATTTTGTCAGAATAGCATACCGGTAGTGTAAATTAATAGCCGTATCTATAGGTTTAGGCTACTTTATCAAAATAACATACCTACGTATGGTATGATGTTCTGATCAGTTCATTTACGCTGACAGAATAACATACCTATAATTGAATACAGTGGTATGACTTGAATGACTCTGAATGGGAAATATAATTAATCTAAACATCCTAATCATACATTATGTATAAAACATGTATTAAATAGAAAATATGTTTTTTATAGGAATATACTAGAAATAAAAGTATGCTTAATTTGAAACAATTTGTATATTTTAGTAAGTTTTAAAAGTATGAAAAGTCTTCAATGGATATAAGTTGACAAAATAACTGTAAAAATGCCAACAGTGTTTTATATTGTTAATCAATACTTATCCATAAAATAAGAAATACGAAAAAAACATGGTTAAAAACCAAGCTTTAATAAAGCTTCGATCAGCGGTATGCTAAATTTATGAAATTACGCTGAACATTGCCTATTTCTGTTGTACGCATGCGCATTAACCCAGGGTATGCCATTCTGATAGGTATGCTGTTATGTCGGAACACGTCTTGCTACCTTGCCTTCCAAGAACGGACTTGGGCTGCAATGAATCATGGGATTGGTCTCGTTTGGCGAGGATGCGACCGATGTATCCTTGATATTTGGGGCGGAGCAAGACCGACATCTGGGGATTTTTACCGACCTTGACCGTACTTGTGTTCTTAGTATTGAAACTGGTCTTCGACAGTGGAAGATGACGTAAAACGGGTACGCGAGAACCCAAGTACGGTCAAGTACACATATTGAAAAACACCTATCCCTGATCTTGGTTAATTACTGCATAGGCGAATGTGTAACTGCTCGTGTAGCCTCTGTTTGCAAGTTACATGCCTGCTTAAGCACATCTCCAGATGACTATGCTGTGATCGAAGTCATTAATTTTTGTCACCATCATGCATGATGACTTTCGTGTCAGTCGAGTAGCTTCAGAATCAGGGTTACACCCAGGCTTATAAAATCGGAAACCTGTGCGGAGTGATTTTTTTTTTTACATTCATGACTGAAGTTAATGTATTTAGCTCGGTATCGGTTGTATTTTAAACCATTTTTATATACTATTATCCTATTATCCTGAAACGCTATTCTTTGTAAAAAAAAAAAAAAAAAAAAGCTCTTGGGAGGATAATGGATTAAAATAATCATTTTGCATGATTAATGAAAATGATGAATAACGAAAAAAGAGAGAATTGCAGCACAACACTCTAAGTTTGCAAATTTTATGGGAGATATACATAGGGCCAGCCTAAAATTAGCTTTCGATTAGACAGATTGATTACTTATTTGTTCTGTGCAATTATCATCGCTATTTTCATTAAATGTACTGTTGTTTTTTTTTTTAATTCTTCAAATTCACATTGATGTCATTTTCAGTTCTTGTTGCAGCCCCATTCACAATCACTTGTAGCATCAGGTTTCGTTCACGGTTTGTCTTAGTGCTTCAACTCCTTAGTAATTTATAAGCTGTAGAAGAAAAGTGGTTAAAACTATAAGCTAGCTGTTCAAAATTGTGCGACTGGGCAAGACCAAATGTTGCTGTTACATTCAAAATGTTCTCCTTCATGGCCCAGAATGGAGATACAACCACGAAAAAGACCTTGCCTCTATCTTATTTTTTTTAATCAACTTAATATTGATGTTAATTCAATGCTACAAATAAACTACAGCAGATACTA
The DNA here is from genome assembly GCA_011763525.2 of Mormyrus iriodes. NCBI lineage: Eukaryota > Metazoa > Chordata > Actinopteri > Osteoglossiformes > Mormyridae > Mormyrus > Mormyrus iriodes. The sequence continues at coordinate 15,764,168 of JAAGVU020000040.1, read as the reverse complement.
CAATGTGTGCTATATTGTATATATTGGACAGCAGGATGCATAATACAGACATGAAAGTGTTAGTTCAAATATCAGGAGGGATCACCGGTTGCATTTGAGAAATGTGTTCATTCTGAATCACTCCAGGGGAATATCTGGCCGCTTAAATGAAAGGGTCCAATAAGTGACCTGGAAAATCAAATGCAGCGCTGACAGTTAAAGTTGTATGAAAGCAGTGCATCTGCATTGTCCCATCTTTGCAGTGATTTATTCTGGAAATTTGTGTGTCAGCCTCATTGAGTTTGTGTGAGTTTCAGGAGTTGAAGTGCCAGATTATGAACCATCATCATTTTTATTGTTGTTATCAAAGATTCTAGATTCTATTATTATTAAAGATTCCTTGTGTATCTGGATGCCATGCACTGTTGACCAAAAGTAGTGTCACAGAGTAAGGACTAAAACTGTGAGAAATGGCTTCCATATGACCTTTGACTTTGTATGCTATATAGTTGAGCGATTAATGCAACCTTGCAGAGTATTTAGTGTGATACTCAAGATTTTAGCCGTCATTTCACAGTGTCTCCCTCATATTAGCAAAATTATTGACAAGTGACTCATAGTCCATTTAGTGGTCTATGTTATTTTGTCACTTGAAAGGCCAATACAACTCGGGGCCCTGGGCTGCAGCCTTGGTAAGCCCATGCATGAGTCTGGCCTTGGGTATCATTATCCAATTATGTGAGTTATCTATCAAAACCACCTATGTAGTACAGGGTTGCAATGACCCTGAAACCTATACCAAGGAGGACAGGGTATGAGACAACAGACACCTCACATGCTATGGACAATTTAGAAACATTCACACAGCTGGAGAGAGAAATCAAACCCATAACCCCAGAGGTGTGAGGCTACAGTGCCTTTCATAAACCGCTGTACTGCCCTGTTATTTATCTAAGTGGACAGGAAACCAAGATGGACAGAGTACTAGGCTCACATTAGTCACTGTTCATATCTGGTCAGCAGAAATTCTATATTCTTAAAATTAAGCCAAATTTACCCAGTTAGTGCTCAGTCTGCCTATCTACTGCTATTTCTGACTATTAATGAAACACTGTAATATATGCTGGCAACCAAAATGATTCAGTTTGAATTTTCTTTGGGTCCCCTGCCCAAATTTCCAAAGATATGCTAACATCGTTATAAGACCCTAGACCATTACAATTGGTGCAATATGAATGGTACCCTGTGTTCAGCTGGTCTGAAATGCTAATGAACACATACTGCAACTGTCCAAAATCTCACACTGGCAATATGGCTAAAGTTGGCAAACGTGGCTTCCAAGTTTTGCCCTGTAAATTACGTCCATTCATCTTATGACTGTTTGCTCTGGACAGGAGCCTATTCCAGGCAGCATAGCTCATAAGGCAGGAGATCCCCCTGGATCTTATGCCAGGCCATTGTAGGTCATATACATGCATGCAGTCAGATACTACAGGCAGTGATACCAGGTAACCTAAATGCTAGTCCTTGGACTGTAAAAGCGAAACCAGAGGAATCCCACACAACACTAGAAGAATATGCAAACTGCACAACCACGAAGGTGTGAGGTTACAATGCCACCCTGTAAATGGCATACCCACACAGTGAAACCAACCAAGTAATGTACTGGATATAATAATCTCGGTCAGTGTTTTTCAGCGTTGCAATTTTTTAAATTTCTACATTGAAATCTTTATTAGTTTAAATCATCTGTGTTCCGTTATTTAAAAAATTAAAATACGACTGCATTAAAGTACAATTAAACCTCCATTTTTGTTAGCAACTATGTATGTTACTCCAAAATTCTGAATTTGAGACCTAGCACCGAACTAATACTTTTATCAAAGTTGTCTGTAAACCTGTTTTCAAATAAGCACACCATAGTCTATAGCCTTAACAGAAACATTCAGAATAGCATTTGCTGACATGTTTCGAAATTTAGTCGAGCCGTAGCGAACATATCTTAGACGTAACAACCCGCATTTATATCCTTAGCGGAATCATTATGCGAACCGACCCACCCTTTGGTTGCCCGGACATTACTCAGTTTACATTGGATAAAAAAGACTGTCTAGATTGAAATGGCCATTCTAATTGGTCAATGTAAATGTCAATCTTTGTTTTGACCGCCGCACCATATTTCAGAGCCATTTGCCAGGCTGGTGTCTAATTTGGTGAGCTGTGTGCTACTCAGAAATCCTTGAGTTCTTATTGGACATACGCATCTTGGAGGCTTCGGGCCTTGTACCATATATTAATCACGTCCTGAAAAACGTTTCTTTTTCTGCTTTAAGCAAAAAGGAAGTTGAAGTCCGTTCTCTCGAGTGCTACGCCAGTCCTTTATACTGAATCATGACTAACCCAAAGGTATTCTTTGACATCAAAGCAGACACCACACTCCTTGGCAGGATTATCATGGAGGTAAGGTTTTGCGGCTGTTTTATTTGAGACTGAATAAACCAAAAAGCATTCAGTAGCTTAGAATTTGAACATAAACCTGACCATTGCTGTAAATGTAATGCGGACATTTTCCCTGCATTAAAACTGATTCATATTTTTTTTCTTATGAAACCGTGAAGTGTAATATGTGTTTTTGGATTACTGATCTATTATGTGGTTTGTAAGTTTTTGTGATTTGATGCGCAGTAGTGCGTAAAGTTAAATACGGTGCCGCAGTACAACGCAGTCTTTGCCCGCTAGCTAGCACTATCCGCCTACCTAGCCGGGCAGCGTTCCGCTAGAGTAACGGCGCGACGTCTTTTGTCGGTAATAGGCTCCTTATAATTGCCAAATTTCTTAAGATGGTGAGTCATAAGCATGTTCTGTGGGTATGCATACTCCCATTTTAGTCCGGTTTTGCTCATGAATCCCGATTTGGTTTAAAGCGATGCATTTCCAGTCAAGCAGGCGCCATTTCCTTCGCACACAGACACCGAATCACTGGGAGGGAAAGGAAGGGGTCGATCACCAGGCATTTTCTGCATTCGTTAAACATAGCCTATAACATTTAGAACGAGTGGAAAACTCAGATGCCGCAAAAAAAAAAACTGCTGGTGGCCATTAATGGAGGGGACTTGTTCATAACATAATGCGTAACATTCACATTGGAGGTTGGGATGATGGAATCTGTCTCTTCACCCAGTTTTAATCGAGAAATTCATTGGACCGGAATTCTAATGCTTAGCCTATTCTAGTTAAGGCTGACGAGATCCGAGAGACGTGTGATTTGTTTCATTTCTATCGGATCGAGGCGGCGTTATCGGCCCGCCTTTACAACAACTGCGGTATTCAGTTTAATCCGGGGCGGCAGCGGGGGCGCGCGCCCAAGTTCCTGCCTTTTGTTGCTCTGCGCTGTGGCTGCACGTGGACGCGCACGGCGCTCCTGTCGTTCTGCTAAGTCATTATTTGTCGTTGAAATGTATTAACGCGAATGTATCGATGCGCGTGATGCGCCGTTTAAATTTTTTATGCGAACTATGTGTACTTCTGCAGCAGGGTTCCTTGCATTTCCGCGTGTAGACGCCGAGCGGCGGTGCCGGGAAATGTTCTAGAAACTTCTATGGAAGAAACGGATGCTTCTGAGGCGGCTGAACTGGGGTCTTTTACACGCCATGGAATATTTTTTTACGCATTCCTATATATATCAAATAATATGGCGTACAAGTTGGTCAGTGCCATCGAAGTTTATTGCTTTCCGAAATTAATGTATTGTTGCACCACGTGCTGCTGGCGAGGCGTTCTCCACCCCTGAGCTTATGGGCTCCCTTCCCAGTCACCGGGCATTTTGCAGCCCGGGTCACTGCAATGTGTAGTTTTTTCCTCCTTTTTGGACAGTGGCGGCAAATGCTTAAAGTTGGCTCCGTTAACCCGTTTTTGAGTTTGAATAGGAGAGCCACGCCTAAATCTGTACTCTTGCCGTTGGCATGTGGTGCAGTTGGTTACCCACGCATGAAGTTACGTTTCAGTGCTGCGGATCCGCATTCTTGAGAGACCCTTGACTTAATGATTTGCGTATATTTTTCCCTCCTTTCCCTGTTTAGTTTCCACATATGGTTAGGCCCTGCCTGGTCCCCTGTGTGGCTACACAGTTTTGAAGCTGTATATAATGGGGTCATATATTTTAGCCCGCAGCTGACTGGTTGTCCTTTGTGTTTGTCGGTGAGCTCGAGCTGCCTGCTTATGCAGGAGTAGTGGAACTCGGCCCATCCGCCCAATGCCATTAGGTACTCCATGTGGGGCTCCTTGGTCTGCACTGCCTGTCGTGAAGGCCTGCTTGTTTCTGAGTGTCCGGAATCATCTGATGTATGTCATATAATCTGATGTCAGCTGTGGTGTGGGTGACAGTGGATATCAGGATGACAGAACTGCCTGAAGATATTTAAAGGATTTCTTTTCCTCTCTCCCCCTTCCAACCCCCTGCCCTATTTCATAACAGCTGCATGCTGATGCTGTCCCCAAAACTGCAGGTATGTAGCTTCACTGAATCAGTCGCCATGTTACAGATCTTCCTGACGCGGCAGTGCAGTTGTCCATAATGCAGTCCCTAATTGCACCGATCTCTCATGCTCATTTCCTTAGCACTAGTCTTGCAGATCAGTTATCCCAGAGTTCTGTAGTGTAGTATAGTTTTCAGTAATCCATATGAGCTTGTGGTGCTGTTTTGTCTATAGAGAACTTTCGTGCCCTGTGCACTGGAGAGAATGGCTTTGGCTACAAGGGTTCCAGCTTCCACCGTGTCATTCCTAATTTCATGTGTCAGGTACGTGGGGGATGGGGAAACACAATAGTCAGTGGAAGTAGGACCCCATTGGTAGTCTTTTAGTACAGGATCTTGAGCTGATTATATGAGAGAGGGCTCCTTGTGCTGTCACTCTGCCCTGTGGTGGTCCCTTTTGGTGCACATCACCTCTCTCCTCTGCTCAGGGTGGGGACTTCACCAACCACAATGGAACTGGCGGCAAGTCGATCTATGGTAACAAGTTCGCTGATGAGAACTTCTCCATGAAGCACACTGGGCCGGGCATTCTGTCTATGGCTAATGCTGGTCCAAACACTAATGGGTCCCAGTTCTTCATCTGCACAGTTCAAACCCCCTGGTGAGTCACTGACTTCTGAAAAGGTCATCTAAATTACAATGACATGCAGGTACACTGTCCTGTTAATGACTTGCAATGAGTCTCCATTTGGTGGATCTCAGATCAGTCACTTCTGGGCAATCCTTGTACCTTTCTCCCATTCCAGGTTAATGGGATTAGTAATTGGGGAATGCTTTACCATGTTTAATTATTCTGAACCCAAAAATTAGTCTGACAGACTTTGGAATATAACAGTCTGGTTTTATGATAATTGTCCTTCAACATCTCTCTCTCTCCCAGGCTGGATGGAAAGCATGTCGTGTTTGGGAAGGTAGTGGAAGGACTTGATGTGGTAAAGAAGATAGAGACTTACGGTACCCAGAGTGGAAAGACCACAGCCAAGATCATCATTGCTGATTGCGGGCAGCTCTGAAGTATCCCAACAACATTCCTAAATGGCAGAGATTTACTTCCCCTCTATCCCTTCCCTTAAGTTGGTGTCTTGTCTAAACTTGCCGCATTTGTGACTTGCCTTCATTCACATTTTTCTGCAATCGGTCTGACAGGACCTAATTTGTTTATGAAAATCTGAAATAAAGGGGAACAACCTTAAGTGCCATTCCTGTGTGATTTTATTTCAGGTGTCAGCAATTTGTATGCGATCACCTAAAATGGTTTGGTATTACGCTGCTGTCTGCAGCTTGCAATGAATGACTGTCATCCTTTTACTTGTAAAGATTTTGGATTTAGTGGTGCCTTACTTTGAAGTTGAGAGACACTGCAATTGACAGTTCTGTTCTGACTGCTTTTTCAAATTACACATTGAATGAGCACCACTGTTATTGGAACATCTATGCCTTGTGAACCTCATCTAGAGACTGTTTTTGTATAATTTGTTCATCAATGCAAACTTGGAGTATCAAAGTCCTACACTCCCATTTGGAAAGTTACCCCCTCAGCACTAGATATCAGTGGAGGTGATGGACCTAATGATGGCTGCATGCTAAGGAATGTCAGCAGTACCTCTAACTGGTCAATGCAGCATTAACAAGTATCATATTGAATGAACCTCTCTCTCATCCTTGGTTCTTGATATCCCCACAGGTTGTCAATGGATTAAACCCTAGAAAAGACTTCAGATGCTCATTCTGTACAGAATCACTATACTAAACAACCAGCAACAAAAATACAATAGATATTGCATAGATACTAGATTCCATTCACTAAAATTCCTATTTGACTTTCACTCATCTGAGATAATAGATGTGAAATTAAGTTTTCTAGTACTTGTACATTAAACATACTCTTTATGTGTTATCGATGTATATTTTGTCAGGTGAAATGTACCCTGAATCTGGAATCTTGTGATGTGTGTGTGTGTGTATATATATATAGCTACTTCTCGCACCATTTTAATTATGCAAAAATTACAAGAATAAAACATTTTATTTTTCTTGCATGCAGCAAAAGAATTTCGTCAGTTCACTACTCTACCACTAGGACGAAGCTCATCACTACGTTTACTGCTGTTGGAGTTCCCTACTCCGGTCAGTAGAGTGCGCCGTTTCCTTCTCTAACCTGCAGGGAAGCTTTATAACGCCTGGCTACATCAATTTCAGTCTGAGTTAAAATAGACCATCTAAACAACTATAATAAGGGCCAATTCCGGAAATTAGGCTGCCATTTCAAAGATTATGGTCAGCAACTGATATCCAAATTCAAATACGGAGAGGCAAAAATGTCATTTGCATCCAGTGCCAACAACACTATTTTCAGCATATAAACCGAACACCCCCAAGTTTCATTTTGCAGTCTGGCTAAAGACAATAGCACAGTTTGTCAATTACAAATAGTTAATAGTTTTATGCTTTAACTTTATAAATATATTAAATGGGAAAGAAAGTGAGCACCATGGAATTCTCAACGTGGTCTGTTCCTGAAGAGTCCCAAATTTCAATCTCTAATAGACATATAAATTAGAAAGATAATTACTGCTAGATTACAATAACATTTGCAAATGCTGTGACCACACACACACACATACACAAACGTTCTTAGGAACACAATACAGTCTGGATTGGTTTGAGGAATGAAAACAAAATAAAAATTAATTTTAAATGCCAGCACCAAAACAAACAATGAAGCTGGAACAGGACATGTACATTAACGACTAATATTTATGTTGCTGCAGCTGCTGTTGGTCTTGCTGCATCTAAGTGAACGGGCTGGTGGGTCGGCAGATTCCATTGCGTTTTGAGCTTTGGTCCTGGGCATGGCAGGAGAGGCCCTGGGCGCAATGGCAGTACTCCACAGCCCGGAGGCGTTTGGAGTGGGAGTGCAGGGAGCACGCCTCGCCCTCTGTGCCAATGCGCTGACACTTGTTGCCCTTCAGGTAGCGCCTGCAGCACAAGCCTTCGTCACAGTCTTCGGAGCGAACGCATTTTGCCATCTCTTGGCCTGGGATTTGGGCAGTCACCAAAACAGATTCACCAAAGCAGCTCTTAAAGTTTCTCTGTTATTGCATGCAGGTCGGTTTTTTTTGCCTCCTCACCCTTTAATGTTTTTAATCTTTAATCCTGCTCTAATTATATTATCATGAGCATCGCTGAAAATTTTTTGCAAAACTCATCATCTTTTTGTTTCACTGTATTAACCTCTAATGTATCCACTTGTTTTAAGAATCTGTTTCCCCCTGTCTCACCATTTCCTTTACCTTTCTTCTTTTCCTTCCTTTTGTATTTCGGTCGCGATTTTCTTCTGTTGGGATTGTTTGCTTCTTCTTTTCTTGATTTTTTGCATTGTCCTACATTAACGTGTTAAAAACATCGAATTTAACAACAAGACAGTAAAACTTTTATTAATAACTTCTGGAGGTTTAATTTTAGCAAAATACCTCCTGACTGACATTGGCCGCGTTGTCACCGCTTCATACAGCTGTGACACTGATAATGCACAAATTGCAAACGTGCAGGCTTACAATGTAAGAAATTGCACACCGTTAGCAGTTTAAGCAGCTAGAAGCTTAAACTTAATGCGTTTCTACCGGCCAGTGCTTATGCATACTTGGTGCATGTCTCCGCGTTTAGCTCCCCAGGGGTATTGCGCCAGCCGCCGAACCCATCATACAGAACATGAAAAAGTGATGAAAAAGAGATGGGATACCGGAAGATGGGCTGAAAACCTCTCACATGAGCTGCGAACGCGTGAATTTATTAAGGGACATAGGTTTGGATAGTTTTTTCAAAACCTCACGATATTTCACAGTGAACGGTATCTGGATTCAAAGTCATTTACAAATTTACGTTTGGGTTGCTTAATTTTTCGGTTGTAACATTAACATCGAGCTTGATCAGTAGTCAGACAGGTTTTTTTCATAGTTAATATTACTAGGTTCCGCCAGAGAAATATACAGACCGTTAATGCACTGGAGACCTTGACAGCACACGCCGATCCTCTGACAGCGGCGTCTCTCCGTCCGACAGGCAGTGCACACCGGCTCCTTTTGCGACGCCTGTTCGCAGTACTCATGATCGCCACAGTCACGATCAACCTTACAGGTCGTCTGCATAATGCAACACAGCTGGAATTACTAACATTCGTTTCATTTCACAGACACATAGACATACAATCATCATATATAAATACCTTTAACATCTCATATTGAAGCAGCCCCTGTTCGAGCTTGGTTAATTTCTCTAATCCTTGTTTGCCTTTAGCTTCATAGTCTGATGTTGCAGATAATAAAATGACTACAAGTAAGAATGAAAAAGTAACGATGCAGTCGCGCTCTCACCTGGCTTACTGGTCCCATTGAAGTCGATGGTCGTATTATATTGTTCCCAGACGCTCTGCTAACGAAAGCCGGCATTAGACACACCGACAGTAGAACACACGCCCACATACCTGACTTTAAGCACACTGTATCCCACTCGCTTGTGTAAAACGTTTATATACACCAATGATATTAATCGTAATGGGGAGAAACCGTCTTTAAATGATTTTTAATAGTTAGTCATTTAGAACACATTACAAAATTCTATCGTTATATTTTGGAAAGTAGTGCTAGATCACTTTGGCCACTACCCTTCCTTGTCCAGATTCAAGTCAGATGCCTTCTGAATAGGAGGATCTGATTTATATCTAATTTTATCAGCGCCCACCCTCCCCCAATAAATATCCTGTAGCTTTAATCGTTCTTATATCCCTCAAACACCCACCCATTCTGAAAACATAGACGGCCTTTTGAAATTTATTTAGAACAAATGGTCCAATAGCTTTGAAAGAATCGCCGCGGTAGATTCGGATACTGGCTGCTTCCTGGACCGGATTACTTGGATAATCTGTATCTCCTGGGGGAAGTGGTGAAAGGGCTTGTCGTTATTAATTACACCTTGAAGGTAAAGAATCACCAAGCCTTTGCTGGCTGGTATCAGTAACGGTAGTGGGTAGTACGCGGTCTGTAATTTGCGGGATAGTGATGACACATCATTACGGTTACATCTGGTCTTGTTCTCTGCCGTCCACTGTGCATTAAGATTTAAGAAGTTTTTTCCCATCTAAATAAATGTAGGTTTTGACAGATACATAGGCGGTGTACAATTTTACAAAATGTTCTAATGAACAATGGCAAACAGGATTTCATCCTTTGTGATGTGATTCGGGACGAGCCATCGCCAGACCTGACACATGTACTTACTCATATCTTACTGTTTCCGCAGACTTGCCTATAGGCTATACATTTTTTACAAAACTGAGGCAACAAGACACTGGTGGGAAAGGTCATAATCCTATGGGAAATTATCAATGAAAAACAACATTAACATTTTGTAGTAATCCATTTTATCACATGAAAAAAATAAAACCCTGCCCGAAAATGTACAAAATTAGCTATAGTTTAGATATTAGAAGCTATTTATGTACTATGAAATATATCTTAAACTGCAATTTTTTGATTCACAAGATTTGTTTAAACAGGTCTTAATATATGCCCCAAGATTTTATATTACATTTTTCATAAATTAAGAAGTGCTTCTTTGTCAGTATTTATTCTGTATTGTTATTATATTTCTTATTGAGCTTAGTTTTTCGCTTTCTGAAGTCTAACTTCAGAGAGAACAATACTCATGTAGCAGCCAGTTGGCTGGCCACAATGGCCACTGATCAAAAACACCAAATAAAAAAGATAATATTAAAATGGGTGAAACGTTCATTTAAACATCACAGATGTTAAAGGGAATTGTACTGCTTTGTATGACATTCAGAAAGACAGGCTTAGGAAGGTGAAGGACAGCTATCTAAATGTCTGCTGTGGCTTTTTTTATTTGCTTATTTGCTTATTTTTTGAGAAAATTCATTTTCATGACTCACACAAATGAACTATATATGTACATACATGCAAGGGCATAAGTTAGATTTAACATGTTTGAGGTCCCCACTCATTCGTCATGACAATATGATTATTTGGGGAGGGGGTGTATTGGCTGGTTCTGATTATTGGGGGGTTACAACCCCTGAGCCCCTGTGCCTCCCCATGTATGTACAGAAGCATCAAATTGACCAGCAACAAACTTGCAATTTATCACAGTAAATATTTTGTCATATTTTAGGCAATAGCCTCTCTAACATATCAAAGAACTCTGCTGTGCCTGCTTGCGAGGAATTTGCTGCAGGCCAGCAGGGGGTGATCAGCACCGTGCGGGCAAACGATGACAGTGGTTTCATTACCATTGGCTTCAAGAGGTGCCAACAAGACATAGCTGGTAGACAACAATTGCCTCAATCAGAGGCCTGTACTGTTGTGCCAGGGATAAGAGGAAAGGGTGAGCTACCTCTTAGCATGCAAACACTGGAGGGTGACTGCCCTGGAGGGCGTACCACTTGATAATGCCCCTCCCCACACACACACTTTTTTGTTTAAGTTTCCCTTTTCATGTAATGAACATTACTCCTCATGAAGTATTTGTCTGCACTCTAGTTTCCCATGCCTCCTTGCCCACTACACTGGGCAACCTGCAGGACTTCACCCATAATGTGAAAGGTGACCGAATAGTCAATGTGCCGAAGCTACTACTGTGGATGTCCCTATGATGGAACTAACAGATCATTGCTAGTGTGGCTGTGATCTTTCAACATCTCCAGAACATCTCGGGCCTGGAACTGGGGAAAAATCAGAGGACTGGGCTTATTGCTCAGCAGCTCCTTACCAAGTTCATCGCTGAGGATGACACTAACGCATACCTCACTGTGCTTGAAAGGGAACTAGATTCAGGACTAGATTCACAGTCCAGCCCACAGAGTGCCCTCCTTTTTGGGTCCATATAGCACCTACCACCTTCTCTACACTTATGGACATCATACTTTGCCACCACTGAGAATATGCAACAGGCTACCTAGATAGTTTTGTCATCCATGCCAAGAGCAGGGCCGAGCACATTGTTCGCCTCTGCAGATTGCTGGACTCCATCCAGTAGGCATGTCTCTTAGCCAATCCTGCTAAGTACCTTGGGCATCCTCAAGTCCTGCTACCTGGGGTTTCTTAATGGACAGGGCCTGCTCTGACCTCAAGAGAAGAAGGTTGTCTGGGATTTCCCCTGCCCGATCATAAGAACCTGGCATGGGTCTTCTTCAGCCTGGTTGAGGATCTTTGCTTTATCCTCTCCCTTCCAGATATCATCCCGAATAGCCCGATTGACTGTGTCCAGTGGAATGAAAATGCCTAATTCCACTTCTAGCATTTGAAAGAAGCCCTCACCACTGAACTGGTCCACTACAACCCCAAATTTGAGCTGCTCTTCTGACTGTACATTGTTGCTTGAAAGGTTGGCCTGGGAGCCATCCTCTCCCAGGTCTTCCAGGAATGGAACACCCAGTACTATATATGTTGCAGAAGCTCAGCCCTGCAGAATGATGGTACACTGCTGTAGAATGGAAGGCCTTGGCCAAATGAAGTAACTATGAGCTAAGGTGTTACCACTTCTGACAGCCATTCACCCTCATCCCAGACCAAGATGATGTAGATGATGGCCTGGGTTAAGAACACCAATGGCCGGGTGGCTGCTGGTTCCTTGCCCTCCAACACTTAAATTTTTAGTACATTGTCGAGATGGGAGATCCCATATGAACATAAATGGCCTCATCTGCATGCACTGTCATTGGGCCGCTGTGGAGGTACACTTCCATCAATCCCCCTTGCATATCAAGTCCCTTCGGGCCCCTCTAATGTTTGGTGGGGGGGGGCATGTGATGTAAAGGCCCGTGGGGAGTCCCCTACACACCAGCAAGAGGCAATCAATACCATGGATACCCATGTTAGCCACAAGGATTGCCAACGAGGTATAACTGGTGGTCAATAATTGGACAATCTTCCTTCATATATTTGCCCCATTCCTTTAATAAACCTCACCTCTAAATGGAGTGTTTATCTACCCTGCTGTCCCCCACGCCTCCTTCCCTGCCACAGAGCTCAACATTCATCCATCTTCTAATCTGGTTCAGGATTGCGGGGCCTAGAGTCTAACCCAGTGTTTCGAAATAGATCAGTGTTTCCCAACCGAGTCCTCGGGAACCAGCAGACAGTCCACGTTTTTGCTTCCTTCCAACTCCCTGCCAGACAGTCCACATTTTTGCTCCCTCCCAGCTCCTGATAGGGAGTAAAAATGTGGACTGTCTGGCTGGGATGTGGGAGAGAGCAAAAACCTGGACTGTCTGTAGGTCTCCGAGGACTTGGTTGGGAAACACTGATCGATCCCAAAAAGTGCAGGCCATGAGCCAGGGGTACACTCTGAATGGGGTGCCAGTGCCAATAAACATATAATAGAGAAAGTTAAGAGACTTTGTTATGTCAACTACAAACCCACACACCACAAGTAGTACACTCAGATACCACAGCAGAATTCAAACCTCCCTCACAGAGGGGTGAAACGGCAGTACTATCCACCATGCCACCCAGGGAGTCTTGTTCTATTCTAGTACTAACACTCATTCTCCATACAATTCATTTATAATGACCTGCACACCAGTCTCTCATCCAGAGATCAAAGGAGTTATCTTCTTACACCACAAATTCCCAAGAAAAACTGACTTTCCAAACTAACCTTTGTGCACAACACAAGATATGAGCAAAGAGTATGTGGCAAATTAGCATACATTTAGACAGATGGATGCTTTTCACGTTAAGTAACAATATTTGGTAACGTTTTACATTAATTGCACCTTCGTAATGCATTCATAGAACATTCATAAGCAGTGTATAAGTATACCTCAACATCCTAATATACCATGACATGTAATATACATTAATAACAAACATTATACGATTATACGATTAAAATGTTTATTAATTTGTCTAAAGCTATTAAGGTATGTTAGGATGTTAAGGTATACTTTTATGCTGCTTATGAATGTCCTATGAATGCATTAAGAAGATATTGCAAAGCTGAAGTCAATGTAAAGGGTTACCCAATATTTTAACAACATAAACAATTACATCAGACATCCCTGTGTAACTGGTAGAGGCTTGTTTCTTATGGAAGTCAGAATCCTCCACTCCAAATACCCCCCCATATTATCTCTTCCTCTCCAAAAATCTTGTGATTATATGTGTCTGGAAGCACTACCTGCTTTTGTATCTGTTACCTCTAATCTCCCACAGCCAGTGTGGAAGTTTCAACAAGGGCCTTATTACAAAGACCGCAGCTTATCTTCTCTGGAAGCTTTGCAGTGAGGTGGGGTGACTCAGCTGCGGCCTGTCCTGTATGGAGCCTACAGAAGGAACCCAGCTTTTTATGTTAGACTGAGTGACTGTGCTCACTAACATTTCACATATGCTACTCTCGGAGATTTGCTCACCCCTCAACTTTGAGCACTCAATGAGATCAATCTACCTTGACCTTCATTTTCTTTTGGGTGCCTTTGCAGTGGCCTTGAAGTGGTTCAAATAGTTGTGTTCATTAATGCTGTCACCTCTTTTAGGTATTCATAGACAACCCACTTCATTAGAACTTTGGATCACATTGGCATATAAAAAGAGAATGGAATCTGACAGAACCGTGTAAAGCTTCTCCAAAAGAAGAAGGTCTTTGAGTAGAGCTCATGTTCACACAGAAATGCACACAGGAACTTGTGAGGGAGGGTTTGGTGACCCTGTTTCTGGGGGACAAGTCCCGCGTCCATGAGAAACGTGAGCATGTGCAGCTCCCTTCCTTATTCCATTTAGGTAGGTTTCCTGAAAGCAGCCTAAGGCTGGGGATGTGCCTTTGTGTCCCAGCACCTCCTCTGGACTCCATTCTGCAAGGAGGACAGAATTAAATAAATCCTGACTGTCCTTCAGGCTTGAACCTTCTATTGCCTAGAACAGTCTGGCAATAATTATTAAGAATGTGAGATAAAAACCATCAATTATGTTTATGACTGGTGATTTTGAGGTTCATAAAGTAATTATCTTGCCATGCTAATGGAGGAATCACATATTCTCAAAGAATCCTTTGCATATGAAATAATATAAACTTTAGGATGGTTATAGATTTCCACAAGAAAATTGAATCAGTTACTTCAACATGACTACATTGCACTATGGAAAAATGTGTGCGTCAAAGAGCCATGGGAAATATGGTTGCTTCTATCCTCTGACGACAAGAACTGGGGTGGGAGGGGGACTGTTGACACAGAGCAAATACATGCACGTGTACCGTCTGGCTCTCGGGAAGGGCAGCTTGTCACCGACGCTGAAGGGGTTAATATGCCTGCGATCACTGATAACCAGGCTTTGTGAATCAGACTCGCCTGCAGGGTTTTGCCCCAACCTGATAAAGCGCAGCAGATGCAGTCAATTACCTCCCTCTGTGACGCAGTAAATTTGTGTGCATGTGTAACTGGCTCAGTCTTCGTGGTAGGGGTGCATTTCATATTGAGGGGTGGGATTAGATATGACTACATTATTACAAAAGGCTGACCAAACCCCCCCAACCAGACACCAGAGTTCTTAAATAGCTTGTCTGGTGGGAGACACACAGTGTCTGACTTGCCCCTGGCCTATACCCGCAGGATGTGCCTTTAGGCATGGTGCCCTGGATCGAATTGACCAATGCAAGCCTTGCGCACTTGTTTTGAGGGAAGATATGAGGCGGATTCTTTTCCACTAGGATTCTCTTTTAATGTGACGAGGTTCCTGTGCTTTACTCCATTCTTACTCCAACTTTACGTCGTGGTATACTGCTTCAGTGGCTTGGACTTCATCTGATTTATTGCCAAAAAAAACTGTAATATATATTATTGAAGCTCTTACTCACATAAGTTTGTAAGTAGTGCTCATACAAATATATATATATGTGATTGTGTGTGTGTGTGTCTGGGTTTTATATATGTATATTACATTGTGGGGACCAAATGTCTGCACAATGTGATAAAAACCTCTTATTTTGATTGACAATTTTTCGGTCCCCACAAGGGGAAACTCAATTTTATGAAAATCTATGACTGCAATCAAAAAACTAAAAATGCCATGTCTTGTATTTTGTCTGGTTATTAATAATTAAAGTTAGGGCTGGGTAGGGGTTAAGGTCATCATTGTCGGGATTAAGGTTTTTCCCATAGAAATGAATGGATGGTCCCCATAAAGATATGAATATAAACGTGTGTCTGTGTAATTAAAAGAAAATGTTTAGTGTGTTTAGTTAAAAAACACACTCAGTAATTTTAATGTTTAGTAATGCCCTAATTCATTGTCATTTTATAATTGGTTACAGGTTACAGCTGACTAACAGCTTAATATATCTGCAACTTACTACAGTGTCCTCAGTGTTGTCCATGTAGCTATCTGTACGTGAACCCATCTTTTTATAGCATTCAGTATTTTGTGTTACTTTTCAAATTGAAATAGGCCTTCAGATTGTCTTGATAATCTGAAAAAAAAACAAACAAAACAAATGAGTAATTTGACTTAATTTGGCTTCCAACAACTTTCGGTGCAGACTCAATCCTAGAAACAGGCCGTGGGAGAAAGACCCATTGCAAGGTCCAAAGCAAATCGTATCTGGGACCATTTCCCTCATTTCACTGGCTCCTCTTTAACTAATCTTGACAGCAAACTGACTGAGATCCACATCTGTCATCCACATATATTGGTGTTTACCCAGTAACCGTGGGAGATAGAATCAATAATAAAGTGTGGAGAAACAATATATGGGCACATCCAAATTTTCAGTGGTGGGCCATAGATGACTATTTTTTTTGCTCTTTATAGTAATCAGGAACTGTATGTTCCTGACTGTATTGTGCATATAGTACTCGCAGGTAAGCCAGTCAAATTCGTTCAAATATTTCCATTGTGTTTAGCACCAAAAACATCTACGTAATGTTACCAAAGGCAGAAGAATATTGCCAACGTAAAACATATTTGAGAGAATCTAAGCCTTTTGCATCCATCCATCCATCTATCCATCCTTCCATCCATCTATATGTTTTAGCCAATCGAAGATCTCGGTGAGGTTGGAGTACAAGGCACGAGGCTTGGCCTGAGAACCTCAGAACTCTGTGCCTCATTAGTTACAAAGCCTGTGCGGCTGTACAGCCCCTGTAACGCAAAGCACCATGTCCAGCCCAAAGCCCTTGGAGTGGCTGCGGGAGGGCAGGGGCTCCCGGCGTCTGGTGCTGGTGGTGGTGTGTGTGGCTCTCCTGCTGGACAACATGCTGCTGACTGTAGTGGGTGAGTGACAATGACAGATGCGCATGAAAACATAACACACACGTCACTGTTTATTATAACCACTGTACAGCCCCAGTGGCCACACTTGGCTTGTACTGGCTATGTCCCACTGTGGTCCCCACTTTGTCCATCACTCCTAGCTTAACAAAGAGAAGCCTTTCTACACTGATGGCCTGCGTGTCAGCTTTAATGAGTCAGGCCATTCCCCTCTCTGACCTCTTTCATTAACAGAAGGATTTTTTTAATTCATCACACCATTCTCTATAAACTCTAATCACTGCACTCTGTGAAAGTCTCTGTTTCTGAGATGCTGGAACCACCACATCTGGCACCAACCTTCACCCAATGTTCAGAATTGCAACACACTGTGTGCCTTAGCAATTGTAATGCTTAGCCTCGCAGTAACTGAACTACTTGACCCTATCTGCATTAAATATATTTTCAGTGACAGCCACCTGATGCTGTTGGAAGGAGCAGACTGTGTTAATGAGCATGTGCACCTAAGAAAGTGGCCACGGAGTGTATCTAGAGGGTTGAGTGCTTAAAATTGCGTGTATTTACAACCAGGTTTTTGTCCAGGTTCAGACTGGACCATGAGGTACTTGCCTTTACGTGTCTCTGAAAGGGACCCCGTCATCTCCACTATCTTCCAGTGCCCATCATCCCCACGTTCCTGTATGCCACTGAGCACAAAGTGCAGAACTCCTCGCTGACCTTGAGTAACCAGAGGCCCCCAAAGGAGACGTCTTTGTCATCTGTTCTCTCGCTCTACGATAACACCACTTATGTCCTGGGGGCTCCCACGGCCAAACTGCCTGATCCCACCCCCCGTGGCATCCATAACCGCTCGACTCCAGCCAGCTGCCAGGAAGACAGTGACTTCCTGGTGGAGGAGAATGTGCGTGTGGGGTTGCTCTTTGCCTCCAAGGCTTTGGTGCAGCTTCTGGTCAACCCGTTCGTTGGGCCCCTCACCAACAGGTAGGCCGACAAGACGGCAGAACAGAAAACAAGCAGAATTCCAGGGGAGATGGCCTCATTTTCACAGAAAGCCGCACACTGACAAGGGATAAATCAAATATGAACAACCAAAATAAAATATGTTTGCTTCCCCTTTAGTGTTATAAAATACATATTTCTGTTTAAGGATTGGATACCATATACCGATGTTTGCTGGCTTCGTGATCATGTTTATGTCCACAATAAGTAAGTGTTTGCATGTGATGTTTTATTGTAAAATAAGGAACCAGTGTATTTAAATGGCTTTAAATAACCTTATATGTATGCTGAATGCTGCAATAAGGTATAATGTACATGCAAGCAAACATCTCAGTTTGTTTACTAGATACTATGATGATGGAGCTGTATGAGTTTTGTTATTATGTCACGTAATTCTCTGTAGCAGAGACAGGAAGGGATGTTAGGGGGATTTAACATAAGCAAATGTAATTAGAAAGTCCTGGGGGTAGAGTATTCATTACCTGACCCCCCACAGAGCTTTCTGGTAGACTCTGCACATCCAAAATGTGTATCACTGTGCAAACACGGAGCATCCGCTAACTTCTGTTTGCGCCTGGGTGCCCCGCAGTGTTCGCCTTCTCAGGGACATACACCTTGCTGTTTGTGGCCCGCGCTCTCCAGGGAATCGGCTCCTCCTTCTCCTCTGTCGCAGGTGCGGCTCCCAGTGGTTAACTGGCCATGAGCCATCAGCCCGAGGATGGGCTAACGGAGAGATATGGTGGAAAATGTAATTTGCTCATTGTGTTCTGTTGCTTAGGTGGTGGTTACCTGCCACTTTTTTCCATTTAGATTAGTGTTCCATTGCCGTAGTTTGGATGATATACTCTCCTCGAGGGTACTACAGCATTTTGGAATACTGCCTTCTCACAGTCAAAGGAATCTTACAGAACCAAATTCTGAACTTTTAGGAAAATCTTGATTGACACAGTGACAAGGTTTCAGCTGAACAGATTCTAGCTTGTGTGTCAGTTATTTAGCTACCAGGGTCTATGCCACCCTAAATCTTAAAGTCTCAGTAAAGGTCTACATGCCTTGTGGCTTTTCTCCCAACTTCACTGCAGGTCTGGGCATGCTGGCCAGCGTCTACACTGATGACAGCGAGAGGGGAGTTGCCATGGGGATTGCACTGGGGGGTCTGGCCATGGGTGTCCTGAGTAAGTCATTAATCTGCATCCATATTTACTCCTTCAGCCTTGCCTTGGGGTACCCTGACCCTAATCGTGTGACCCTGGGGAGTTAATGGTGTAGGGTTTACAGGCTTTTACAGGCTACCCCAAGGCAGCCCTGCGGCCAGCTGCCGTGAAAGCCTGTTCCCCCCATAACATGAACTTTCATTCAATTTATTGTCATTTCGCCATACAGAAGTGTAAAATGAAACCAAAGGCTTTATGTGGGGTTACGGTGCTGCTTTTAACAAAAGTAACAATGAAATAACATTTACTTTACAACACAGTGCAAGACAGGTGTAGCGTTTAGTGCAGCATAATACAAAGTGAGGGGAGGGGGGGCACATGGTGCATTATAATGTAATATAATATGTTTGGCAGTTGCTGTGTGGAGTTTACATGGTTCCACCAGCAGTCCAAAGACATTCAGTTATCCTTACTAGTACTTAACCTTATTAGCACCAGTCTCCACGCCCCCAAGACCCTCTCCAGAAGCTGGATGGATGGATTAATGGATGGTTGGATGGATGGTTGGATGGATGAAAGTACAGTAGTATATAGTGTGGTGGTACAGGAGTGTATTAAACAAGATGGTACAACATGATGAAACAGTAGGACAATATTTCTGTAAGTCAGTGGATGGTTTGATTCAGATATGGGCAGACATTCAAGCACAAATACAGGGTTAGCCGTAGCCCTAACGATGCTCTGCTGTACCCAACTCTCCCCATCTGAAACGCAAATGTTTTTTCACAGTCGGGGCCCCGTTTGGCAGCGTAATGTACGAGTTTGTGGGCAAAAGCGCCCCCTTCCTCATTTTGGCCTTCCTTGCATTATTCGATGGAGGTACGTACTACAACCTAAGGTAATGAAATACCTTTGTGTAAGGAAGCAAGCGGTCACTACATGCTACATGATATTTAACGATGCACTGCACAACTGATGCTTTTCATCTAAGTACACACAATATTACACAATTTTGATTTAAATATATTTTCTTAATGTTTCAGTATACAGATGGATACAATTTTAATTTGAATGCATAATTATTATTCGAATATATTGCTAATTTGCATTGCGTGCCTCTAGCCGAGAAGCAGATTACTGTATAAATCTTCACTTTTTAATGGTCTTGGATTACTATGGTAATCATATTGCGGAAAAAGTCCAATTTACACTCATTGAGAAATGTTCTCCTCTGCAGAATGAGCCAGGCTAATGATGATGCGAATGACCATGCACTAGCACCCATCTGAGTCATCCATCAGTGTAATTGTCATTGTTGCAGCCCTAACCATAATTAGACAGTAAAGGTCATGTCTTGAACTGTGGTTGTGAAGGACTTTCATCATTTCAGGCCCAGACAGACACTGTGGTGTGTTTCTTCTGAAAGAATTTCCTCTGAAATGCCAGCTAACCCCTTTTTCAATGCAGCTTTACAACTGTGTATACTTCAGCCCTCGAAGATCTCTCCTGGGGTGAGTGACCTCTTTTCAGTCTAACTCTGAAAACACCCTGTTGCTGCGTTACAAAGGAACCTGCGTGCGCATTGCACATACCCAGCTCATGGACTGCCCAAAGCTCCTGAAGCTTACCCACAGCTTGTCAACGGCCTGCTGGGAAAGAGACCACAGGAATACACGTGTCAGATGTCAAAAACAGGCTGAGTTGATAAAGCCAATATTATGATTTTTACCTCTAGAGCCTGGAGGGCACGCCTTTGCTGACCCTGCTGAAGGACCCCTACATCCTCATCAGTGCAGGTGAGCTTGGGGTCTCACGACACCCTCAAAGAGCTCACACTTGACTTAGCCCATACCTGGCTGTAAGACCCCCCCACATCACTGCACACTTGTGCCAAAACCCCACCCCTTAAAATAGCAGAACGAAGACTACAGAGTGAGATCACTGTGCAGGAGACGCTGTGAAGGCGGGAGGATTGACGGTGGTGTCGGTATACCTTAGGCTCTTTGTGCTTCGCCAATATGGGGGTGGCCATGTTGGAGCCCACCCTGCCCATATGGATGATGCAGACCATGTGCTCCCCAAAGTGGCACCTTGGTGGGTTCCTCCTGTTGCACCTTGTCCAAGAGGCTTGTCTGAAGGCAATTCATTATTTCTATGTTTAAACATACAAAACATCTCAAAATGTGCCTCCAGATCATTCCATTACCACGAAGCTTCAGTGCTGCTTGTTTCCTAAACCACTTCAAGTTCACTCATATGATCTGTGTTGGGTCTCTTCAGGGATGGCATTCCTGCCAGCCAGCATCTCTTACCTCATCGGAACCAATCTGTTTGGCCTGCTGGCCAATAAAATGGGAAGGTACATATCTGGATTCTGAGCTTGTTAAATCGAACAATCGTTGACATTCTGCTTGCTTCTACGCTCTGCCGCGTTTTAGTTGGCGTTTCGCCCAGTGTCTGAGCACGCTGACTTCTCAGACTTGGTTGGTCAGCAGTGTGTCGGTATCGGTTCACCGTCCGGGTCTTATCTGCGGTGACCTGTTGACTCTTCCTTCAGGTGGCTGTGCTCCATGATCGGGATGCTTGTGGTTGGCATCAGCCTTCTTTGTGTGAGTACTGCTTCTAGTGCCTCACTTGTTGGCTTACTGCCTTACCCTGCTAACGTGGTGACAGATATACTTGTCTTTCCATCGCATGGCAGGTTCCTTTAGCGAAAAACATCTACGGTCTCATTGGCCCAAATGCTGGTCTGGGTTTTGCTATTGGTAAGTGCAGACAATATAAATACTAGTGTAAAAACTTACATTACCAATTAAGCAAGAATGCTTGACTTATTAGGGCTAAAAATTTACAGTCCATTGAATTACATGGCAAAGTGTTACATATCAAAAAGGAACATTAACTCCCTTGTTTACAATGTCTCCACTGTGGTACAGGGATGGTTGATTCCTCCATGATGCCTATCATGGGCTATCTAGTCGACATTCGTCACGTTTCTGTATACGGCAGCGTCTACGCTATTGCTGATGTGGCATTCTGCATGGGATTCGCTATCGGTAAGGAGGCTTTCACCCTGTCTTATAAGATATCCTTGCTAACTGTATTACAGCTCAACACTGAAAGATGCTGAACGTTTGATTTTCATAAGCAGCACATAGAACTCAATGTATGAGATTTTCAGCAAACATCGAGCAAAAGAGAGCAGCCGTGTGTAATAGTGATTGTATGTAGAAGCTGTCTCAGTTACCGCTCCACATCACCACTCGCTTCTCCGGCGCAGGTCCATCCACAGGGGGAGCCATTGTAAGAGCCATTGGATTCCCCTACCTCATGGTGATCATCGGCATCGTTAACATCCTGTATGCACCCCTGTGCTCTTTCCTGAGGAGCCCTGCAGCCAGAGAGGAGAAGATGGTGAGTATCAGGCTTTGTCCGTCCACCATGGCCCCACGTAAATCAGGATTCCCTGTGGCATCTGGCCCTTCATAGTTCAGTACGCCTCGAGGATCAGCATTCACACCACTGGGCGACTTGACCCAAGCCGTAGTCCTTTAGAGACATTAATATTACCACATCCCGGAGAAGGAAGTGTGCGGTCTATAGAACACTTTCCTTTGCATTCTTATGAAGCAAAGCCCTCCTGGTTCAAAAGCCGAGCGCTGTTCTCTGAACATAATGTGGGCAGGTAGTGGGTGGCTGTTCTAGCAGAAAGGAGACACTTGTCTCTCCCCAACAATAGGGGGATGGGAGGAGCAGACAGGAGCACAGAGTATGACAAAGCAAATGATACACTTATACTGTTAACGATAATGCTCCTTCTAATGGCAGGTACTGTGAAACACACATGCAGGGATTCAAAGCACATTAAAGGCGGGGCTCTGACCCGCGAAGTGGCCCATTTGATACCCTCGTCTCCATATGAGCTCAGAGGGGTCGGCACACAGCCAGAATCCACTGGCGTTAAACCAACAATTTACATGGCGTCTGGTGTCTGTTACTGCTCAGAACATTATTTAGGCACCCATTTGAATGTGATGATGCATTATGTCCCATTTTCTACTGTACTTGCTTATAATCCCCTAACAGGCCATAATCAGCCAGGACTGTCCGATGCCCGTGAAGAGATACAACACTCAGAGACAACAGCAAGAGTTTCCACTGAGTGATGAGAGCGAAGAGGAAGCCGGGGAGTGACACCGAACCTCACATACAAACACACACACACACACACACGCACACACACACACGTAAACAATAAAAGCTCATATAGCCATAAACACACAACCACAGAAACACAAACATGGAGACACACTGAGAGGAGCATTTAAAAATGAACTACATGTATTTATTTAAAATGAGGAACAGCATAGAATTATTGCCTTTTGATCTGCTTGCCCTGGAGTTTACATTCAAACTGCTGGTCCTTGCACTCCTGATCTTTCAGCTGTTAGCTGTCCTCTACATCTTAGCCCCATGTGGCTAAGACACGCTTTTTTGTTGAAGGTTATCACACTTTCAGGCTATAGTTTTCATTTGCTGAGCCTTATGTAAGTTAACATGAAGAGACCAGATTGCCGATTTAGACGTGACCTTATAATGGCACCTAAGATAATGCACATCAGTATCTTCCCATCTCTTAATACCGTGCCATGTAGTATATGATGGTGTATTGTCCACTAAAGTACAAAATATTATTTTATATATTATGTAACAGCATTATGAATATTTGAATCAATTGGGGGAAGTTTCCTAATGATTTATAAATTTACATTAAGTGGTTTTGGTTGGTATAGAGTGACATATGATATCTTCTGAAAATGACCCCCTTGGAAAGAAACGTAATACTTCAGTATAACATCTCAATCATGAAGATAATATAAGAACATAATGTGCTTCAAAACATTACACCATATTAACAGAAGTTGTCATTCTTTCATGATATTATTGCTGCAGATGTTCCTGTGGATCCCATTGTTCCTGCTAACACACAGTGAAAAAAAGACGTTTCTGAGCAAAACAGTTTGTCAGTTATAATCATTAAAATTGTTTGTTCTAGTTACACTAGCGGTCAAAATTGTGGAAACACCTAGCATTTTTGGCATTATTTTAAAAATTACTACATAAACATTGGCGGTAATGTTTATAAACACTCAAAGAATGTTTACAAATATCATACATATGTCGATTACATAAGTAACTGGAGTAACTGGAACGCAGTTCTGCGATCTCTACAAATTGGAAGTGTTTTCACAATTTTGGCCACTAGTGTATATCTCTTTTACAGCCGTTTTACTATGCCTATTTTATTCCTTTGAAGAGGAAACCTATTTTTGTGTGCAGTTGTGCTAATGTGAGAAAATGTTTTAATAAAAAATTACACTTAATAATTTAATACTGTAACACAGCCCCAGAAAATACCTGCAATCAAGTGACACAAAACCACACAAAAAAGTGGTTTTAGTCCCATAGGGTATTTCCAAGTGAAAAATTGTTACTTGGTTTAAAAAGGAGCTAAACATTTTGACTCTAAAAAAAGTCTCTACTTGTATATTTATATCCATATTGATCCTTCAAACATATACACGGCTTACACTGTACGAGGATGTGGTTAGGCTGGAGCCAATCCCTGGAAACACAGGGTACAAGACAAAGGAGCTGATATCGATTCTCTGTAACATATGGATGGGTGTCTGTCTGTGCATATCAGTGTTATCTGCAGAGTGGCCACCTAAGCGAGCTTTTAATTTCCCCTCAGGCTGAAGCCGAGTACCATATTATCTGTTATATCTGGGTTGCACTTGTAGCAAAGGACAGAGCTGAAAGACAGGAAGCAAGGATGAGATCAGCATCAGTGAAACTCCAAAGCTATCGATCCACACATCTCATAAATAAGAGTAAATATCATGCTCTGCTTTGGAGATGCCCAGGGACAAGTTCCTCAGACCTCACATGGAGAGAGCTGCCATCAGCTGTTCCCCTAACACCATCTCATGCAAATAATAACCAAAATGTGAGCCACACAACAGTTTGCAAACCCAACTTAAATAGTGTGCTACTTGTGTTTTACAACAAACCTATTCAGCAATTACACTACAGAAGGAAGCACTGACCCTTTTTGTCAGCCAGCCAAGTTAAATATGGAAATTTGTTACATTTTCTAGGGACGGATTTCTACAATGAAATCTGCAGAAATCCAATATTAAATGGTTACTGTTTTAACATCATTCTTTTTTCATTGCCAGAAAGGAAACATAAAGCAATATGTTGGTCACATACAGGTTCAATATCCATGTTTAACAAGTCATTGACATCACACTTCCCATTCTAGCCCCCAACTCCTTTGATTTGTGTAAGCTGAGTCAACAAAGGTAGACACCTGTTTGCTGTCACGATGGGTGTAATAGGAAGCCTTGTGCTAATTAAACATTCAGACCTGCCCCTGCTCTCAGATAACAATGTGCTGGGTCATGCAGGGGAGCAATGCGTCATTTTCACAATGGGTGTGGCAAGGTTTCATTGAATTTCCTGGGAACTTGGGCATATTAGCACTCCATGCAGAAGGAAATCCCACATTCAGGCTCACTGGGAGTCAGTCTCACCCTACAGGATGCCAGGGGTGCGAAAGTAGGAGAGGGGCTATTAAGCTGTTAATTTCAGTAAATACTGCAGCAATTATGATCAAAGCTAAGTACAGGAGATCAGTGACAAAAATGCAAAAGGGCGGAAACCCATTGATCCTTCCAGTATGTGTAGCTTATGTTCACTTGTATTTCTACTCTGACTTTTTCCTTTATTACAAGAACAAACACAATGGGACTGTTAAGAGAATCCCTTGATGGCCCTGACAGTGTGACGCTCCAGGGGTAAACAGCTACAGTAATCTTCAATTCTAATGCTCATTTTAAAAAGTAAAACAATGTCATCTGTGAGAACAGTAGCTAGTAAATTCATGTTACACCTGTTTAAAATCAACTCTTTTAAATATGCATATAACTGCCACGGTAAAGCAAAAGCTAAAATCAATGAAGGAAGTAAGGTGCATTGAAAACAGGTTCCCACAGACAGGTGTGGTTTCTGAGATAATTAGGCAAACCACATCACGCTGAAGGTGATGTATAAAAAGGCTGGGCAGGTCCTATTGTGCCTTGTTTTGGCTTCCGTGGTGATAATAAGAGCTCAGAGAGAGGGGTGATTTTTGGGTGAGTTTTGCCAGGTGCTTCAATGGCAAAGATTTTGCAAACAGCATGTTTCAAGGAACAATTGCTAAAGCAATGCGGGCATCGACCCTACCCGTGGTGCCTGTGCATTGATTCAAAGCAAAATTGGCGAGAAACTCTACATCTGTTCATTGCAAATGTCGATGAAAGGCACAGGCACTGAGCAGTTTCATCGGGTAGAGTTTGTTGTAAATGTTATAAGTGTTTATTTTGGTTGGTTACAGTGCATAACCCCATAATTACATCTAAAAAAACGCAAGTAAAGGGCTGCAGAGATCACAGGCAGGAATCTAGTGAACAGTGGAAAACTGCGGTAAAATGTTTTCAACACTTGTTGAACAGAAATAAAAAACCTACACGGTTGAGTGTTTGTTTCCCATAATGAAGGGTTATGTCTGTCCTGTAATGGTGTGAGGTGCATTTTCCTGGCATGGTTCTGGTCTGCTTAGCCCCTTAAAGGGAAAGGTAAATGCTAAGAAACTGAAATCCAAGTGCTAATATTTATCCGGTGGTGAAGCACTTCTATCCTAATGGGAATGGAATCTTCCAAGGTGGCAATGCTCCCAATCCATACAGCACCAGCAGTAACTGCATGGTTCAATGAGCAGGAAAATAATGCAAGCCATATGCCAAGGATTTCCCAGTCAGCAGAACTCTGTATAGCGGAGCACTTGTGGGATATTATGGAGTTGACCTGAGCGTTTTCCACCGTTAGCAAAACATCGAATAATTGAATTTCTTCTGGAAGATTGGTTTCGCATCATTCCAAGCAAGATCTAAACGCTCCTTGAATCAATGCAGGCGAAATATTCACGTTAAAATAAGGTTCATGGGTCTCACGTCGTAATGCTTTTTATAATTTGGAAGTTACTCGTGTGTACAATGTTATAAGTTTACACTGTTATTTTTTAAATAATTGCATGAGCTAGCTTTGTGATGACCTGCCGAAGCCATAAGGCTTGTGAAATAGGCGCCCTCTGGTGGCCGGTCAGGGAAAATGCGGGTGCAGTGTCTGTCTGTGCTACCATGAAATATTTCCGTCGCACGTGGCGGAGTCATTTTGATGTGACACTCAAACGTGGTCTGCTTGATGGATACTGCGAAGCAAATGGAAGTCGTTCTGTGGCTACTATGGATTACATCGTTCACCTTGACGCGATTGATCTTAAAAGAACACCCGTCGTTTCAATGAATGTATAGAATGAACATCCGAAAACCGTAAGATATCCATGTTATTTAACCTCCAAATTTTACCGCCCCGCTAGCTGTCGGTTAAAATGCAATATCTTATTATTATTAAATACATGAGTTCTCCACTAATTCTACAAAAATATATGGAAAAATATATGAAGAAAAATAAATGAAAGTGCAGTAGTGCAATCACTTGAACGTTGTGAACATGTAGCAGTATCCGGTATGATTTAAAATTAGCAGCGCTAGTCAAGCTGTTGGTTCATTTGAAAAGTGAAGTAGCGTCATGCTTTTGCATACGATTCACATTAAAGCTACATAATTTTGATGAAAATACATATTTGATTTTGTATACCACTCAGCACGCGTTAAGAAATTAATAGAATATTATGTCCTCAGTTTTTAATTTGATGTGTACGAATGCGTTAGTCCACTATTCAAAAATTATATATGAAAGATTCAACGGAGAGATCACTTCGACCCAGATAGAAGCAAAAGCATGGTAATAAGTAATAGGAATAAAAGGTGTCTTATTTTAAAATGTTTTCGTATTTTGTCGCTTTTTTAAGGCTGTTTTAGAAATGGACCTGCCCGAAATTCTGCGCGGGCTCCACATAAAAGAGGGACATGGAACTGGAGACTGCTCCAGCCTCGGTCTTCAGCCTGGGTCGCCGGTCTCCGAGGTGCTCCGCCAAATCCGGGACTCTCTTGGTGACATGCGCTCCTCGGAACAGCAGCCTGGTATCTTGAACGACATCAGGAAGCTCTTTGAGACTGGTAGTGCTCACTGGCTTTTCTCTGCCTGCTGCACCAATGCAGATACTGATATGGTTAAAGTGTACAGTGATCTCCTCTGCTCGCTGACTGACTTGGCTGCCCTACCCCTCTGTGAGATGGACAGCGGTGACCTTCCAGATAGCGTGTACGCTGAAATCCCCAGACTCGCTGCTGCAGTATGTACAGTTCTCCAAGCCCTTATTAGCCGCCTGGGTGATGGACCGGAAAATCTCCACAGTGACAGGACTTCCACCTCCATGCAAGCTCTGGCTTGTGCAATTGCACCTCCTGTCTGTGTGTTTGCCGTGACCCACCTGCAAGAGCAGCCGTGGACCGATGAGCTGTCCCGGAGGGCGGCTTTCCAGCTCCTGGACGCGCTTGTCCACATGTGTGGCTTTGGGTCGGTCACACAGTTTCTATGTGAGAGGGACTCTCATGGACTTGTTGGTGTCCTGGGGATCGTGTTGGACATTCTGAAGCCTCAGATGCAAAAGTATATACATTTATTTATATATGTTTATTTACATACACTTATAATCAGTGCTGGGAAAGTTACTCACAAAAGTAATCCATTTAAGACAGAGGTGGAAAGTTCTAGTCCTGAAAATCCAGACTAAGGTTTTGTTTCAACTAACAAGCTGAGCATAAAGAGTCACAGTCAGCCGGTTGGTTGAAACAAAATCTTGGTCTGGATTTGTACTTTCTGGACCTGAATGTTCCACCTGTCTTTAATGGATTAATTACTTTTGTGAGTAACTTCCCCAACACTGCTTACCATGCACATCATCCTATCTGTAAATATAGACGCGGTGTGATTTCGGCAGAAAATATATTCCTCTTGTTTTGTGTGATGCAGAGACTGCTGGAAACAAAACCAGGCCACCAAGCACGTGTTTGCCTGGATCCTGACCCAGGTCAGGCGGCCGTGGCTGGCGGAGTACCTGGGGAACGTCTTTCCGGCCTCTCTCCTCATCTCTGATGATTACCGCACTGAAAACAAGGTGCTGGGGGTGCACTGCCTGCATCACATCATCCTGAATGTGGTAAGACCGACGTTTAGTCAGTACCGCAGGTAGCACAGAAATCACTTAGTTGGTAAGTGATGTAGCATGGAAATTTGCTGGTAGATGGTGTGTATCCTGTTCCCCCCCATAGCCTGCGGCTGATCTCCGGCAGTACAACCGAGCCCAGGTGCTGTACCACGCCTTGTTCAACCACCTTTACACACCTGAAGCACAGCTCATAGAGGTACACCTGGTATAGTGGCTGCTTTAAATTTGATGTCTCGTGTTCAGCTGCCTTACCAATTCATGTTTCCCAGAAGTCCCTGTGAAGGTCAGAGGTCGGTGTGGATTAGCCGCTTTGCTAGGCCAGTGCTGACATCATAGCCTAAAAATAGCTGCTACTTTTGAGTAAATTTTACACTATATGTTGGAAACAGGTGGTCCTTCCCTGCCTGCTGGACCATCTCTCTGTGTTGGAGAATCCCTGCGGAGGTATTGACGTCCCCCACCGACCCAACCGATATGACGAGGTGTTCCAGCTCACATTGACCCACATGGAGATGGAGCACAAGCTCAGCCTTCGCAGGGTCTATGCCCACAACCTTGTCCTCTACATCCGCAGGTGCGCTTTGTTTGCTGCCTTTTTTAGAATAATGTCAGCTATCTGGTCTTACTTTATGTGAATGGATGTGTCAGTTTGTCCATGAGTAGTCATAAGTAAAGTAATTGCATGATGAAAAAATCCCTTATTTGCCATTTGCACAAGTATGAGTACAGGTACATTAGAGTGCTTTTTTCCACATGTCCCATCTTCCTTATTATGAGTCATTGTTACAACGCATTATATAATAACACCACGTTATGTAATAACTCAACAAAATGTAACATTTTCATCACATGATTCATTTTATTTAAATTATGTTGTTATATGCAAAGCATTATGTAATACCACCACATTTAGTAATTCGACAAAATGTAACATATCTATAGACTACATTATAATTTATATTGCAACTTTATCCTATTATTATTATTATCATCATTCAATTTGTTATATTCTGTTGTTATTACATAATGCGGTGTTACAGGCATACAGATACATACATACAATTAAGTGTGAGTAGAACCTAATGATAGCCCAATGTTATGATTAATGGACATATTTTTGATATGAATGAAAGTCAGTTTTTCTAACATGTCCCTGTAGGATGGGGGTTGTCATCATTCGCCACCTGAAAAGATTGGAGAGGGTGATTGTGGGATATCTGGAGGTCTCTGACGGCCCTGGAGAGCAGTCTAGATTTAGCATCTTGAATGTGCTTCAGGAGGTTCTACGGAATGCCTGGCCAAGGTAATCAGGGCGATAATGTGGGGGATTCTCAATCACATTCCTGAGGTTTTGTGGTAGCAGCCAGTTGTATGCTGCATTGTCTCAGCCCCCCTGTGGTTTCCGTGATTTCCCAGGGTGGGCTGCAGGATGGAGACGCTTGCGAGAGCCCTGTTGAGAATGATGTGTGACGTGTCTTCTGAGCCCAATATATGCCCACCTGCTGTGAGAGATGAACTTCTGGACAGGGCCACACAGTGCCTGCTCTTGTTGGACCGCTGCTGTGAAGGCAGGCTCAAAGTATGTATGATGTTCTTCTTGATTGGCTGCTTAGTTTGAAGGGTCTGGGGGTGAGTGCATGGGGTCACTGGTGGGAAGGACAGAGTAAAGATAACACTTGGCTAGAGTTCAATGGCTTAAGCTTTCTTCAAACTGTAGGTGCTGTTGTTATTTCAAGAGTCAAGGAACCATCCTATATCACAAAAACTAAACAAATAATTTGAGTACAATAGAAATAGATTCCACAGAGCTATTAACTTCATTATCAATAAATTAAAGGTGTAGCTTTCACTCATCTCCAAAAATTTGGAATGTTATCTGCCAGAAGTCTATCAGTAGTTGTCATCAACAGTGGCCATCAGTGTCTTGGCTTTGATTTGGTGTTTCTTGCTCTCAATCATAATGGAGCCAGCAGCCTAATCCATCCATCCATCCATCCATTTTCTACAACTGCTTATCCTATTCAGGGTCACAGGGGGTCTGGAGTCAATCCAGGAAACTATGGGTGATAGGCAGGGAACTACCCAGGATGGGGCACCAGCCCATCACAGGGCACACTCACACAGGCACACCTAGGAGTAATTTGGTAACTCCAATTAACTTCAGCATGTTTTTGGACTGGGGGGGGGGCAGAGTACTTGGAGGAAACCCCACAATGACACAGGGAGAACAGGCAAACTCTACACACAGAACTATGGCAGAGACTTGAATCCTGGTCCCTGCAGTGTGAGGCAACAGTGCTAACCACTGCACCACCATGCCACCCCCCCAATCCACCATGACCCCTTAAATTTTTTACTTCCCCTTAAAGAACTGTGATGGCATTAATGTAGCGAGGCAACAGTGCTTTCCAAATGTCATTCAAAAATGATTACCATTTTTTGTTCTGAAAAACCATGTTGCATTTCTTTCACAATTTTTTTTCAGTGCAATTAGGGTTGTAACCTATCAATGAAATATTTATTGAAAATTTGCTAACATCCATGCATGCATTACCCTAACAAGAATAATGTAACACATCTGAAGAATGCTAAGCAGCGATGACACATATACCTGATTGGATAGCTATTTTCATATTTGAAGAAGGAACATTCAAATACTTGTGACTCAGATCAAGAGTTCTCTTTGAACTCTGTATTCTTTGTTGGTGCCTTGATCAGTCAGTCACGGTGATTTTTAGATAAAGGGTTTTTTGATCCTCTTTATATGGGGTTTTCTGGCATCTTACCCAAAGTAGCATCATTTCACAGCTGACAGCCCCTCCTCTCTTAGGGTGCCCTCCAGGACGTGGATGGTAGCTGCCCTAACCCTGCCGTGCTCAGATGTATTGAGAAAGTGAGAGACGGCACATGAGAACCAACACGGCACCTCAGGAGATTCCCGCGCAGCAAGAGCTGAAGACAACGCACATCCCAAAAAGAGGGGCTGCCAGTCCTCACCGCCACAGATACTGTGCTCATCATGCTCTGTCATGATCCTCAGCCACATCCTGTAGAGAGCTCAATTCACCGCTTTGTCGATACTCAGGGGTGCAGGGGGATGTTTGTGATGATGCTATTCCTCATCACGTAGTTTTAATGCCAAGATTATTTTAAAATAAACCCAAAATGTAAATATAGAATCATCATGCCTTATTCTATTTTACCTCCAAGTATACCAGAAGGTTAATTTCACGCTAACTATTGTAACAAGTCATTCCAACATTGAGGTGGCTTACAGCTGTGAGGGAGCGACAGTGCAAGTATGTTACTGATGGACATCATTTCATAAGCTCCTAATATATCCTTAATAATCCTTTAGAAGGCTATGGGACGTTTCCCACAAAAACATGTTCTCGCTTACAGACAATTTACATTCTTTTTTTAAAGCAGACACCATACATTTATATTTAATTTTAGCAGATGCTGTTACTCAACACTGTTTTTGGTCAGATAGTCCCTAGAGTAATTTGAGGATAAGGGCCTTGCTCAAGGCACAAATTGTGAATCATTACATAAAAATAAGACAGACAATGTAATTTATTTAGCTACAGCATTTACAAGAAATAATTACTAACACTTCTGGCCCTCGTTTGATGTCGTAGCCAAATCTAGAATGTGAATACACATCTGCAGAAACGTGCTGAAAAGGCCCGTGAACACAGACGAGGGAGTGAACACTACAGTTCAGGCTGTACGTTAGCCGTGTGTGCCCTGTAGACTGCTCTTTGGGGGAAAGTCCGCGCTCCATAGACGAGCGCATGCCGTGCCATCAGAGCCCCGTGCAGCGCCCGTGCTCCATTTGGACGGCTGGGTGACAGCTACGTGGCCTTGCTCTTGGTGTGAGACTCGGTCTCCTGCTCGTACTCGATCTCCACATAGGCCCGCTTCTTTCTCGCTGGGCCCTTCAATGGCATCTTCCCTTTGGACTTCCCCCTGGTTGAGGACGCCACCTCCGCCTCCAGCTCTTCCTCATCCTCATCTTCATCCTCACTCATCTCATCGTCTTCTTCCTCATCACTGCTACCTTTCAGGTTATTCATGTCCTATTAGAGGAAAATGAACAACACAGTGTTTTCATACCTGGAAAGGCCTGGTTCTACTCCACGGTACACTTTTCCATTTCATTCTTTATGCATGCAAGCACGCACGGACGGACATGTGTACCATCACCCCTAAAATTTAGCATTTTTGTGAAATGTGGAACTGCAAAATTAAATCTTCCTTGAAGGTACGTTTGAAATAATTTTATCTTACTGCTCTTTAAACATAACCCTAACTCTCAGCAATAAACTACAATGTCTTTACCTCGAAATCACTGAGGTCACTCTCCTCCACCGCATCTTCTGCGACAAACTCCTTCTTCCCAACATCCTAGAAACCAGAGAATATATAGTTTTGGGATTTTGGCCTGGATTCAGGATTAAGGCATTTTGACCACAGTGACACGCCCAGTGCGCATGCCTGAGGAACACAGGTTGTCTGCGTGTTGCAAAGGAAGCAGCCACTCACTTCATCATCCTCCTCATCTTCTGACGAGTCTGCCTCACTCTCCGCCTCCTCCTGCTTCTCGAGCGCCTTGTCAAACGCATGCACCGGGAAGTTGTAGATGTCGCCATACTACAGAAAAACATGCCAAGGGTTATACAGCACAGTCTACATCTGGAACAATCTGACTTGTGGCAGGAATGTCTCATAACGGCGTCAGTCATCTCCAACCACAATCTGATGACACTCAGCATAACCTTCTATGCACGTGCTCAATTCTGCCCCCTGGCTGTTGGGAGTGGAAGTCAGCTCAGCACCAGACTCACCATTCCTTCTTTCAGCCTTTCCAGTAGCTCCTTTTCTATAGCATTATCTAGCTGGGCAGCAATGAGCGCCTTTTCCTAAAGCCAAGGAAAACATTTTTTTTCCATTTAGACATGAAATGACATTATACAAACAGGCATTGCAAAATTACAAAACGCATTACAGGCCATTTCCCAAAAATTAGTTTCCACACCACGTGATTTTTAGAAGACCATGAAAGCAGGAGATTAGAACAATAATGAACAATTATATATGACTGAAGTCACTTCCATGAACCATGGTGCTTTACTGCATCGTACAATCTGCATGTGTACCAGGTAGTTGGTGACATCTGTTCATAGAACTATTTTATAATGCCAACTGATGCGAAAAATGTGTATACTGCAAGGCTGTCTTCTTTCATACTTAAAGGACTAATTTAGGCAGAACAAAGATTAACTGCACTCATTCTGAATGTAAAAGGTCTGACACAAGGATGGGTTTCCAGCAGACTTTCAAAACACAAACACACCTCTCTTCTCTTCTCCCTTCTTTCAACCTTTCTGCTGAGGGGGACCAGTTTCCTCCTAAAAAGCAAAACAAAACACCAAAAGCCGAATTACAAGGCACGCCGAGGAGGCCTGCGATGTTCCGGGGTGGCGGCCGACTGGGACTCACTGTCGCTTCAGCGTCAGCTTGCGGATGCGGATGAGGTACTGCGTGATCTTGGTGAAGCGCTGCTTGCACTTGTGACGGATGAAGCGCGGCCAATAGATTAGGTTCTCGTCGATCTGCTCCAGGGCTTTCTCGTAGTTTTTGCTCAGCTTCACCTGCGCAAAGTAGACGCATTTCATACGCTGCGTGCAGGGAACATGCGCTCTTCACAGGCCGTCTCACCACAATCCATAAGGCAGATATGAATGCGACCACTTCCACAGCAGATCTGCTCACCTTCTCCCACATCCGAGCTGGAAAAGCCGCTCTTTCTATCACCTTCATGTACAGAAAGCATTGACCTGCAGGTCAAATGGAGTAACAGAGCAGCATAAATTCGCAGTGGCTCAACAGTACAGCCGATGGCATGTATGCGATCTGTATGTAAAACATCAATCCCATATGCACTTATCCATAGCAAGGTTGTGGCGAGTGAGGGGCCTATCCCAAAATCCCAATTCAGTCTCAGGACAAAACTCAAGA
Organism: Mormyrus iriodes; assembly: GCA_011763525.2. NCBI lineage: Eukaryota > Metazoa > Chordata > Actinopteri > Osteoglossiformes > Mormyridae > Mormyrus > Mormyrus iriodes. The sequence continues at coordinate 15,728,963 of JAAGVU020000040.1, read as the reverse complement.
ACCCAGAAAATGAACAGCCAGGGTTGGGATTTAAACCCAACATCTCAGAGGTATGAGGCTACCGCATTACCCACTGAGCTTCCACGCCATGTAACCATTTTATCAATATAAGGGAAAAAGTAACAACAAACAAATTGTTGACCTACCCTTCTCCTCCCGTATTGTGGCGTACTGACTGTTTGCCAGCGGACATGATGAGCGGTTACACAGCCCAGTGATGTTATATTCATTCTGGCAGAAATTCTTATTCTTCGTTCTAAAAGAAGTGAGGAAACATCACTATACATTACGTTCGGCAGGTCGCATCATTATGTGAATAAAAAATCCAAAGAATGTGGCCCCCATCAAAACAACACATTAACTGATCCGTCAAAAAACTTAATTAATCCAGATACACACGAGTAAAGCATCTTACAGACTGTAAAAATGAGCAAATTACTGAATAACAGAAAAGCGCCTAAGTACTGTACTACACAGTGTTTAGAGCTTCCTCATAATTTCATAATTATCATAATTAGCACAATGTACTTACTTGACTTTGAAGGAGCAGAACTGTTTGTTTCCAATAACATCCCAGATTACCTAAATAATGAAACACATTAACTACACGTCCGTACATTGGTCTCTCATTACTTAATCATAACCCTGCACTATTAAAATACTGCAACGATTCCATTTTTCATAATAATTCATAATAACAAATCATAATAATTAAAATGGAAATGTGTCAATATATTATAAAATATGTACAGATTTTGCACTCGAATCACTACGGAGCAGAAGTTTAATGGCACCTAACCGATCTCTTTACTTACGTCGTCGTGCTGCATTTTAAGACTTCTTAGGACAACCGTTTATCCACGTTTAAAAGTTGTTTAATATACTTTTATAATAAACTAACTAACTGGACAAGGTGAAATACTCTACTCTAAAACTACCACATGTGACTACGGACTCAAACCATGCCAAGGCAGGGAGCGCGTGCCGCGTTGAATCTCGCGATATTTCCGCTTCAAAAGGTTGCTTTACCTTACAAAGAAATTAATAGCGACACCTACAGTATTGGAGTAAGAAGTAGAAACGGCGAACCACATATATTGTTCTGTAAACGAAGTATCTATCGATTTTACGATGCCATTAAAGTGCCAAAAAGAATAAATCCAAAAACGTAACAATTTTCAAAAATGTAACATTTCAGAAAACTAACTAAATTGTTCTGCAGTGGGGTGGTGGGGGCTCTGTGGGTAGGTGGATACCACTTCCCTCCAGGGCTGGGAGTGTGGATTCTGTGCGTGTAGAGTTTGCATGTTCTCTCCTTGTTAAGTGGGTTTCCTCCCACAGTCCTAAGATGTTCAGTTAGCTAATTGATGTCTCTAAATCACCTATAGGGTGTGGTTATTTGTGCCCTGGTCTTAACAGGTATCCTTTTCATATTGTACCTGAGCCTTGTTGCCGGGAATAGGTCACCCTAAGCATTTAGAAGATGGGAACATGGGGGTGCGATGGTGGCTCACACATTCAAGGCTGCGCAGTTCCCACCTATGCTCTGAACTTGTTCATTCTCCCATGTTATAATCAAAAGACTTGCAGGTAGATTGATTGGTGTCTCTAAATTACCCAAAGTTTATAGTCGTGTTTGGGAGGGAGGGTATGCATGTGGCTTCTGATGGACTGGCACCACATCCTGGGTGCATCCCAGTCTTCCGCTCTGTGCTGCCTGGGATAGGCTCATTGGCCCCTGTGAGCCTAGTCAGGATAAGTGGTTACAAGATGGATGGATGTTCTGGATGTTGATACAGAAGTACTAAAGTGGGGGCTTGGAATAATGAAGGAAGTTCACAAATTCCTTGTTACGCACAGTTAACATTTAGATTTTAGATTACTTTTACATATTTAGCAGATGCTTTTATCTTAAATGATGTACGACTGAGAAAGCAAGGACAGCCAGTCCCTACAGCAACTGAGGTTAAGGGTCCAGTTCAGGGGCCCAGCGGAGAAATTATTCTGCCGACTACAGCATTTGAACTGGTACAGCACCATTTTCATTAATAAGGGTTTCAGGTCAATTGGTTCCTGATATTTAATTAAAGCCATAGATGATTTGATTAAGACTGTAATGTAAGTCAGTATTGTGTTTTACATTTATTTAATATTATTTAAATTTCGTTTTGTTGTTAAATCAACAAATCACATAAAATCAAATCTTACATCTCTAGCAATAATCAACAAAATTTCAATCACTTATTCATTCATTTATTCAATGGAAAAAAGAATAAGTTAGAGAGCTCTTGTATAAAAATGGTATTTATCATAAAGGATACATATACTGAGTAAGAAACCTACACAAGGTTTAAAACACTCTCATTTTTGTTGGCCTACATGGCCAATTAAGGTGAAAACAAACTACATGCATTACACACATGAGGCACCTTGCTGTTTAATGCTGCCATTTATGTATCTTTATTTCTTTGTTACATATTTACATCTAATAGTGTGTCCCTTCCATGGCTGATCACATTCCTGGTGTCTTACATATTTACGCATTTCCACTGAAAATTATAAATTACACATATTCAGGGAATAGTCAAATCTTCCAAGTAATCCACAACAGCAAGAGTGAAAATGGGGAAAAAAACACATTCACTATCCATGGGAACGGTTGGCTAACATTTGATGAAGTACTTTGAATGTACACTAATGTCACAACATATCAGGGCCTGGGTAATTACAAAACTACATTTGGAAATGATCAGTTTCCCCTAAAGACTCTCTCTTCTGAGAGCTTTCTACTTTTATTTATCAAATAAGTTGTTTCTGGCAATCACATATAAATTGAATGTATTTTGTCACGTTTCGTAGAATAACTTTGTACAAATAAATGCATAAAAACCACCTAGAATACCATATAGAGTACAAATCCCTGAAGCTCAGCCTCTGTACTTGGTGCCTTGTGTCTCCAATCTGGCAGTGTTGTTTTATTTATGAAATGAATCATTACAGGTGAGCTGCGTGTACTGATTTCAATGATCATCATTGCACTTCAAAAGAAATCTTAGTGTGTTCACCTTGCAACCCTTCAGTAGGTGTGATTAAGAATGAACAGGAAAACAAACATTAATTTGTATTGATATACTGACTTTGAAGATTTTCACTGCAGATACCTTTACTGTCTGCACGTCCTGTAAAACCGGTATAGGACTGAAGTGCTATCATTCACTGAAAGGCAATCTCACAGACTGCAGTGACTGTGCCCGTGAAATGCAGCCAGTTTCAAAATCTTCCCTAGCATGTTGCCTGAAATAACCTCATCAAACTGAGCAGATGCCTCAAGCCTGACAGCTCAATGACAGAGTATCCAAATGGAAAATCTCATGGTTCATGAGTCGGATAAAGGTTTCAGGCAAATAATACGAAGGTCTAAACTTTGCACCTGCTTTCCATCCTACCAGACCTCACCAGTATGGCCGGCATTCCCACAGACATTATGGCGAAGCAATATGGCCACATGTTGCACTTAAAGTTCTAATGTTACAAAAATCTCATGTTGGAATGTCTTGTAAGACTGTCTGCTCTTTTCCAGTGGCACCTCCAGAAGACATAGAAGACAGCCAGCTCGCGTCCATGTCAGAGCAGATCATGCTTGACACCCTCATCTTCTGCTTCACAGGTTTTCTTGGCTTTTAATGGTGTGGTCACCCCTCCCCCCTCCTGTTTTGTATTAAACTTGTCTGACAGGTAGGCACCATTATACCATAAAGGACAGTGTGTGTGTGTGACTGTCTTGGTGTATTTGTACAGTTTGTTCACTCCAAAGGGCTGCTAGGTCACACAAGCTCATCCAGCAGTGTCCCGATGCTCTGGTGCTGCTCCGGGGGGCCAGCGATTGGCTTGTTGCACATGGGGCAGACACAGCGTACCTCCAACCACTTTACAAGACACCTATGGAAACAACAGGGGGGTTAGTGACAAACAAAGATATCTCACAGTCCCACTCCAACCCTGACGTCAACACATTCTGTTAAATTCTAATTCCTAACTAAATCCAACAATCAATTCTTGCAATAAGGCCTAAATGGAAAATTACCTAGAATAATAACCAGAGGGCAAGACATCACAGCCTACACAAAATAAAGACACCACAACAGGACCTAGCTTGGCATTTCACAAATGCATGTCACTTTCTCCTAGCATGTTAAGATTTGTTTTGGGAATATCACATTGAGTGTGTGGGCTGTACTGTGGCTCCGTGGGTAATGCTGTCTTATGACAAGCTTACATTCTATACGAGTTTTCATGAATGTTCTTTGAGTGAGTTTCATCCCACAGTCCAACAAAGAGGATTCTGGGTGACCATGTGAGAAAATGTGAAAGGGCGTAAAGTGTCCTGCTCTGTGCATGGACATGGGGACTTGCATGGACTGGGGGCTTAGGCAAGACTGTCAAACCTCAGAGAAGGAGGAGGAAGAGAAGAAGAAAACAGGTCTGGATTTTGGAGGAACTTTTTCCTTTCCATGCATCGATCAACAGCCATATATCAACAAACTCTAGGGTTAATGAAACCCAGCTGGTCTTCACTATAGTTATTGCCTCATTTAGGATAACAAGTCATCTGGGTAGATTTAGAAGAGTTTTAACTGTGTTCCCAGGATGAGCATATTTATGTGGAATGTCCCGTGGAGTTGAGGTATTATGAGACAGTTTTGTGTATTATGCTTAGTTCATAAAATCCTTTGGCTACGATTAAACTTGTCTCACATGTCAATCCCACCCTTATGGCAGACATCTACCCCAAAACCTGCCACACTACTCACTTCCTGTGGAATGCATGTTGGCATGGCAACACCCCCAACTCGTCTTTGACTTTGAAATCCTCCAGGCAAACTGCACACGTCTGCTGTGAAAGAAAGACACGATGTTCCAGGGCTATTTTAGATTAACCTGACACAGGAAGGGCAAAAAAGATACAGTGCTGAGAGAAAGTTTGTAAATATTTCAAAATTATCTGTATTCCTGTAGTACTTTTGCCTAAATGTATTATCTGGGAAAAGGTCGATATTTTGACCTAAAGTTGTACTTATGAAAAGAACAATTTGAAACAGCACACGAAACTGGATCTTTTCCATGTATTTAATTAACATGTTGGTACAATATTCACTGCCATGGTTGTGGAAAGTATTGAAATAATTATTAGAATTAGTAACTGGATGGCACCTCCTTTAGCAGCAATAACAACATTTACTTGCATTCTTTCTTTAAGGAACATCTAAATCCTCTGATTTTTTTATTTTCTTGAATAAACTGTTCAGTTCATGATGCTTGACATCAGGAATTGGCTGTTCCAAAATGCACTTCTGCTTCAGTCATTCTTGCTATTTGTGATTAGGCCTTTTCTTCTGACTTTAAAGCACAAACCCAGTCTCCTGAAAAATTTGCTGGTACAATCCAAAATCCATGGTTCTCTTAGCTATTACTAGCAGTCAAGGTCCTAAGACTGTAACAGAGCCCAAAACCATAATACTCTCATCTCCACACTTCACGGTTTGATGTTCTTTTGTTAAAATGCAGGATTTTACATTCTGTTTCTCATTTATGTCAATGGCTTCCACTTTCTGTTCATATGGATGAAGACAAAATCTGCTAAAGACTTTTTGGACCATCTAGGACTTTGACAAACTTGAGACAGATAACAGTGGTCTTACATATACTGCGCACCACACATGTGAGGTGAATCACATGGTAGACTCATACATGCTAACATTTGCCAAATCAAGAAATATCCTGTGGTTTTCTGCGACTTATACCTTGAGTGTCGCAAACCTTGATTTTTTTGTTGTACGACAGCTCTTAGGAAGAGCAACAACGATGTTGACAAAAATCTTGATAAATGTATGTCTGATTTACATAAATAGAATTTCTGACTCAAATTGCTCCCTTAATATGGCTGATAATCCATGGGGTTTCTAGATTTTTTCCAGTGAAGGTTGTCGATTTTGAAACAGCTCAATTCAGGGTATTTTTGTATGGTATGAGATTTTTGTTATGTATTATATGAATTTTTAAAAATGTCTAATTGCGTTTCAGGATCTAGGGAATGCCGGAGTACTGATAATAATAAAGGTTTCACAAATGTTAACCATTTCTTAAGTACTCTGACAAAATTTATATTCCTCACCCATTAAAAATAATAATAATAAAAACATACTTCAAACATAATACTTGTTCTTTATTTCGGTATTTGTCTTATGTAACTCATTGTGTTCACTTTTAACTCTCAGACATTTTAAGTGGATAACCAAATATATATTCTTACCCCATGCAGACTTAATTTCTTTGCATCTCCTTTTAATACAACCTGCAAAAAATATAAAGATTGAATCTGAATGAAAAAAATACAACAAAAGCATAAGAAAGTATTTATGCGGCCTTCTATAAAGTCACAATTATGTAGTAACTGCATCTGTTTGGGACTCTCTTGTAATGCAATACCTGCCCATTCATTGCCAACAACCTTTTGTATGTACTCTGTCAAACACTATTTAAGGCCCACCACTGCATCCTCACAGGCATTTCTTCAAACATGTCAACAAAACGGTTGAAGAGCCTCTGTATTGTTTTACACTAAAGGTCTAAGACTTACCTCCTTGTATCCAAACCTCTCACTCTGAGCTTGATGTCTTAGCTTGCTGTGAACAGAATGACAGTACATGAGAAAGATTAAAGCCAAATGAGCAATTGCAAGTGTGTAAGCCCCACACCTCATATCTGCACAGTAGCTCCCAGCCAGTGGGTGGCAGTAATGCATCTTACATCAAGTTGTATTAAAACAAACAAGACTGGATGGGCATGATTATTTATCCCAGACTACTTTGACAGTACTGTAATGTGAAAAAGAAAACCATGACTGTGTGAAACCTAACAACTTTTTAATCTTGTCCCTGCACAAACTGAAAAACTAGGCCATAACCCAATACATCTGCCACTGTGCTGCTATAGTTGATTGTTTGCAGCAGTAAGTATATGTTGTTAGCATGTTTTATTACTTGTATTACTTGAGAGTTAATAAGTATTGGCAGGGCTCACTAAAAATAGAATCACAAGATACAAATACTGATATACTGTTTAGAAAGACTCATTCAGACTCATGTTTTGTTTTGAAATGTGCTACAGACATAAAATTTCACTAATTTTTATATTGGTTAATACAGGGCCTTCCTGACTATGATGCTAAAAAATACACACAGGACTAATGTTTAAGTCCCCCAACCCTCATAAGATTGCCATTTATTATGTGTTTGTTTATTTGTTTATTTATTTCACCCTCTATTATATCCCATACTGCTTCTGACTGTTGGTAGAGAGGTGCACATTTCTCATATTGACATACTGTAAATTGTCTTGAAATTCTCTTGCAAGATATATGTCAGGGATGCACAATTATTTTCCCCTGATGGCCAAATACTGTCAGCAATACAAAGCCAATGGCAAGTGCCAACAATGCTATTTCTTTCCTAAGAATGGGTGGGATTTGAGTGCTGACAATAAAATTTGTCGAGTGGGCTGGGGGGTGAATGTGATCCATGGGCCAGGCAATCGGGGAACCCTGTTATATGTTATAGTGGAGCATCGCGCACCCCCACCAAGACAAATTCCTTGTATACATTTAATATTATTGGCCAATACAGATCTTTCTGATTCTGCTTTCGAAGCCTTTGCCAACACACAGTAGAAATGTACAATGGTTATTTTAATTATCTCAATGCTGTATTTAAGGGAGAATATGTCTCTTGATGCTTCAGCATCAGGAATTCCCAGGTTGTTTCACTTTTGTTCCATACATGCATCATTACGCATGACATTGTATTTACACTGATATTCTTGTACTGTACCAAGGATAGAGCCAATCAGGTTCAAGCCACTCACACAGTGGACAAGGTTCCCCTAACATTTCTTAGCCAGACAATAATGGATGACTGAAACCAGACAAAGCTAAGAGTACAAAAAATTGGGAGGGAAAGTAAACAATGCTAGAAACACTTAAGAAATTGTTATTAATAGACATAACATTATTCCACTTTTGTTTAAATACTAAATTGGATAAAATGTGGTTAACAATAAGGGCTTCACACTAACCACATTTCCCTTGACTTTGAAAAAATTATAAATATAACCTAAGGACACATGAAAGAAGATCCTTGCTAAGAACTGGGATATCAGTTACTTTACCTTTTCTCTAAAGCAAGTCCCAACAATTATTCTGAGCGACTGAACCTATTAATGCCAAACAGGGCCTGCAAAAATGCCTCTGCAATGCTGGAAATCATTCACTTACTGAGTATCTCAGTAAATTTACTGTGGAACCAGTTTTTGTAAATTTTTAGTGAGCAGTCCTTTTAATGTTTGTATTACATTAGTTTAAAGTATCACTAATGGAATATTTCATGGGGTGGCATGGTGGTGCAGTGGTTAGCGCTGTTGCCTCACACCTCTGGGATTGGGGTTCACGTCTCCGCCCCGGGTTCCATGTGTGTGGAGTTTGCATGTTCTCCCCGTGTTGTCGTGGGGTTTCCTCCAGGTACTCTGGTTTCCCCCCAC
>JAAGVU020000040.1:15707858-15719542 GCA_011763525.2 Mormyrus iriodes | reverse complement strand
ATGCATGCATGCATGTGTGTGTGAATGGTGTGTGAGTGTGCCAAGTGATGGGTTGGCGCCCCATCCTGGGTTGTTCCCTGCCTTGTGCCTGCAGCCTCTGGGATGGGCTCCGGACCCCCCGCGACCCATATGGAATAAGCGGTTATAGAAAGTGGGTGGTAATATTTCACTGCTAGTCTGCCTGTATCATAAGAGATGTGTGTCACTAATACACAAGAGGTCCCATGTGGGTGATTATTTGCAGTTGGAATAACCCTGAGATTGATGACACTACCTCTCCATCACTCCCAGATGGAAATGCTTTCCTACATCAGTGTGTGTGCAAAGAATGACATGTAGAATCCAGTGCAAATGAACTGCATGATGAATGCCTTTGCCTAGACAAAGACCCCACTTGTGCAGATGCCCCAGTCTCTCGACACTGCATCTTTGGGGAAATTTAACAAATACTTGGAATGCTGGAGATGCCCCTACACAGAGTTTTGGTAACTGAAGTGGCTTTCTTTTAGCCATCGAAGAAGATACCAGTAACTTTTTAAAGAACAGAAGATATATACTTTTTTACTGTTTTGCTGTTTTTTTGCCTATATTCTAATGATAAATTGTATTTTTTCTTAGTAAATATACACTTACCACCCTGATAAATCACTTTAAACATTTTGACTGCCTAAGACTTCTGTACAGTACTGTACAAATGTGAGTCAATCGTTCTAAAGATGAATAACACGTAATGCATTACACAGGCAGATGGATTCAGGTATGAAGAATTACTATTCCATTAGCTGCTTTTCAAAATACCCCTATGATGAAGAATGTTTATTTTGCCAAAAATAACAGGACAAATGGCGTACACCACCATGGTCTTCAGCCTGTTGTAACTTCAACTGTGAGGAAATGTAAAGTGTAAACAAAGGCTCTAAACCTTGGTAAGACAGCAGCGGCTATGTTCTGCTAAGTGCCTAAGCGCTGAAGCAAATTATCAGACTTCCTCACCAACATACAAAAGTTCCCGCGGTACTTTGCATTGCCCATTCTTGCATGGGCAATACAAGCAACTAGAGCTGTAACGGTACACGTATTTGTCGATTACGGTTTGGTACGCGTTTTCGGTTTGGTAGGCATATTGACTCTCGGTGATGTTGCTGGAAACACATCCAGCATGCTAACATGCTAACTCTCATCTAAGCTGCTTCTGCCAGGAAATTCAGATTGGTACAGATATGCAATCATACACGGTAGTAGAGAACATGGGATTTAAATGGGATTTTCATTATAATTGTTATAATGTTTTATTTTTGATTAATTTATTTTAAATATTTATTTTTACAATATGCAAATAAGTATCTGTTAGGTTTTGTTATAGACATGTCAATAGACTCACTACTGTTGGTTTACAACTGTTCTTAATTGTCTGTTTTTGCATATTTAATAATAAATCTCAAAAATTGTTTTCCCTACTGTACTAAAATTATATCGAACTGTAAACCCAAAATTACTGTTCATACGGAACCATGAATTTTGTGTACTGTTACACCCCTACAAGCAACACATAGGCAAATTCAGGGGCTGCATCCTTCTAAGGCTGTATTCGAAAGGCCAAATGCGTCACAGCAGCACGACAAGGCTGTCCCATTTCGAAGGCTCCTTCAAAAGCAGTCTATAAATGCATCCTTCTTTTGCAGAGTTCAATGGATCCTTCATGACTCTGCAAAAGAAGGATGCATTTCTAGGCTGTATTTGAAGGAGCCTTCGAAATGGGACAGCCTTGTTGCACTGCTGTGACGCATTCGGTCTTGGAATACAGCCTTAGAAGGATGTGGTCTATGAAAGCGTAGGAGCCTTCGAAATGGGACAGTCTTGTTGTGCCACTGTGATGCATTCGGTCTTTGCATTTAACCTTAGAAGGATGCAGCCCTTGAATTTGGACATAGCAGTACTCTCCATTGTCCAGCCGAGATATTACTGGCCACAAATGCCATGTCCTTTGTTTCCATTGTCGTTGTTTCCTGCCCCTGCAGAACAGCTGTAAAATGTATACCACTTTGATTGTTGAAAGCTTTTTGTTACTGCTTTAATGAATGAATTACTTATTCGTTTTGCAGTCCACAGCTGAGGGAAAAATAAAAGGGGAATTGTGTCTTTACCAATCGTGATAATTTCTCATACGGTCCCCTGGTGGACATCAGAAGTGGAAGTTTCAGGTCCAGAAAATAGAAATCCAGATCAAGATTTTGTTTCAACCAGCCCTTTGAGTATAAAGAGTTTTTGTTATGAAGTTATGAAGTACTCAAAGGGTTGGTTGAAACAAAATCTTGGTCTGGATTTTTATTTTCTGTACCTGAACTTTAAAATTCTGGTTGACAAAACATTTAATCCTCCAGTGTGACAATAAACTATGCATGCATACAAGTATGTGCTGCAAAATAACTTGTGTAACAACAGCATGCGCAACCGCATGTGTTGCAAATGTCGAGTATAAACCAACTTTTCAGCTGACAATGTGCATTTGCTTTTTTAAAGTGTGTGTGTGGTGGGGGGTGGAGCCCATGACTGAGCTGGTGAGGTGCCAGCTGTTCCGAATACATCCAGAGTTTCCAACTCACATGCAACAGGTGTGACACTCCCGCTTTCTGACTCTCACGCTCATGCAAGAGACCTTACAGCAAATCTATATTATTCCATTATAAACCTAAAATTTGCCACATCGAAAGCGTTGGGGTAGTTTGCAAACCCTACACGCTATTTACAAGGTAATAAAATTGCTACATACATGCAAATCAGTGTGCATGTGTGTGCAGACTTGTCTTGAAAGGAAAATCTCACTCCAGCCAGCTCACCAAAGTTGGCAACCCTGCACATCTGAAAACATGCCAGGTGTGCAATGTGGGAAATGTAATGACAGCTGTGTGACCGGTAATCCGCATAATGCTAAAAGGCAAAAGGACAGTGATACTGTGATCCTTTTCAGGTCTCATAAACAAACCCAAGGGCAGCATGACCCAGTAGTGTGCAGGACCTTCAGAAGACTGAATCACTCTTGCTTGGCCCTTCTTTAGCCTGAAATAAGTGAATTACCACCGGGACCCCTGCAGGGGATGCAGTCACCACCACAGGTTAATGTTATTAGCCTCAAACAGTCGGTCTAAAGTAAGAGCAAATCCATCACTTCCAGCTGCAATTGCACCTTAGTCAGCCTACTTCTATTGGGGGTGGGGGGGGCACTGAAAGCCAGGCCACATGCTGGCTGGTGCATTCCTGCATGTCCCCAATGAGAGGCATCAGCTGTTTGACTGGAGGAGGGACTGGCAGGCCTATCGATAGCTGGTATGGCTGCTGGCAGGGGGACCAGCATGGGGAATATTACACTCACTTCCTGTCTGCTTCTAACTTTGCCAAGCAGACTTGTTGGTCAAGGGCTCATTTGCATTGAGTGGGCATAACATTCTCCATAGATGTGTCTGAAAATATATTTATAAATCATGCAGTTTTGACAAGCAGCTGGCAAGCCTTATACTGTCTTTATGATATATCCATGACTGATGAAGGATAACTCTGGTTTGAGTGAGAGTGTCTGTTTATCCGTGTGGGAGTACTATTATAATACATTCAGTTCGACAAAGGTTTGCTGGTACATCCTTTTGAGATGTATTCTATTACCAAGCCTCTCTGACAAAATCACTCCACGGCCAAGACATAGACAAGAGTTCATTGACAAGCTCTGAAAAATAGAGATGTTACAGCTTTTGGAGCTGTCAGGAGGAATGGTAACAGAGATTCAGTCATCTGTAACACACATGACTGAGACTACTTCTTTGGGGACAAACACATAAATATTAAATCCCTGAATAAAACATTTACTCCCTTTTCTCAGAAATAATGTCTGAGCTGGAAAGAGAATCAGGGAGACAGAGGCTGAGCTGAGAGGGGTGTGGGGGGGCATTTCACTGGACTCTCGCTGTTGATACTCTCACCTTATGAAATAGCAGCAGAAGATCAGGCTCAGGATGAAGATGAAGATTCCCGTCCCAAAGATGACCATGTAGATGTTCAGTGGGAGGTCCTGGAATGTGATGGGAGGCATGGTGCACGATTTATTGGAGGAAATCAGGCCCAGACCGCGGAAACACCCTGAGGTGAGGGAAGAGAACAGTGCTGTCAGCAAGAGCGTCCACAAAAGCTCCTTCACAAGCGTGCTGAGGTCAGAGTCCAGGCTCGCCTCCACCACATCATCCTTTTCTTCATTTCCTGTCGGGCCAAATATAAGCTGACTGTCAGCCAGCCTTCTAGAAAACTATTTACTTTCCACACAAACCATTTGTTTCCAAGATAAAAAGCATATACCTTCTGTCCTCAATCCTGGAAATGGCAGATTACCTATCCCTCCAAGTCACTCTATGACAGATGCTGACTGAATCGGACACGTAGCAAAGGGCAGCAACGCATGATAACCTTGCCTTGTTAGATTTTTGGGGAAAAAAAAAACAGCAGCATCCATTGCAGCTAATAATGGTCCTGCTGATTGTGTTTGAGGACATGCAGTTGTTTCCACATTTGCTGCCTTTTATAGTTTCCAAGAAAGCAGGAAGGTCCTGTCCCTTTCGCAACAAGTGATTGTACAGGGATGGAAACTCTGCAGGCGGCTACACATTGTGCTGAAGCCCAGAAAACCCAGTTTCAGACAGAGAGAATATCAGACAGAATGAACCATGTAGACAGCAAGCAGGAAAGGCTGGATCAGCTCCAGATATATCATTTAACTTCATTAAGCAGAGCTGCATAACAGATGCCTTTCAGGGGAAGTTTTCTGCCCCATATGTTACTGAGACCAGATTAAGCTGGAAGGATTCTGTTCAAAGCAATTTAGCTATCTTACGGTGCTGGTTATTAACAGAAACAAGTCAGGTTGTCGTTTGCGCAAAGGTACCCTACAGGCTCTTACCAGGACTTATGTGCCTGGACGCATTATGCTACTAGATAGTCTTCATAAATAAATAAAACAATGTAAAATTTACACCTGACCTGCAATAAATGGCAGTTAACTGTATATAAATATTTTATCTTTTACAATGGTGTAAATTTTGTGGTTACAGTGGTTTAAATTTTTGATCATAGCATGCTCAATTTTTGATCATAGAGTTCCTTCTGTCGTGTTAAAACAGTAATTCAGAAAATAAAGACCGAACTACTATTCAACATATTCTCATAAATGGGACTCTTCATCTTCTGGAGTACCAATTTCATACTCTTCATCTTCTGGAGTACCAATTTCATACTCTTCATCTTCTGGAGTACCAATTTCATACTCTTCATATTCAACCCCCTACTATCTTACCATGGAGAACTGGTGATTATGAACGGATCATACTGGGATTATCCATCTCCCCCAGAATATCCCATAATAGAACACCCCTCCAACAAAGATACCCAATACCTTCCCCTCCCCAACCTCCACTGGAAATTAACTAAAGGTCAGTCTGCCTTGCTGGAGCTGTTCTTGTCTAAATGATCCTCTTACGGAGCCGCAAAAAGCAGCATGATGCACACATGTGGGCGTATACGCACTCAAACAAAGGCATGTTTACACACACATCAGTGCCTTGCGATGAAAAAAGTCAAAGAAGAGAGAAATCACTCGCTGTGTAGACACTGTGGACCCACAGGCCAGCGTGAGGTTAGTTTCATCAACGCCAGGATGACCTTGAAGTGGATCCAGTAAGTACTCTGCATATAACCTGAATCCTCATATGCTGGATAGCTGCGATGTCAGCACTATGAGCGCAGCCCCTGTTCCCACCCCCCCACACATATGTTCCACTGACTTCCTCATCAGCCATGTTCTCTAGAATGCTGTCTTTTGGAATTCTTTTTGTTTAGCACTGAGCATAGTGCCTAATGAAATAAACATACTTTAAAATATAAGGTAAATCATATGGATCATATAACATGCCATAAAACATTAGAATTACATATCAAGTAAAAATATATAACACATCAGATGATACACTTGAATACATGAATGGCATGTTGTTGTGCCACTGGACACCAAGAGAGGTGTGGTTAAACCAAAAAGCCCAAAGCCAACCTGAAGGGTTGTATAATTTGTCAGTATAATTTTGCACGAGATGCACATGTCAACACAGATGAATCAACTTATTGCAGACTGCATCAATCACTGGCTATAATATCATCAGCATATCATCTGTAAGACTGCTGCTGACTTATTGATCAGCTGAAATTAATTAACATTTCACTATTAGCAACCAAAGCAAACCAGTTTTACAGAGCTTCAAGTAGCCCGTTACGATTATCAGGTCCTAGTCCATAGGGCCAAATACCAGACTCTGCTGTAAAAATATTTCCAAAGAACTCTTGTAGTGTCTTAAGCACACACTCTCCCATTAAGAACATTCATAAATAGCTTAACCCCTGTGTTATTTTTGGGGTTGAAGTTACCCCAGTCCATTTTCAAAATGAGGATAAATTCTATAGAATCTAGAATTTAGAACGGAAGAAGTAAAATATACAAGGGTTAAAATGTTATATCAGTTGTTATATTCACACACTGAAAAATCATACAGCAAAAATATACAAGAGAAATCAAATACAGAGATAAGCTATAATATATAAGCACTTACACATAGCAAACAGTGCAGGGATCATGATGGTGCAGCCCAATGGCCTTAAATGTCACATCATTTATTGTCCACAGTAATTATAGTGTTTTGATTGCAGGGATAATCTGGTTTAGTCAAGACCTGGAGTCTGCCCGTGTGGCTAATAACACGATACACCTGTAACCTGGCAACCACCACGATTAATAAAGCGTATTACCTATTTAAAGACACACATCGCACTGCTGCTCATACACTCATGAAAAGGGACATTTTATTAAATAAATGCTCATCTGATTGATTATAAAAGCAGATACTTAGTAGTGCAACACATGACAACAACTTGGTATTTCTGAAATTTAAATTTATCTCTGCCAGGTCACTGGACAACGGGATAATATTTATGCAAAAAGAAAAAAAGAAATCTGTGAAAATATTTGTGGCATAATCTTGACATACTTGATACATACATGCATACCTAAATGTGCGCACGCGCACACACACACACACACACACACACACACACAGACCTGTACTCATATCTTTGTGGAGAGCGTCCATTCATTTCTATGGGAGAAACCCTAATCCCAACAATGAGAACCTTAACCCCTATCCAGCCCTAACCTTAACCATAAGTAGCCAAACAAAATATAAGACTTGGCATTTTTTGTTTTTTTGATAGCAGTCACAGATTTTTAAAAATCCTTAAAAACGATCAGAGCCTGAAGGTGGTATTGAGCTGGGAAGGACATAATAAAGACTCGTCATGAAGGGGCGTTAAAACAGGGCTTCTGAGGTCAGAGATGAAATTGCCAAGCTGATCTTCAAACACTTCAAAGGACTGTCACTACAAAACTGAAAAAGGCAGGTAGGGGCTGGTCTCCCTTATCATAAAAGTATTTAAACAGCATCAGTCATTATGAGTTCATATTCCATGGAGAGTGTCCCGTCACAATGAGACCATAACTCCCGGCCGTTCGTCGCTGAGACATCCGTCTAATGTGCACTTTAACTGTCCTCTTCTCAAAATTCACCCACTGTTCTGCACAATGACAGCCTGAGGAAGGGAACAACAGCATTCACAGACTCTGCGAGTTAAAACTTTTTAACTGCTCATTCATTTATCTTCTATACTATATAATAGGCACAAGGTAGCGAATAACCCTTGACGGGGCGCCAACCCATCACAGGGCACACAACTCATTCACACAGACATGCACATCTATGAGCAATTTCACCTTCCAATTTACCTTAGCATGTTTCTGGACTGGGGGGGAGAACCAGAGAACCCAAAAGAAACCCTATGATGACATCATCCAGCCATCCATTTTCTATAACTGCTTGTCCCAGTTGGGCTGGGACATTTTCTGTAACCACTTGTCCCAGTTGGGGTCAGAGGGGGTCTGGAGCCTAAGCCAGGGAACAACCCAGGATGGAGGCACCAATCCATCACAGGGCACACTCACACATACCTATGGGCAATTTGGCAACTCCAATCAGCCTCAACATGTTTTTGGACTATGAGGGGGAAACTGGAGTACCTGGAAGAAAGCCCACGATGACATGGTAAGAACATGCAAACGCCACACACATGGAAGCCAGGCAGAGACTCAAACCCTGGTCACAAAGGTATGAGACAACAGTGCTAACCACTGCACCACCGTGCCACCCCAATGAGGATGTTATGCTAATGCCATACACGTAGAGCCGGGAGCAGGGAATCAAAACCTATCATAAACTATCTAGATGGGATTTTAGCATGGTTGAAGAAGACATTAGGTTCATTAACCTGATCCCAAAATGTTTAAAAATCTTAATACCAACATTGGTACCAGCTATGTATACACAACTGTATTAAAAATGGAATCAGTCTTATAGTGAGCAATACCAAATTTGATCTACCAACTATAAAAATGAGGCTGTTAAGATGCCTGCCTCCTCAGGCACGTTAAAAACTGCAAAGTGATGAAAGCACAACCAGCAAGGCCACGGGGGCCTTTCTTAAAGCCCCCTCCCCTCCCCCAAAGCATCGCATTGCAATTTAAATTGCAAAGTACTGGCCACATGTGTTCACACAGTGCTCTTCACACATTTCTACAACACGTTTCACAGAAAATACCATTAGCTGACTATCCTTAGAGAGACACTGATGTTGTGCTATATGAGTTTTAACTAAATAGACTCCGTTTTACTGCTGATTAGCTTTTTTACACATTTACACAGCAGAATACTTTACTTAAACTCTGGCTAAATACCTTTCCAAAGAATACAGTCTTTATGGACCTTGGAAACAGAGATATTAGAAAAGATCCAAGGGCCTCTAACCAATACTATGCAGTTAAAATGTTATATACAGGACATGATGATGGATGGATTATTTCATGTTTTAAATATACACCTCTGACAGGTAGTAGCATCACTGATAATGATGTAGTCTTAATTCACACAACTGCCAAGTCAACACCACAGAGATCACAACACATGCCATCCAACAAAACAGTACAACAGTCTGGCAGGGAAATATAAAACACATAGCCTATATCATAACAGAAATATTACCAGCATCCATCTATCTTCTGACTGCCTATCTGGGTTAGCGAGTCTTTTCTTTGAAGCACAGGGCACAAGGCTAGGATACACCTTGGACAAGATGCCTGATAACTGACCATATATCTTGGGGTTTTAGTATGGAGCGAAAACCGCCGGTTTGCACTGCCCTCATAACACCCTCAGGCAGAGGCTGTACCCCCTGGCATCTACATTTTTTAGCTGAGCAGAGTGGATAAGATGTCATCACACCGATGCTGGTGCAGGAAGGTAGAAAATGTTCCTGTTCAAATATGATCTTATCAGAGGAACCATTGTTAAATAACTAAAACCCAACAATTCACCAGGAACTAAAATTTGACATATTAATCACTTACTGTACCTAGTCTTGGGACAACAGTTGGAAGCAGCATACTTGATACCTGAATTATTGATATCTCATTTTGCTTCCTTTTCATACTACATTATACTATTGTGTTTAGAGGAGTATTAAGTAAAACCTCAAACTTACAGCTCCAACTGATTCATCAAGCTGATGTTCCAAGGCAAAATTTGTACCCATTTCCAGAGTAACAAAACTGACATTTAAAGTAAAACAAAATTGCAGAATATTTGAAATTTTAAAGGGTTTATTTAACAGTTTTGTGTTTTAATTCAATTAAGACGAAAAAATGAATAAGAAACATGATTAGAGAAAGGTTCCTGTGCACAAATACAAACACAACAAATGGGGGACATAAGTGTCTTTTCAGCCTTCACCAGCAGATGAGCAAGAATCCTGCTGGATGCAGAGGAAGCAAAGCAGGGAACTTAAGTGACGTGGTGTGACATTAGCATTACGGTGCCTCAGAAAGGCTCTGAAGCAAAGGGAGCAGGCAGAATACGGAGCTAAGGATGAAACGAAACTTAGCTGCGATGTAGACAAGAGGCTTTTTCAAAGCTGCCCTGCTGCAGCTGCCTCTAACTGTAGCCATGTTTAAACATTCCGTTAGCAGAACAGCACTACAACTCAATAATTAATGAAATAAGGCTGAGTCTGAAGTGCTACTTTAAATTCAAGGTTAAAAGGTTTTAATAACAAGAGAAACTCCAGAAGGTTTCCTAGCCATTTAACTAACAGTCAATGCATGCTAGGGCTTGTTAGCCCTACGGCTAACAACCCATGCAAGTCAGGGCATGTGAACCCTAAAGCTAACAGCCCATGCAAGTCAGGGCATGTGAACCCTAAAGCTAACAGCCCATGCAAGTCAGGGCATGTTGGCCCTTATGGTAACAGCCCATGCCAGACCAGTTATATGGGTCTTGTGCTTGTCTCTATCTCTGACCTACACTGCCAGATATTTAAAAGGGCCCCCCCTTACAGCTAGGGTCTATAGATGAACAGAATGCCATTGCTGAGCTCATAGTCCCACAGGTCACAATAGACAACAGATCTGTCCTTGTGCCACTGTTGAAGCGCAGGTCTATAAACTATCACACTATCTTTACAAGCAGCTACCAGGCCCAGAAGCATACTGCTTCATAACTGCTGATCACTTTCCCAACACACAAGACACCAAGTGGTAAAATAAAAAAAAAAGATTTTTAAAGCACATCAGTGAACTTCCGTACATGTAAATATTTAAATAAATAAATAAATCATTTAGGCCATATTTAAATATATCAGAATAATATTATGACTAGCACGATGAAGACAATTCAACGTATTCTATGTGACATGTCTGCCCTGTCATCCCAACATCTACTGTAAGCATGATGCAAATAAAATGATTTATTTATTATTGTGGTCATTGTTTTCTTTTCAAAATGTTTACACCAAACCACAAGACAAGTGTTTTAATTTTCAAGTACTTAATGGAAGTTCAATATAAATTTGACCTTATATTTCACACAATGCAGCTTCCTCTACCTTTCAGAATGTATTTTATATGAACTGCAGTGCCATATATGGCAGCTATGATTCCAACACTGCTGAGCCTAAATTAATTTAGCAATAATGATGTAGAAGCTATGTACCTCTGTCATCATACAAGAGCTGCGACTGTTTTCCGGCTAAACCAAGAGGACGGTTTGTTTTGTTATCCCCAATTTGTTATACAGGGAATTAAAAATCAACCAACATTATGTTGCAAACTGAACAAATCCTCTAAAGTGAATTATGAGCTTAAATACCACAAACAACATAAGCGAATAGTCAGACCTCTTATCATGGTGATCGACCGTAGCAAACACATAACACCCGTTTCTGCATAACAAATGTCACAAAAGTCACAATGAGTCACAAACTGAAAAAGATACAGATTCACACTTATTTTAGACCTTTTCCGAATTCCCTTTTCACTTGTTTTTACTTGAATTATCGGAGTCGTGAAACAAACGGAAAGCAATACGCTTCAACATTAATTTCTAATTAATATGAACAAAGTAAACAACTGTTTAGAGGAAGGAAACAGTAGAACTAAAAAAAACGTACACTATATTAAAATATATATATATATATATATATATATATATATATTATATAAA
>JAAGVU020000040.1:15696783-15707758 GCA_011763525.2 Mormyrus iriodes | reverse complement strand
TATATATATATATATATATATATATATATATATATTATATACATATATATATATAATTTATATATATACATACAACTCTATACGTTGTAAAATTTTATTCATATTAACAACTTGATCTTTGTCATTACCTCGTCTGTTGAACTAGTGTTGGACAAAACAAGCCATCTGACAAAAATCTTTGATAGCTACACATCATGTCTGCTCGTTTAGCACTTAAACTTGAATGATATGTGAATGATATGCTATGTGAATTTGGATCCTACACTATAATAGCCCAGAAATTTAAGACCACGTGTTATAAACAATTACTTAGAATGAGAGGCAATTATCAACCAAAAGGGCTAAAAAAAAAAAAAATCCGTTTGTCCTAACACTCTTTCCCAATAGACCATTCTAAGTTAATGGCACACACACGCACACACTATCACCAATTTACTCACTCACCCTCTTTTAAAAATAAATTTGAAAATCTGCCCAGCGTCTATTGTATGAAGTTCACATATGTACACTCGTTGGGTTTTAAATATATAAGGTAAACTGTGAAACTAGAAAACTGACAAAACGTTTCCATGCATCATGTTGGAAACATCACATAAGTGCATCTATTACTGCATGCATGTACAACGGAACGATACATACACATATCATAATACATATACTATGAAATTACATATAATAATATTGTATA
This sequence comes from Mormyrus iriodes, assembly GCA_011763525.2. Taxonomy (NCBI): domain Eukaryota; kingdom Metazoa; phylum Chordata; class Actinopteri; order Osteoglossiformes; family Mormyridae; genus Mormyrus; species Mormyrus iriodes. The sequence continues at coordinate 15,707,070 of JAAGVU020000040.1, read as the reverse complement.
TATGTAAGATATACAGATGTTGGAGGGGAAAAATTCCAGCCAGATTAATCTTGGTTGTCAATTTAACTCATGTTAAATGAGTTAAAGCAGTAACGTCAGCTCTTTAATGAACTGCCTTAACACACATCTGTAAGTAAGACTAAATGAGGCCTAGTGATAACCGAAGAATGCTCACCGTTACACCACTGGGACGGGTGCATCAATAACACGGGGGCGCTTCTTATGTGCAAAAGGTCTGTGTTTATAAACAAAGAAACAATGTAGACAGTCCGCCGTGTCCTTCGTGTGCAGCTACAACATCAAAGCAGGCTACTCACATCCGATCCATCGGTGTTTCGCAAGCTCCCCGATAAAAATGACCACAAAAATTCTTTAAACACCTTTCATTTGCCCTACACGTATCGACAGTCCATAGGATAAAGAAAAGTTATTAGTCCAGAAGTGATAACGAACCTTTAATAAGACCCTGCTGCATGTTTTAGAAAGCAGCGCTCGTCAGACGTCCTTCAAACGGCTTATTTTACTTTTCAAAAGTGAAAAATGTACATGATCATGACCCGTCGCTCCACTACAACAACAATGCTCATTAAATAATTGTCCTAGCAACAGAAGAAAGGGCAGCGTTGGTGGGGGAATCCTGTCTCCTCTCGGCCCGCCCCCATCAACATGATGGACACGGCCTCACGGCAATCACATTACCTCGCCTCCTTCCAAAGTTTGCCGGAATCAAATGACGCATATATTCGACACGCCCCCAAATATTAACGGTTCGCTATTACTTAAAATTTTACCTAGCTACTGGCATTACATGCAATTCATTTCCTGTCTTGTACCGGCTCTGAAAATGATTTAACGGCGTTATAAATGCAGAGTGGCCTTTAAACTATATATGTACTAAAAAAAATCGTATTAAAAAAATGCTTTCCACATTTAAAATATTGTAAATGTTTTTTTCAAAATGATTTCACAACACGTTAACGGTTAAAAATTTTCAAATAAAAATGAGTAAATAAGGTCAAGAAGTAATAATGACAGATAATTGTACAACACATTCATAAGAAACTCATAACGAGGACAATGGGGAGTTTGGGTTCCATTCTAGAGAGAGTTGACCAATATCCACATGAATTTTGGAAGCTGGGCACTGTCTGATTTGGTGCAAATCAAAAACAGAAAACATCCTTCTTTAAGTGTGTGTCTGGCAGGAAATATACAGCAACTAATCAAGTGAAAAGACTTAATTTTTTTGGTTGAAGTAATGAAGATCAGACTCCTTTTCTATCTGTCCACTTAATGATTCTATTGTCAATCAAGATGTGAATGTACCCATTCAAGCATTATTAAGTACTGAAGGCAAATTAGCTTCTGAACATTTGATCTAAAACTATGGCAGAACGTGAAACACACAATGTCTCCGGCTCAGAAAAAGTAGCATTGTTCGTATGTGGTGAAATTGGCAGTATACACAGGGGTGTAACTGTATATGAGAGCTGTGGCCTCTTCTTCAGGGCTGGCGAAATGGTGAGAGCTCTTCCTGGCTGCAAACGGCAAGACTCGTCTTCAGTCACATTTGCACAGATACAGCAGGTGAAAATGTCACATCCTGAAACAGCTGGGTCCCTAGCCAGGTGTACGGCACTGTGTTACTGATTCCGACTGCAATTGGAATCATGTCTGTAATTCTGCAGATTAGAAGGCTTTGCCTCTGGTCAGAAGGTCAGTACTTCAAATACTATTACCAGCAGAGTAATCATACCGTTGCCGGGCCCTTGAACAAGACCTATAACCCCAAAAACTACATCAGGGGTGTGGTAAATATGGCAGACCTTATGTTCTGACCCCAAGCTTTGCTCTCTTATCTATATATGTGTGTGTGATAGGAGGGTAAGATGGCATATGCAAAAAGTGAAGAAATCCTGCATACTTGTCCTTGTATAATGGTGCATAAAGTACTATAATTAAAATTTGAAGCTGTCATCATGCATAAAAAGGTGAGGAGTTTTGTGTATATTTACCTTCATTCACTAAAAACTCAGCCAACAAAGATGACACACGCACTGCATTGGAGGAGTGGGGGAAGTGCCTCTTTGGATGCCACTGGAAGCGATTTACTTCAGGGTGCCATTGCACTCCATAGAATGGGTACCGCCTTCCTTGTAAAGCACAGGAAAACAATGGAGCACACACTAATCACTTTGCAGTCCAGCGCAGCTGACGCACATTACCTCACCCTTCCTTGTGTCATTCCTGCAGCTGTTTAACTTTTAAAATCCACAGGTAGGAGTATGAACATTGCTTGGCAAACAGTTACCTTCCATGGTGGAAACAAACACGGCACCATTTTCAGCTACATTTGTGGACAGGATGGAGAAGAATTGTGACAGTTTTTCATCTCCTCTGAAGGCCTGTTTTGGTGAAGGACACATTACAGCTGTCAAGGCTAAAGCAGTTACAATATTAAGTGGAATTAATTTCAAAATGGCCACATATCCTCACATTTTCCTTTTTAACATCCCAGTGACCCTCGATGGATGGATAGTGTTTTTAGCACATTGTTTTATTGTGAAAAATATATGACAAACAGTACAGTATCTATTTTATGACAGTGGCAGGTTCTATCACCTTTATTGCATAATTAATTATAGCTAGCTCCTCACATATAACCATTAGGTACACACAAAGCTGATGTCAGTCGGGGCACAGAAAGGAATAAGAAATGGACTTGGGGTGAAGGACACAAAGCTGTGCTGTATGACAACGGTTTTATATAAAGATCTGAAGACGGGCTAGTGGCTCAAATTCACCTGAATACAGGCAGTGATAGGCCTCCCCAGTGGTTCATGGAAATTAAGGCTTCATCTCCAGCATTAAGAAGTTCCAAAAAAGGCAACGGGGTGTTAAAAGAAATGGGTGGGTAAATGTGTGAAACCCAGAGATGGTGAAGCTTTCATCTAACTGAGTTTGCATGAGTGTCATGTATTAAGGGGAAGAGCTGTGATGGGATATGATTGGCTTTTTGAAAGAGGGGGAAAAAATAGTAAAAAAAAAAAAAGAGTCAAATAAATATGAAGAATGAGGTCAGTGGGAGCAGCTGTGTGGCCGGCTTCCTCTGGGAGGTCTACAGAAAGGGTGCTGCACTGCATTATAATGCATGTCACACTAGACCAAAGTACCTCTGTGCTTTTTTTGTTCTAGTACGTGGAATACAAATCTAACATCCTAACACCCCTCCTCAACATTGTTCTCTCAGAACAGACTCATTGTCCATTTGCCCGAACTTCCTCTCTGCTAGATATGAACAAATTTGCTAAAAATAGGGCGACTGGCCACTCAGAGATTCAAAATGCCACCCCACTATATTTGTTAGAATATGGGAGAAATACAGAGGCCATAGTTACAAATAGTCTGGGAGTAAACAAATGCATAAAAACACCTGCCTGTCAGTTAAGTGCCTACCTGCTTAGGGCTATGATGATCAGGGCCCTGCAAGCTGCAGGCGTCCCGAAGGAGTTTCTACTACACTGTCAGCCATGTCAGGTGGTTAGAATGTGTGAAATTAATAATAATAAAAAAAAACATTTCAAAATAGGCTCTCCTCTGCTGTGGCCTAATTGGTTTTTTGGCATTGTTCTGTGTAGTGGGGCAGAGTAGGGACAGACTGATGGGAGAGGATGAGATTTCAGATAATATGGGGCTGAGAAGTATTATTACTGGGGAGTAGTGTGTGGCTCAATGGGCTAAGTCTCTGTGTCTGTGATTGAAAGGATGCTGGGTCGAGCCCTGCATCAGTAGAATAATCACATATGCATGGGCCCTTGAGCAAGGCCCTTAATTCCCCCCTGGCTAACCCTGTGCTGTGACCCCCCAAGCTTACTCTCACATGCATATGAGTTTGTATTGTCAGACAATCGATAGTCAAAGTCTGCCTTTCTCAGGGATCCATCCATCCAAACACACACCTTCTCAGTGACTCCATAGTGATGGAAGTTTCCAGTCAGAGGCTCATGGGATATGGCCTTCAGCAGCTTGGCTGGGAAATTTTTAAACATGTGGCTGGAATGAGCTTCTGAAAGAACCAGAGAAATTTGGTTGAATGCTTTGCTCACAGGTGCACTCAATAATAAGGCCAGACTTACTTCATGCAAAGGTGTTAATGATATCAAAGCACATTAAGGCTGCCATTCACTATGGTAACTCTTTATATAGTATAAATTTCACTATAATGGATTGTTCATAAACAGATGCCAGTTTTATATAAGGAATTGGAAACAAAATATACATTTGTGTAGTACAAAAGCCTTTCTTCTAAACTTACAAACATCCTTTCAAAAATATTATCATTTCAAGTAATAAACTTACTATCTTCTGGCTGACTGTTGTGAACAGCATGTACGTAACAATATGTAACCTTTGAACATAACCACAAACTTTTACTACAAACATACTGCCATCTAGTGTCTAAAAGAAGAAACAGACTAATTCTAATGTAAGTACTCTCTTTAGCAAGGTGAAAGGGGCGTTTCATTTTCTGCACATACAAGTAAAAAATTGTTTATTTTTATTGAAGCATCATCAACAAAACAATAATGCATCTCTACTGTCTGTTATCTTCATAATCTGAACATGAGTTTGCACATTTGCATTATTTTGCACTTTTTGGATTAGATGCAAAACTGCTTTTCATTGTCTGAGTACGTGTGCAATGACAACAGAGTGGAATATAACGATGCACCACTATGTCAGGTGAGCAATTCTCAGACATACCCTCGGTGAGATTCAGAGGTAGGGCCAAGTTCTCCGCAGTGGTGTTGCTCAGCAGGTTCTCACCAGCGACCATGACGGTGAGCAGCTGAAACCCCATGCACGTTCCCCATAGAGGGAAATAGTCTCCCATGTCGTTTGCCTGTGGTGGAGAGAGACACATAGGAAGTCTGCATATGTAGCAGATGCTTTTGTCAAAAGCGTCATGCGACAGTGGAAAGCTTGGGGTTAGAGAGCATCCAGTGCCCCTGTAGCGGTTACAGATTTCAGGGGCCCAGAGGAGATATGATTACTCTGCCAGCCACAGGATATGAGCCCACAACCTTCTAGACAGAAGCACAGATCCCAAACCCATTGTGGTTCACACTGCGCCACAGTTCTGAATAACAACCCATTTCCTTGCCAGGGCTCATTACTCTTCTCTGAGATCCAATCGCACCTGCTTCAGCTGCATATGCAACCGAAAGCTCTGCTTTGTGATTATCAAATTTAACCTAGTTATGCGCATGTGATACGCAGTACTTGGCTAATTGTAAGCAACCTGTAAATAGCATGACCAAGCTAGATGTATCATTTAATAATTACATTAATCATTACAGCATTGGCCTTATAATGACTGTGGACCTTCCAGTCATAACCACTGTGTATTTCATTGCCAGTTTACGATCAAACCCAGCTAAATGGATATAAATGGACAGACAGAAATATCACTGTATGCTGCTGTGGGCCTTTTATGTGTGTCACATGCTCCCAAAAGGTGGATAACCTTCGAGAGATCACATGAGTGCTATCAAGCAGAAAAGTTCTGCCACAGCCTACCCTCATCAAAATAATTTATCTGAATACCCACCAGGCATGTCAGCATGGTTTTGATTCACGTTTTCCCATATTTTCACCGAGTTAGCAAAAATCTGACGTATGCCAGGGTCCTGCCCTTAACTGTCCTTTAGGTACAAATTCTTATAAATGGACTGACTTGCATTGTTTTCCTGTACTTGCTAAAATGTCTCTGGAATGACAGCCTCCCCACGTACATTTGAAGTTCACCTACCTTGATTGCAAGCCTGAAGAAGACCCGAGCTGCCTTGGCATAGTCAGACGTGACAAGGTTTGCAGATCCGCCAATGTACAGCATCCTGTGTGTGTGTGTATGTGGGGGGGGGGTCAGTGAACTCAGTCAGGCTCAGAGCCCCCACCCTCTGCCCCCATCTCAGATATGCTCAGTCAGGGATTAAGTTTACAAACCCCCAAAGTCAGGGTCAGAACAATAAAAGGCAAGGACTGAGAGACACACTTCAGTGACGCCATGCTGAAACACTGCATTTCAATCACCAGCTGTTATCGGGAATATAATTTCTCCCAGTGTTACAGGCTGCAGTTCCCAAATTAGCCGATATACTTTTCTTAAGGCTTGGATAAATTTTTATTTTTAAAATACATGAAACTGCAGCATATGTGGATGAGAAAAAGCAACTTGGAAATTTAAAATCAGTTGTCAAGTCCGTCTGATAGACACCTACCCATTTATTGACTTGAAAATCTTCTCATATTCAGCTTCAGACTGATTCAGCCTTCAGTGAGAAAAATGTGTAATTTTGAATATCAGGACACCAAGAAAAACACATGCATATTTATTCACCTCAGTTTTTACCTAATAGGCACAACTCTGCTTCCTCCTGATTCCAGATATTTCACATATGAAGCTGGAATATAAGTATTTCCAAATGGTTCCATGATACTTTCATCTACTTCTTGCGTGAGAATCCCTGTAATATAAAAACAACAATGTGGATGCAGGGTCATCAAATGATCCATCATGTCTTTTAGCCTAAGTTAATTATGCGAGTTCACAGGCAACAGGACCCACTCTGCTGATGACGTACCGATAGTTGGCCTGTCGTTCATTGGCACCCCGAAGTGTCGCGTAGGTAGAGTGTTGCAGGTGACACCAAAACAAAGCAGCGCAAAAAGGCGAAACATCTTTAAAAACCGTGCAAACAACACGGTTACTAAACTACAACTTACTGCAACAATGTAGTCCGAGATCGTGAAACATTATATGTGACAGTAAATGGGGAGTGGCTTGTATTTTCAGGAACCAAAAGTACAGCTGTGTACATTTACAGGAATTTCCACGGCATTTTTGGGGGCGTTACCAAGTTATGCTATAGTCTTCATTAAGGCGGTCCCTGTAGTCACATGTTTTTTTTTTTTCTTTATAAAAGGACGACCGAAGTGGCTTATCAGCAGTTTGTCCTACCACGGAAATCATCTTGTCCTGTATAATGAGCGAACAAACAGAACGCTGGCAATCGCCTCCTTTGTCAGCTATGTTGACTGGATCTTACCTTAATAAAAGACTTAATCGCAACGTACTTGTGATTTGGAAGATAAAAGAACTACAACTCTTGGAATAGGGGCTCTGTGTGGGCCAGTCAAGTTCTTTATGGACCTTGCTTTGTGCACTGGGACACAGTCATGCTGGAATGGAAAACGGCTTTCCCCAAACTGTTCCCACAAAGTTGTAAGCATAGAGTTGCCCAAAATGTCTTGGTACGCTGAAGCATTAAGAGTTCCCTTCACTGGAACGTAGGGGTCTAACCCAACCTCTGAAAAACAACCCCATACCCGTACCCAACTGGTACAATGCAGTCAGACAGGTAACATTCTCCTGGCATCCGCCAAACCCAGACTCATAAATCAGACTGCCAGACAGAGAATACCTCCACATAACACATTTCCACTGCTCCAGAGTCCAGTGGCAGCACGCCGTACACCATTCCATGCAACGCTTGGCATTGCGCTTGTATCAGGGTTGGTGCCTGTCCATCCATGTCCTATGTGTTATGTCCCTGTTTAGCCAGCAGGTGTTGCTGGCCATCCCCTTCCCCCATCTCATGTCTGTCTAGCCTTTCAGCCCTGGTGTGTTGCCCTTGCTCACTGGACCACCTCATAGCTTAGTGGGTTGAGTGGATCAGAGACTGTTAACCCTCTGGTTGTGAGTTGAGGCTTGCCCAGTCCTGTTCCCAGTGTTTGTTTGTTCCTTAGTTGTGTTTTGTTTCATGGTTTTAGTTAATCCTTATTTTTCCCTCTTTGTTTTCTAAACCCTTGTGGTCCCTTTGTTTTGGTATATTTCCCCAGTGTGTTTTTTAGTTGTATTTGATAAACCCTTGTTGTCTCAGAGCTGAAAGTGGGTCATCACTTTCATCTTCCCATCTGCACCATTCCACGTTGTTGTGAACGCTTGATATTGTGAGCCTTGCATGCAGCTGCTCGGTAATGGAAGCCCATTCCATGAAGCTCCCAGCAGACAGTTTTTGTGTTGGGGTTAATCCTGAGGAAGATTGGAACTCTGCAGTTATTGAGTCAACAGAGTATTAGCGACTTTTATGCATTATGAACCTCAGCACTTGGCGACTCCACTGTTACTTTACATGGTCTGCCACTTTGTGGCTGATTTTCTGTTATTCCTAAATGCTTCCACTTTGTAATAATACCACTTACAGTTGACCTTTGAATATCTAACAGGGAAGAGATTTTACAAACTGACTTATTGCAAAGGTGACATCCCATGACAATTCCATGCTTGAATTTACTGAGCTCTTCAGTACCACCCATTCTTTCACAAATGTTTGCAACCAGACTGTGTGGCTAGGTGCTTGCTTTTCTATACCTATGATAATGGGTCTGAATGAAACACCTGAATTCAATGAATAAGGGGTGTAACACAATACTTTTGTCCATATATTATGTCTGGGTGTATGCATAGTGCATATCCTGAAATTAAAGAGATTAAAGCTGAAATGATGTTTTTCAAGAATAATGTCAAAAGTTAAATGGTAGAAACCTGTCAGTGACTGTGAGATATGTGTAGGATGTGAATCGTCTTACATGACAACACCATTCCACAACGTTCATTCCAAGGGAGATAAAGGCTCACATTGGCTAGTACATGGGTTCAGCCCACGACCCCAAAATAACAGTGCCACAGCCTTGGGATCCCCTATTTTATCACGGAGATTATTCACACCATGTTGACATTAACAGTAGGTTAGTGTCAAGCAGTAAACAAAGCAGGCAAAATTCTTTACTGCTAAAAACTAACATTAACTTGGAGGTGGGCGGAGACTCAAATTTCTGACTGACTAGCATACAATAGTAGGCTATTAAATCTGTGAATCTGAATTAATGTGGTAAAATTGACATTCAGCTCTTCTGACAGGTCAGTCAAGTTTGGTTTCTTAGCTTGCTTAAGACTGTAACATAAGCCTTATATGTTATTATTTTTTTAAAACAACCACTAACTTTGTACGAGGCTAATATGTGTATTATTTGTGCAAACTAAAATTGAGATGAACAACATGAAAATAAACTTCATGTTGGTTGGCTGCCCATGGTTCTTACATGTCAGTTTGTCATTTTCTTCACCATTGACTGTCTGGCAGTTTCTGTTTTTACACTGTCATAGCAGTATTATTTGTATTACTCTTGGCGAGTTAATCTGTCCCCCCCCCATACTATGCATAACCCGTCTGGGAGAATGGTTCTGGTGCCAGGCTGATAGCATGCCCCCTCACGTCCTCACTGCTGTCTATAGATGCATCATTGAGAGCATCCTCAATGGGTATATCACTGTCTGGTGAGGTAGTTACATCATCAAAGACTGTAGGGCCCTTCAGAGGATTGTGAGGACTACAGAGCAAATTATCTGCTCCAAATTCCCAGCTCTGTAGGATGTCTAGCACACATGCTGCGTGAGGAAAGCCCGTAGAATCATCACAGACTTTTCCCACCCAGCACACAAGTTATCCTGCAAGCTCCCATCGGGGCATCTCTACCACAGCAATGGGTCATGGACTAACAGGCTTAAAAAGTTGTTTCGGCACAGGCCATCAGATTAATGAATTCCATGCAGTCAGGTTACAGTAACTGCTGTTGTGCAAATACTTGTTTATCTATTTATGACTTATCTATTTATTGTTCTTACACTATATATTGCACCTGCAATTCACTGAATATCTGTCTGTTCCCTGGCATTCACTGGCTTTCTGTGAATCTTAATATATGAGATAGCATTTGTTGTTTGTTGGGCTTGAGAGCACTTTTTAGGCTTTTATGCTTTCATATTTTTAAATTAAAATTTTATTTGTGTATATTAATGACTAATGTTTACACGAGGCATGAATTTGGCAGAATCCATTCTTTAGGCACAATAAAAATAAAGGACTTTAACTATGAGCGAGGCAAGCTTTGGATCAGAGTATAGGGTCAGCCATTTATCCAGCACCCCTAGAGCAGTGTCCAGGGTTAAAGACCCTGCTCAAGGGGCCAACAATAATATCATCACTCTTCTGGAAAGGGGATTCAAACCCTTGAGCCTGGAGGTGGGAGGCTACAGTGCTGCGCTGAGCCACCATGCTGCCTCTGTGTGGTTCTTTTTAGCACAGTCACTTTCAACATGTTTTATTGTCACACTTCCCTTGTATTATTCTTTACAGAAACAGAAGCACTAATACTGCAACAAAG
>JAAGVU020000040.1:15666152-15688219 GCA_011763525.2 Mormyrus iriodes | reverse complement strand
AATTTAAATACATACCTATTTAAATTGAGTATTGGAATACCGATCTATAAATACACCTCTAAAGTGTTTATGCGGTACATGGTTTATTTTATTTGTAGCCCAGCAGACATATCCCACAAAACGCTGAATCACAAAATCACAAATAAAACCCAACATGCATTTATAGCCAAAAAGGCATTATAATATCAGGGCAACAAAATGAAAACAATCCAGACCAGAGAAACCAAAATCAACAGAACAGGTTGTGCAAGACTCCTCTCAAAGAGTGCCAAATTATTTTTATCTTAAATTTTCACTAGGATTAATTAATTAATGTGAGGAATGAATAAGCATAATAGTGACACAAAACAGCTTATACTGTTTAGCCCTAATTCACGTTTTATTTTTCTGTTGGAAGATGATTATAGTCTGCAGACACTGCACGCACCTCCTCCCCTGAGGGCCTGGTGAATGAAGTCGGCCGCAGGGGTGAAGTTGACACTCATGTCAAAGGTGGGTGAGTCATGAGCTTCGATGCCCAGGTAGGTGATGCCCATCCTCTTATAATAATCTGCACGATTGCAGCGCTTGCTGTGTGCACAGTTCAGGATGTGGGTGATGTGAAACCTTTCCAGCTTGCTCTGACAATCTGCTATGTCCCTACCGTGGAAAAAGTAGGCCTAAATTAAATGCAAAAAATAGACTATTCAGGTATATGCTGCTGAAACTAGACAGTACAAAACTAATAAACAACTAACAGTGAGATGGTAAGCTTATAATGGAGATGCACGTAATATCACATAGGAAAGAAATTTTGTAGTTCTGATTTTATATGTTCCTAGGGCCAGATTTGATAGCCGATGACTGGCCCACTGAGGCCCCTGCCTTCGACTGCCAGTTGATCTACATCGCACCCAACCCCCATGGCTCCCCCTGCAGGTTGTGGGCCCACAGGAGGGCGAACCAGGGTCACATGATCCTTGTTATCAATCATCATAGGGGTCAATGTGAATCACACTTAGCCTGGCCACTCAGCTAGGACCAGTTTGCCTTTGGAGACCTTACCAGGGATGATTGCCCCTGACAACATAGCTCCTACAATCACAGAGATGCACTAACCCCTCCACTAGGATAAGGTTCAAAAGGAATCAGTGGAGGTCGTTTGGGAATCTATCTAGGATGCTTTCTGGATGCCTCCCTAGAGAGATGTTTTTCAGTCATGTTCAACTGGGAGAAGACCCCAGGGCAGACCGAGGACACGCTAGAAAGATTATATCTCTTGGCTGGCTTGAGAACACCATGGTATTCCCCCAGAGGAGCTGGAGGAGGTGGGTGGGGAGAAGGAGGTCCGTGCATCTCTCCGTAAACTGCTGCCCCCGCCACCTGGCCCCGGAGAAGCAGCAGATAATGGATGGATGTATTTTATATGCCATCCAGTTCTGGGTATACCCCAGTCTTGTATCCTATACTGTCTGGGACAGGCTCCACGTCCCACTCTTAATGGTTAGCAGGTGAATTCTATACATTCATTTTTCTTCTAAACATGATTTTGGTCATTCTGTCTCGTCCTTTTAAGTAAAAAAAGTCATGGTGATTGTTTAAATGAGTTGCTTTACCCTCTGTGCTTACCGTGTCTGCACTGGTGGCCAAAACTGTGGAAACACCTAGCATTTCTGGCATTATGCTTTAAAAATTACTACATGAATATTGCTGGTAATGTTTATAAACAATCAAAGAATGTTTATAAATATCATACACTGGATGACTAAATAAATAACTGGAGTATCTGGAATTAAGTTCTACAGTCTCTACAAAGTGTTTCTGCAATTTTTGTCACTGGTGTAGATATATCAACATAGTGGTAATGAGAACAATCAAACACAGGGGTAAAAGTATACTACTCACTGATCTCCAATGTACAGGTTGGGCCAGACTTCGTCTGCGTGGTTGAGGATGCACTTCCCCGTAAACAGGAGCTGCTGAAGCTCAAAAACGCTAAGTGCAGGTGAGCTGCTGACTGACTCTCTCATGGTCAGATATTCCGGATAACTTGACTCATAAGCCATTGGATTAAAAGGACAAGACTATGTTCAGTTAAATAAACTATATATTATCAAAATCGTATTTTTTTTCCAAATTGGTATCAAAAAAGCTATTCACATAACGGCATTGTCAGTGATATTCACATTAATCAATATTATTTTTTTTTAAAACATTATGACAAGCTAGGTATCAGCCTATGTATTGTATATTTTACACAGATAAATTATTTGATCAGCTAAAAGCATGCAGTTTTAAAGAATCAGTGCTATCCGTAAAGGAAGCCAATTCTTAAATAGGCCTATATATCGAATATAACAGGTGACTTGTTTTCTTTATTTCTGCCCGCTCTTGCACACGGAAACACGCATTATTACCCCGTTACTGTCGCATTTTCTGCTGGAGTCCCAGAGCAGACAGAAGAAAGTTTCAGCAGGCTGCGCTTTGCCTCCACACCATCCCGGCTATTTCAGGCACTGTCTAGGGTAGGTGGTGCTTATATATATAAAAAACATGCAAGTCATGCCAACTGTGTAAGCTTAATGCGGTAATATCCTGTTTTGAGTTAGGTAGGGCTAATTAAATATTTAGCTAATAACGTCCATCCATCCGTCCATCTTCAGATCACCTCTTCAGCATGGATAAGCTTTGATCCTTTAGTGTTTTTGTAAACCTTTGAAAGGTGATAGGACATCAACAAAATGCTTATATATAAACAAGTGTGAGTAAAAAAAAAAAAATCAATTTTACAGATTAAGCGTTTTGGTCCTACCAAAATGGATTTCTTCCTACCTCTTTTGGTATAATTGTCTCACAATTAACCCTCTACATTTGCTTCCAAAGGATGTCTCAAACAAGTTCTCATTCACAGTTTACAAACAAAATTCCCACGCACGACATGATTTAAGATTAAATACAATTTAACGATTGCTATATATATGGATTTTACTCAAAGCCTTTTAAAATGTGTGAAAAGGTACTGTTTGGCAATGATCCCGTTAGTATGGTAAATATATGTGTATTTTCAAAAAACATCTATGTATATATCGAAGTACTTTACACATTCATTTATTTTAAATACGTTTATTTTGAGGTATAAATTCCTGTTATAAATGTAACAACCAAAACCTGCAAATTCATGTTGTATCCTTTACAGAGTGCAGGTACCTTCCTCAAGCCTTCAGTAAATCCACAGTATTTCCAGCAAACGGCCCTCGGAGTGATCGGAAAAGTAATTCAATCTGGCTGCATTCACACTCACACGTCACACTCCTTGCTTGGTACAGAATTCTGACGGGGTTTCTTGAACACAAACTGACACATACAACAAAACTGTAGAAAATGCCTTATAATATAGTTTGTCTTCTTCTCGTGGGAAAAAAAACAAACAGGTACAGTGGTTCCACTTCAGTATATCCAGGTGTAAAATATAACTGTATCGAAACTTTGTGTTATCAAATTATCCGAAGACGAGTGCCACCTCCCTCATCTGAGACGAATTATACAATACAAAGAACATCAAAGGTTTCCTTTCATGCAGAGCTACTGAGAGATCTTGTGATTATTTTCTAATAGGAAAAAGCACCTGCCAATATTATGGCACTAGTGTAAATAAACAAAAATATACGGGTGTTTTCTTCTTAAATAAAATCTCATGTTACTATCAGAGTTATGACTTTGGTGCAAATAACAGAACAAAGTACGATATGTTGTGGTCATTCGTTTTAGTTTCAAAAATGAAGCAGGGTTTCGCCCCACCAAAAAGGACGGTACATTTATGATGTCATTTAAAGGGATACTGGCAAAGCTACGGACAGCAGCCGCCCCTTCCAGTAAGAGACAGCTACACAGTGTCACTGTGTGAGTCACTGGCATAAATCCCATTTGTTGCAGCATAGATGGGACCAGTCCATTAAAAAAACATGAAATGAATGGGCAGCAGCACACCTGCTACAGTGGTGTTTTGGGCTACATTGTTGCATCCAATAACAGAGTTTGTACCACTCTCCTCTCATCCTCTCACAATTTTAATGGCAGTGAAGGTGAAGCAGGTGGTAGATGGTGCCCATGGACGACATAATAGACTATAGTTTTTTTTTTTGGGGGGGGGGGGGGACTTCTTCAGAAGGCCTTCTTCTCCAGCCGATCGAGAATGCCTTGGATCTTCTGCACGGCCTCCTTCCGTGCCTGTCTGACAGACTCCTGTCCATTGGTTTCCACAGAGTCTAGCTCCAGCAACTCTTTAGTGAGCAGTTCTTCTAAACAGCGGTAGCTTTTGTCCGTTTTGTGACCCACAAATTCATCCACATCCTCCTGCAGCAAAGAAACCCGAGCCAGCACCTGCTGTACCCGAGCCAGACTGGGGTTCTGGCTCTGTGAGGGGGCTGTGGGTGGGGGCTCCCCTTGAGACTGCTTGGGCTCCTGTTCTTTTCCTGTGTTGTACACTTGAGGAGGGGCACTGAACTCTCTTGTCTGACCAGGCCCAGGGTTGGCAGCCATTTGATTGGGTCCAATGGGTTGGTTTACAGGTACATAACCTTGATACTGTCGATCCTGTCCAGAGAAACCAGATTATAAAGCAGATATAAGTTCTTAGATATTAGTTATTTGATCAGTGTCCTTGTTTCAGAAAAACAGGGATCTGCTTATTGGTTTATAAAGGCGTAAAAAATATAAGGCCAGTCTATGCTTTTCTCCTGTTTAATCCTTACTGGCAAAACTGTTTACATTTATTTAGCAGGTGCTTTTATCTTAAGTGACATACAAATGAAAATCAGAGAGCAGGGGCAATCAGAGGGATGTGAACCAGCAACCTTCCGATTACAGGCACAGTGTCCTAACCAGCAGAACCACACACCACTCCAAATCAATCGGGGGTATCACTGGCCAGTTATACACACCTGAGGTTCATACTGTGGCACAGAGGGAGCAGCCCAGGTGGCCGGGTGTGGTGAGAGGAGGGGGGTCCCATAATGGTTGTGTGCAGGCGGGGCATCGGGTTGCCACTGCTGCTGGGCCGTGGACCGAAAGCTGGCTGTGTGGGACCACGCATCTGGTTGCGGCCTTGTATGCAGTGGTTGCTGGGATGGATAAGGGGAACTCTGAGACACGGGGTGAACTCCATCGTTGTAATGTGGGTAAGGTGCTGGAGGATATCCGGGGGCCTGGAAAGCAATAAAACCACAGCCACATTTAGGTGATGGAGTTCCAGGGTATTAATGAAAACAGCAAGTAATTGAGAATGAGTGAAATTATCTTGCAGTAACTAGAAAAAGCAAAAAGTCAAACAAAATTCTGTCAAAGACTAATTATTACAATACAATTCTGTATTTTCATTTAAAATCTTACCCAATATATTTATCCAAAGTATATTCCACTTTAATCTATTTAAACTGTATTTAAGCAGATAAAACAACTACACTTTGAAGGATTTCTTCTACTTAGCCACATTGCCCCCTACAGTTTTACCTTGTCATTTCCCTACATGAACCTACAAAAAGTAAGTAACCTACCCTTTGACAGTGAGACACAGGATAGTGGCAGTGCTGGGAGGCTAGTTGACCTGATGTACCGGTTCCCTGCTCAGTGCAGCCCTGGTTGGGATATGGAACCTGCCTGGTGGGTGGCTGGTCTGTACAGTAGAAGGGATTCGATGGATGGAGAAGACCTGTCGGATACTGTCCTGGATTGTAAACAGCATCTGGGAAACCTGGCATTGTCTGAGGGGAAAATATATATATATATTTTTTAGACTAAAAACATTACGTTAAAATATACACACACACAGTAACTCATCAAAAGCTTTACCTGTGGGTCATATGGTCTTTGTCCATTGACCTCTGACCCTGAGGGATATGCATTTGAATAAGGCCCTGCTGTGTGGGACTGTGGATACCAGTAATTTGAAGGGTAGCCGGGATAAGGAACAGCCTCCTGAAAAGAAACATGTAAAGATGCTTATCATGGTGCTTAATATCATAAGCACTAAATTTCACGTTATTATAAGACATAACAATGAAATGGTGCCAATTTCTCTAATTCCTTGCCAACATAAATCTATTTTAACATCCTGGGCATAACTGCATAAAAATGTTAGATAATCAAATTCAACTTTTTATATAAATAGTCACACTTCACTATAAAAATAAAAGTGAGAATATATCGCTATACTAATACTGGTATACGTGATTAAAAGATATGATGTGACAAAGTACTACTTCCTGACACTTTTTTCCCTTTGACACATTTTTAAGACCAGATTAGAGACCGAGCTGGCATTTACCGAAGGGCGGTCAATATACTAGTAACTGTCAAGGTGACACAGCAACGAGACCGATCGTGCACAACAATTTACTAATAAAGAGGCAGATATTAAGTATTTTGACCGAAATAAATTAAAAAACAGGGGACTCTATTCATTAGTACTCATTTGCGGTATGATCTCAACATGTAATTAATACATTTAAACAGGATGAGGATATCACTTCACTGATAACGCAGAATGAACCTTAAATATGCTAAAATGCATATACATCATTAACAATTATCTTACCCGGTTGTCGGTTACCATTGAGCTATTCCAGTTGTTATTTTCGGAGTTGCTGTAATTTGTAGGCCAGACTCCCTTCGGATGTGACTGCATTTGATGCATAACCCAAGGAGAATTTACTCCACTTCTGTCGTTCCGAACCGAGTCGTACGCCATTAAACCCTGATATCAAAGTAGATTCACCTTGTTAAGACTCCCAGCAATTTTATGAGATCAAAGTCAGCTACAAGCGTTAGTAAACTCAATCAACCTCGACAAAATGTAGGAACCATTTTGCAATGACACTGCACCTTTAAATCTCTAAGGCTCGGTTTTTTTTCCTCTTGTTCAGCGGACAGTTTTACATAACGACACTCCCTATTTGCGTCAATGAACATTCTTCCCTCTAGCGAATCGGCGCGCCTATGTTAAAACAAACCCCACCCATGTCTGATAATGGACCAATCGTTAACAAGCAAGTAAAGGCTCACGCGACGATATTGCTAGGTGATATTTTGTTGCTGAGAGATTTAAAGGGGAAGTTCTTCAGGAAAGAATCCTTTGCCCTTAATCTGAAAGGCTTATGGAACGCCTGCAGATCACTATATCGAAAATAGCAACCGTGTAGGAAAACTCTAATCAAACCATCACTCCTTAATCCTGAAACTAGAAACCAATGCGTCGCACCTAACTACAGTGGAGTGAAGATACGAGATTGTATTTGTTAAACGTTAAAAGTGGTGGTAACTTGCAATGAATAAAGACTTGAATACAGCAGAATGGATATTAATGTATTATTTAAGTAAATACTCGTTTAGGATCTTGGATAAATTAAACACCAGTTGGGTAATGTAATATTTTAAGATATCTAATCTTTTTAAATAACACACTGCCAACTATACTTTAAAAAATACTGAATTTTCTTACACAATGAAACTTAAGAACAGTTGAACAAAATCCATCACCCAGATCGGGTCATTAAGACTAAGATTAAAAGGTCTTTAAACATTTAAAAATCCAAACTTTTTTTACGAAAACACCCGTGCTGGAAAGGCTCTAAACAGACCAATTCAACAGGTCACCATACCCAGTTACGTAAAAAAGGGTTAACCCATACCGGAAATCAAGTTTGTACTTCCTGTGTAGGAAGGGGGTACACATTTGAATGATTCATGGCCTGAAAAAGTAGACTTATTGCACATATTTAACGATATATTGTTAAATAGCATCGTGCGAATATTGTTTTTCATAATGAATTACATGCCCGGAACAGCTAGCCTCATTGAGGATATTGACAGTAAGTGAAGAGAAGTATTCAGTAATACATAATTGCTTAAAAATTGTTGTGAAGCACTATTCATCCTACGGTTACTCAGCTGGCTAGTTTGATTGAGTTGCATTTGCTTTTTCAGTTTGTGTTAAGTATACAAGGTTTGTATTTGGGGCTTACGTTAATTACCTATTTTAGCTATTTACTACCGTTTGCTTGCTTGACATTTTCCGAACCTGTCTGTCGCATCGAGAATAAAAACAACAACATACAGCCCTAAATCGTGCAATAGCAATAGATACCACATTAACTTACAGTTTAACTGAATACTAAATGTTTTTAACCGTGAACGACCTGTACCTCATCGTTTTTTTTGTGGTCCCTTTCCTTCTCAGAGAAACATCTAGTTCTCCTAAGAGATGGAAGGACGCTAATCGGATTTCTAAGAAGTATCGACCAGTTTGGTATGTAAGTACACATCAGAAAATGATATTCAAATAATGTGTTAATGTATTGTAATAAATTAATAATTTGGACTTTGTAATTTAACCGCCTTGAAATTAATTGAATGTACTTAACTCGTTTTATTTACTTACTAGTATAGTTCGAGTAGTTTAACATTTTATAAAGGTATATCACTTTATGCTGCTGAAATGTAAATTCGTTTGTGTCATTTTTCACAGCTAATTTAGTTTTACATCAAACTGTGGAGCGCATCCATGTTGGGAAAAAGTATGGAGACATTCCAAGAGGAATCTTCATTGTCAGAGGGGAAAATGTTGTTTTGCTTGGGGAAATTGTAAGTCAGTTCTTTTAATGTTGACTTTATTTTTTAACACTAACTTTTTGTGGTTTATCAACAACAGCATTGTAAATGTATAGGGCAATTTACATAAATTGTTTTCTGATGATGGCTCCTAAATTTTGTTCTTGAATGCCACAAGTTAGATTTCAAATTTTAAAAAGCTGAGTTTCAGAGAGACCAGGGCACAATGATTCATTAGCATGATTGAGCAAAGCCAGCTCCATGAGTATTGTGGCGTACGTAAACTCAGAAACTGTACTGTGGTGAATCTCTGACTTTGGAGGCAGGATCCTGCTACTTTGCAAAGGCTAAAGTATCTTTCTTTTCCAGGACCTGGAGAAGGAGAATGACACTGTCCTGCAGCAGGTATCCATTGAGGAAATTCTGGAGGAGCAGAGGTTACAACAACAAGTTAAACAGGAGGTGGAGAAGGCTAAGACACAGGCCCTAAAACTCAGAGGACTGTCCATTCCCCGCGTTGACATGCTAGATGAATACTGAGAATCTCTGCTGTAGGGTTTTATTTTTAAAATTGGACTGAAGCTCAACCTGTAAATGAAAGCTCCGGCGGCGAAGAAGAAGACCAAATGAAACAAATTGGACATTTTTGACGAAAACAGGAGATCTTGCATTGATGTTTGGACAGTGATTCTACACATAGTTTTTTCAGCTACTTCAGGCGAAGACAACCTTTACAAAAGGTTTATTTTATTTTCCTTTTGAGAAGCAATCAAAATCAAGCCTTTAAAACCAGAAATTGATTTAAGCGTGGCTTGTGTAAATTGTTGCTGACGTTAAAAGTAACCCTGCAGAGTAGAACACACAATACTGTTAAAAGTGGGGTAGGGAGGCAAAGGTTGTATTAAACATGTCATGCACTTCTCTAGGAAATGGTATACTTATGAGATTTCTATGAATTTTACAGCTAACCACAACAAACACATAGTACAGTTGTCTGAGTTTTGGTTACATACAGTATAGGTTTAACTGGTGCTGTTCCTGCTTAATTTATCAGAGACTATGTTGATGTACATGTAACACTGAGAACTGACATTGAAAGGAACAGAATGTATGGTTTGAGATCTAAACATTGGCCCTGTCTTGATCTGTGTGAGAAAGTATATTACAGTTGGTTCCAAGTTATTCATGTACTGATGACATAATGTTTGGAGGAAAAAAGGCAGGGCTGCAAGTGATTTTGGATGTGGGTCTGATAACCAAATGGTGCTTGGTTACATCCACTGAGGATCATTGAGATGCTCAATCTAGTTTTTCACATGCAAGATTTCAGAGTGCTCCTCTTAAGTGTGAAGCACCATTACTGGGAACCGGCCCTGTTCATGCTGAAACATGCACACACCCAGTCCTTTTCAAATGTTGTACAAGTCAGTTGCATTCACAATTTTCCTTTTCTCTATATCATTGACTGTGGATTACAGTTACTGCAGTATTGTGGTAGTCGATGTAAAGCATGATTCTGAATGAAAGTGCCACAACGATGTGCATTCCTTATGCTGCTTTGACAATAATTCACTGGCTTTCCCCTACAACACGTGTATGTGTCCTACTTCAATATTCAAAAGTGTAGAACGTGATTATTAATTTCCAGCAACTTTGTTTTTTTTTTAAAAAATAATGGCTAAAATTGGTTGGGAAACGTGGAAGAATGGAATGTATTTAAAACTGTTACTTGTTTTGTGCCAGGAGGGGGCGCATAAATTGTCAGTTCAGTGTTATACATGAGCTTCAGTTCCAGGGTAAAGGAGCTTTGCTTAAGTGATATCAGCTGAAGCTCCATTCTGTTACATTACATTTTTAAATTTCATCTCCCTTTACTATGGTGCAATATAGTAGTGGACCTTATAAAATATAAAGTATATTTGTATTTTAGACTTTTTAAAAAGAAGTTTGCTATAAAGCTCGGGATCCATAAAAAAATCGAATAAGCCTTCATAATATTTATTCTAAATTCTTATTCATAGTTTAATAAAGTTCCATAATATAGAAGCGTATTTGACCCTAAAATTTCTGTTTTTCCTTATGATATGCACATTTATTTGTTAACATTTAAATTTCAGCTCTATCCCTACAATATTTCTATTAAGTGTAAACATCTGTGACAAATGCTGTTCGGTATCATACTGTTACTTTGGAAAAAAATGTTAATACGTAATGGGGCATTGTCCTGAAGTTCATTGTTGTTGAACTTAACCGTTAACAATTTCAGTATTCTAGTTTAATTTGTCAATTATTAGCCAACAATTCTCTCCAAAACATAAGCCTATGTGTCGGCGCTTAAATCAGCAGTATATTGTTTTTCGCAGATGTATGAATCTATTTGCAGTCAACCAAGATCTACCTCCCAGTCTCCTTGGTATTGTGGAAGGTCGGGCCGTGAAAATGTAATGCTATCAGATGTCTTTGACAGCCAGACTTGCCTCTTCTCCCTCCGCCCGTGCGTCAGGGCCAGCCGTGGGTACGCCTTTTCCGACCGTTTGAGGTACAGTGGCAGAGCACAATACGGCAATGGCTTTGTTACAAATCAGTTTTTTCTAACCCAGTAGCATATTGCACTGGCGCGGGTTATCCGCTTCTACGAGGACGTGAGGTGGTACCTGTGTGATCCAATCCAGACGCTGAGCAGAGCCACGGGGAAAGCCGTTTGGATCTTCGCCAAACTCCAGAACCGAAAGAAGAAACCCAACCCTCCTTTGATTACGCACCGAGAGGGGGAGCACGTTGATATTGTGACAGCCGGGAGTGTATTTTACGAACTCCCTTGTGCCAGAGCTGGAAGCTACCCTTTCTCATCAACTTTACGGCGAACACGTTTAAACTTAGCCTTTTCATGCTTATGCTCAGTACTAAAAGTAATCCTTTTAACGACACGCACGACCAAGCTTCGCTGCGCTAAAGACTACCATGTTTTTGTCTGGAAAATGCTCAGCCATCCCGATATTTGGAACAGACGATATGAACCATGCTTAAACTACCGGAATCTCCCGTTGCTTGTGCCCAAAGCTGTTCGCCGACCCCAGATAATCTTGACAGCCATTTGATTTTTAATAGTGGAAGCCTGGAAACATCTTACTTTTGATCACGAACGAGGAACAAATAGGAACGTTTTGAACTGATATATACGGCTTTGATTTTAACTATCTATTTTGCGTGATTCACGTCGGTATCCAACGGGAGTTTGATGGACCTGGAGAATATAGTGGCAAACACAGTTCTTCTGAAGGCCAGGGAAGGTAAGAAAGAAATCACATATGCTAGTCATAAATGGCATTAAGTTCCAGCGGTGTTGCCTATGTTCAGTTTATGAAAGACTCAACGTATTCGTTTTAGGAGGTAGTGAAGTGTGCTCGAGCTGCTGGAAGTGTTGCACTCTAACTCCAGAAAATGGTACTTGCTGCCCTGTCCGATCGCTGATGTGATGTGCAGATTTATCCGTTTGTCATGTTCCTTACAGCAGAATCTCTCATTACAGTCATGCAATGTTCAGGCCTATGGACATATAGTAACGTCTGACAGCTCATACGTGTAAAGGCAGTCTGACTCGGGGGGTGAAAATACAAGCTCTTTACATTTGCCTTCGCTAAGCAATATGTAGGTTAATTGTGATGTTTTAGCACGTATGCAATTTAAAATAAAGATCGCTACACGAAGTCACATCACCTACTTCCTGTATTACGTTAAGATTAAATGAAATATATACGCCTTATATGTTATCACTGCTGACGGAGCCTGGTCCAGTGGTGAACAGAGTAATATATTTCTACAAAAAATAGAACGAACCTAAATTATCATTAGATGTAGCGTGAATTTTATTGAGTGAAAACTGTGATGAACGTTTCATAGCCTCTTTTACTAGTACCGACATTCTGTTTTATTGCCTTTTATTGACAGCGGTCCTTCATTTGAAGATACAGCAAGTATTAGGTACTCCTGCAAGGATCGAAATGATATTTTTTCTGTTAAATTTGCCTAAGTTGCAGTTACTTTGGATCACCAAGGATCCAGATGTCTTATCTTGCCACCTGGCATCAAAATACAATAAATCCTCCCATCGATCCTGCCGTCCAGTACAGGGTCATGCCAATAATAAACAAAGGTTTATATACTGACATTTGACTAATGGCTTTTACTTGCAAATGCACTATAAATAATTAAAACATATGACCAAGTACAGTTAACACCCAGATTTAATAAATTTATAATGGATTGACATTTTGGTTAAGTTGTAAACATATCATATATCCCAGCAGAGGTTTCCTCCACAATACTTTTTTGCAGCTAAATTTAATGAAAGCAAGATGACATACTTTGCAGTACATCCATATGTAAGCCTCTGTATCTATACTCATGTTACAGAATCAGAAAAGAATGTGCTCCCTCTTAAAAACATCCAGTGTCAGACACACTTTCTATCATGCTTTGCATAGTGCAGCCTGGCCACAGTAGCCACAGTATTCAGCATTGACGCATGAGAAGGGTTTGTCCATAGACTGTTCCAGAGGTTGTGGCTGAATATTATAATGGGCAGACTTGGAGAAAGGATGGAAACAGCAGTGGCGGGGACCTGCCTGAACAGCTTGTCACACTTCCTCTCCATCCATGAAACTTCACCAAACGATTTCACTTTTCAAAATGGACCCTGCACAAAATGTGCATTTAGATGCCCCTTGAATAGTATTGCATCATGTAGCATGTTACCTGAAACCCACAGCTTGAAATGAGTACCCTCCTTGCCTGTGATTGGTTTTTGCAGATTTCTTTGTATGGATGGGTTTAATTCTTTCCTTTACTTCCTGATACCAATCCTTTGACACAGCACAGAAGTTTTAAACTTATTGAATTTAACGTAACTTGATATGAATTTGAATTAAGTGTATCCTACAGAGTATACCTTTGAGTGTACTCTACAGAGTACACACTTTGGAGTGAACAATACAGAGTGCACACTATGGAGTGTATGCTAAATAGTGTACTGAGTGTGCCCTGCAGAGTACCTCCTATATTGCATACCCTTCTGGGTGTGCCCTACTGAGTGCACTCTACGAGTGTGTGCTACATAGTGTACTGATTGTGCCTTGTGCAGAATACCTTTCTGGATGTGCTCTGCTGAGTGCACTCTACCAGGTATACACTACAGCGTGCACGTTACAGAGTACACACTAGTGAATTTGATCAGCATCAATGCTATGTGCCACATCAGTATTGTTAGAAAAATACCACAGTATCACTTCTAATTTTGGGCTTCCTCAAGATAAATTTGATCAGCACCAATCGTCTTCAAGATGAATTTGATCAGCATCACTGCTTTGGGTCACATCAGTATTGTTAGGAAAATACCACAGTATCACTTCAGACATTGACTTTTATCAAGATGAATTTTATTCAACATCAATGCTCTGGGCCACATCAATATTATTGGAAAAATATCAGGCTTCCTCATTTTAAATCATCTCAAAGTACAGGTTCTTCATGGGAGCCATATAAGGGTGTAGCTCAAGGTGGTTTTACTGTGTCCAGTAAATTAAGACTCATGTTAAGGGTCTGAGCTTGCAGTTAGGAGCATGGAACAGCAACAAAAAATGCAACTATTCCTTAATTGTTTATGTTTTGTCATGTTTTGTCCAGAAAGTGGCTACAAGGCATGCAGTCAATGTCCAAATATTCACGTAGATGGAGATAACAGGAAAGCATAGTTTATAGTCTACACAGTATGTTTATGCTGCTTGTCTGACACTTCCGAAATCTTTCAAATCCCGGCCAGTCCAACCTAAGTAGAAAACCACAGAAGTCCTTAATCTTAAACTCAGTTTTTGACGAAATGTGTAAAAAGACATGCCAGGCTGAAGACTCCTGATAATTATGATCTTGAAATAAATTGTTCTCAAAGTACCAGTACCTGTGATGTGGATACCTCGAGATAGAAATGCAAAGCATCACATTAGTGCTTGTTCCAGTGCTCTCTGATTTGTTTTGTCTTTTAATTAATTCTTTTCTAAGACTTTTCTAGGTATGTGACATATATACTTGCTATTTATTTGTGCAGTTATATGCAAATGTTTTTATTAAAATTAATATTTCAAAACAATGACTTATACCAGGACATTATGTAAAGCACATACACAAAAATTTATAAAGCACTTTGTCCCATATGTAAAACTATGCATGCCAAAGGGACTCTGTACAGAGGCAATTGAAGCTGGTCCGGAGCCGATCCCAGAAGCTACAGGTGCAAGGCAGGGAATAATGCAGGATGTGGCACCAAACCAGGGCACACGTAACATTCACCATTTGGCAACTCCAATCCACCATGTCTTTGGTCTGTGGGGGTAAATCGGAAAACACAGGGAGAGTATGCAAGCTCCACACATACGGAGCCAGGGCAGAGACTCAAACCCCGGTTCGATTCGATTCAATTCAATTCAATTCAGTTCAGTTTTATATCGCACCTCTCACAACGAAGTCGCCCCAAAGTGCTTTATATGGTATTACGTGATGGCTTTACATGACATTGAGAGAGTAATACAAAATAAGGAAAAGGAAAGACAAAGAAATTAGCTAAAGAAAGAAAGAAAGAAAGCTAGATGACAACAGAGGAGAGGAACCAAAAACTCCTAAGTAAGGAGAAAAAAAACTTCTGGGGGTCCAAGGTCAGCTGGCTGCCCAACCCCCCTGGGCAAGCTAACATTATTGCACAGAATAGAGTGGGCTTGCTTGCTAAAAGCAAGATGTAAGCTGTGATTATGATCATGCCGAAGTCCAACAATGAGTCTGTTCTCCACACTGGCCTGTGTAGGGTGGCAGACTGGAGGCTGCACCCACGATGGTTCTTGAGGTGTGACGCAACCGTACTAATCACTGCGCCATCGTGCCACCCCAAGTTGCAGTATTTAAGGGTAAAAGTGCGGCATTTCTCTTAACTTAGCTGTTGGTTAACATGTTGGTCATTGCACATACAGCCACACTTGATATGACAACTGTGACAGCGTGCTACACCCAGTTAGCGCAAAGGCCTCTGAGTCAGTTGGTTGGTTGTCAGATCCAGATGGAAACACCCAGTCATCACGATAGTTTCCATTGCAGCACTCACTCAGAGAAATATGAGAGTTCCCACAGAGGCTAGCTCCCTGTCTCCCAATGCCTTTGAAACATACATTTAGTACTCAGCATAACTGTGGTTAGGTAAACTGTAATGTGTTATTTTATTGTGTTTTCTCATACAGTACTAATTTAAGGAGGTTATAAGAACATATTGTTTATTTGTGAGTGTTTGTGCTTATGTGTACAAACAATACACATATGCACATTTGTCAATGTAGTGGCATTATGTGCATAATATTTTTTTCATATTTGTTCACAAATTTTGAACTAATGTTCAGAATAAATCACCACATTGTGTATGACCTGCAGTGACAGCTGTATGGTCAAATATATTTATGTGTTGAACAAAGTTTTCAAAAAGAGCAGCTGCATCTAGACAATGGTGGATTGGGCTGGCTAAAAAAGTTTTTCTATTCATGCTTTCATGTTCAATGTAATAAGGGGCATTTTGGCATACCCATGTGTAAAGTGCGTCAGCCTGGTGTCATCGTAAAGAAATTTGGTATAAAGACAGGTGAGAACATGACTGTATTTAAGTTTCTTTGAATATATATAATTCTCTTTCTGAAGCTGTGTAGGTTGTATACATCTGAAGAATTATATCGGTAACTGGCTCTCCTTGACATTTTTTTTTATCAGACAAGAATTTTATAATTGGCCTGGGATATTCACACCTAGAGACAGTTTGGCAACTCCAATCCACCTTAGCACATTAGCATGTTTTTACACTGTGGGGGGAAACCAGAGAACCCGAAGGAATCCCCACGATGACACTTGGAGAACATGCATACCACATATTTTTCATTGCATCAGTTCAGATCATGGTTTGAATCTTTGCCCTCTAGTGGTGGTACAACAGCATTGGTATTGTTCCTTCAAGAAGAGCAGAGTGTAAATCAAACAGGGCATCTCAGCTGCCTCCTTACCTTGATAAATAATAATGTGTGCAAGTTAACTGGCTTTTGAATAGCACTTAACTCACCATGCCATGTCTAACAACCAATGGGATACCAATACCACAGAGGGAAAACATAGATAGGGTGAATTCCGAGCATATTTTTGTGAGCCAGAACTCACCATACGATATCTTCTTTGAATTAGTTATCCCACACTTTCTGTTTTATGCATGCAGCTGCCCGGATATGCCATGTAAACTGATTGAGCTAAATTCCATTTTAATTAATTAATCTGTTTTGCATAACAAATATTTAGGATAGGGTTATGGAGAGCATGGAACTGATTCCAGGATACAAAGGCTACAAGGCTGGGGAAGTTCAGGGTGGGATGCTCATCCATGGCAGGCCACATACTGACACATTATGGGCAGTTAAATTCATCCAGTCACATGGACTTTGGGAGGGAAACTGGACATTTTCAGCAACACGCGTTAGAAAAAACCTTTATGCATCAAACCCTGTTGTGTTGTGTTATGGTCATTACTATGGTGTTGCTGCTCTAAAATGACTATTTGTAAGGATGCCATTGCAGAAGCTCGACTAGAAACAGTGCATTACCAGCCCCCCCATTATTGTTTCCTCTCAGTGGGAAGCAGCATTAATTTTAATTTTCAATCTGTGGTTGGTTTTGTAGATTATGCTGAGAGGGTCACTGTCTGCGTCCTTGGTATTGTCATCTCGTCATTACGGAAGGTTCCCCTTTGTCGGTGCTGATAGCTGCCCAATGGCCCTAACAGGCTGTACCAGGGAAGATAAAAGAGGTTGGAGGCACTGACACCCGGGTGTGTATTCATACGTGTTTGTTAACACTGTGCTAAAACAGTACTTTTTTCAAGGGCAGTCTGGGGATGCATCACTGATAGCTGTGATGTGTGTAAGATTCAGAATCAAATGAAACAGAGGCTCCAACCAGAATATATGCAGTTTTACACACTTGACATCCGATTATTCATGCGTGTTAGTGGTGTTTTAATGTCTCGCTGCCCTAGACCAGGCTGTCATGCTCATGTAAACAGAGTCCCACTATAAAGTACAGAAATTTACTGCAATGTATGAAATAATTATCAACATGCATAATTTAATATTTCAACCTTTCAAATGTTATCGTACACTGGAAAATTTGCATTAGCAACTTTACCATTAAGAATAGTGCAAAAAGATAATTCTTATTGGGCACAGTAATTTTCATATCTTCATATATTTAGAATATGAAAATTCAAGGGTGATATTCAGATTATAATGCAAATAATAAAAATGTATTTCAGTTTAACAGTGACGCATGAAATGATGTGTTTCAGTGTGTTCTGAGAAAAAGGCACCTGTCAGGTAGGAGGGCCAGACTTTGTGGTTCTATGAGGCAGTGACCTTGCTCAAAGCCTCGCACCTCTCCCCTGTTGCTATCTGTCACTATTTTGGCTAAAGCAGAGTCTCCGTATTACAAATATCCTTGACTTTGCTGTGTGTGGCAAATTAGTATTACACATGAAGAGAGTGAGACATGGAAATGCTTTCCGGTAGAATGGTGTAGGGGGAGGGATACACTGCTTTGAGTATGGTAGAGTATACGACGTTACAGTTTTTGTCTAATATTACTTATACCGATAACTGGCTAACTTCTGAGCTCTACAAATTTGTAGTGAAACTAATGTCAGTGACCTTACTTCTCAAGATCTCGTGAATGTGTGTAGCAACCCCATCATATAATGCATGTAGTGAGACATCAGCGAAGTAGCGCCCACATGGGAGGCTGTAGCGAGGTTCTAAGTGGTGAAGCAGCTGACGAAATCCCTCATCCTCCTCTACAGGAAATGACTGATCGTCCAATGCAATCATCTCCATTATTTTAGGACTGGCAGCTCTCAACTTAGGTAAAATCTACTTATGTAAATCCAGACTTGTACAAAAAATGATATGGATATGTGAGTTAGCTGAAGCGCTAACCGAAAAAGGCGACATATGCCTGCAAGTAAATTTACAGTGAAAATACAGTATTTAAACATCTTATTTAATGTGTGTTTTTCAGTACATTTTATTAGTATATTTTTGGCTTATGTGATTTTTTTTTTACGTGCTGTTAATTGTCTTGAATGGTATGGGGGGTAAATCCAACTTATGTAAAATTTGACTTACGTAAGGGCTAGGCCTGCCGTAATTATTACATGATCGCCTGATCGCGATTATTTGAGCTGACCCTGAGCATTTTGCATAATCGCAATAATTATTTCCATTCATTTGTATAAAAATAGCTGGATGAAACAAATGTCATATTTCTTTCACTATTTCCATGGTTCGGGTAGCAAAATGTACCACCTGTCATGTCGGCGGGGATGACGACGAGGCATGACACAGGCAGAGAAGGAACAAGCCGGACGAGCAAGCGTTAGGATCACCCCGTGTGGGTACTTTATTAGAGCAGGCGAGCAGAACACTACAACATCAATGACCCGACAAGAGAGCACAGGACTGGGGAACTCTTATACGCTGGAAATGTAGGAATGAACGAGGGGCACCTGTTGCTGGTTAACAAGGGGGCAGGACCACAAGGTAACCACAACGAGCAACAGGCGTGGCTGATTAAACACAAGGAGTAAACTGGTAGGGCAGGGCTGGACATGACACCACCTACCCTGTTTGTACGTCGTACAAAAGCGTATTCGCAGCATAACACATCACGGCATGTTTTACGACGGCGATGATTTATATCATTTAATTTCGTGACATTTTGTATTTCTCAACATCTGGTTCATTTTATGGAGTGCTTCGATCTCCAGCAGCCCAGAATGAGACATTAAACCAGATATTTCAGATTTCAGATTCTTTGTGTTCTCTGTCTGTTTAATAAAAGTTCTGTATTGCACCTGCATTTGTGTCCGAGTGCGTGTTTATGGGTCTCATTAGGTACCTCAGTCAAGGTGGGGTGACCCTTTATGTCGTTGATGGCTGCCACTATTATGCTGAAACATAGATATATTGTTATTTTGTCCAGTTTTTGATCCCACAGATTTGGAGTGATATGAATATGGCTGAAACAAACACAAAATACGGCAAACTTCTTATTTCAGTTCAGATCGAGCCAAAGCTATAAGTATATCACGTCGCTGGATAGCAGCAGTTTCAACGGATGGAAATATAAACTAATATTTCGGATATGGGATATTTAGATAATGGTGTTGATACAAAAACTGGAACTAGACGACCGGAGTGAACACTTAAAATAACAAGCAAAGACAACAGATTGTTTTTTTAAGTCAGTGGAATCATTAAAACCAGGGGCCTGTATCGCGATTCACGAAGCTGTTGTTCTTGCTTATCCGGATAACTCACTGGATTTAAGGTACCCCAGTTTAAATGGACTTAATCTGCGTTCACGTAAGTTTAGCCCAGACTACCTTAATTCCAAAATGTTATCTGGCTAAGCAGGAAATCCTGATTCGTGATACAAGTCAGAATTAAGCGACCACTGTGCTATGTTGTGAATGCAGATAATATGGTTTGCCGTAAAAAGACAGGATAATGGATCGCGCCGTACCGGAAAGTGTAAGAAGGTGTAGGCATGCTCAAAAATGTACATGCAAGATATAAATCAGGCAGGTGGTTCGGATTGGGTACTGACAACATCAACTGTTTATCTTCAGGCGTGTAACTTCTTATTTATTTTTTTCATGCCTGTCCTGTACATTTTTCGTTTACAAAGCCTAAAAGGCAAACAAAAATGCAATTTTTATTTATATGTTCCGAAATTCAGTGCTAATTAATGGCTGTTCTTCTTCATAAGGTGTATGCGTATAATTAAACTATGATTAGGCTAACTATAATAATGTTATAAAATGAACAGAAAATGACAAATAAATCGTTAATCGCAATTATTTCCATGACATTGTATGACACAGTCATTTGTTTTATTTGTATCCATTACCGGACAATTAATCATCAACTAAAATTTCATGATAGTGACAGCCCAAGTAAGGCTTTGTGGATTGGATTACTTACGTCAGTCGAGACCTGCTTGTCGTTATGTCGTTATGGAGTCGCCCCAAGACGCTGTACATGGTATATGGTATATTAGCCAGCAATATTGACCAAGACCGATACATCAGTGTGATTCCAGTATCTTTATTTATTACGAAATATCTGCTGATACCAGTTTGTTAAGCGATATATTCTTGAGTATGGTTCCACTGCTTCAAATCCCTCAAATTTAACCAACAGTTTCAAGAAACTAGTTAGCCTCAGCTATATTAACTTGCCGGTTTAATTCTGGTGGGTTTTACTAATATTTAGTTGCTACTGTAAATGGAAGAGTGATTTTACGAAGGCAAAGAAGACCAGTGACGGGGGCAGGGCTGGTAACACACTGTTTCTAGTCGAGCTTCTGCGACGGCATCCTTACAAATAATCATTATAGAGCAGCAATCTAACAGAACTGAATGGAGAGGTTAAGGTCAACATTAGGAGAAAAGATGGGAATTTACAGGAAAGGGGACCTTTATAATTAACACCTAGCTGCATCACTAAACTATGGATGGGGGCAATATGAGGTGGCAGGAATTTGAGAACTTGAGGTAAAACCCGCTGGTTCAGATTCAAAAAGGGGGTCAAAACTGTAGCTCGACTAAGACTTTCGGGCAGATGTTTTATAACGAGATCAGATTAAAATGCGATCAGCGCCAGCATGAGGCTTGGAAGAAAAAAAACAAAGTATTAAAAAAGCCAAGTAGAGTGTGTAGGTGGAGAGTTGTGAACAGGTTTTAAAAGATTAATTTGTAGGCGTAAATGTTTCGGTCTCCATCATGTCGACGGCACGGCAGGCCAGATCGCATGGGCTGGAGGGTAGCCTGTACCCGACAGCTGGGCCTGTCAGTAAGAGCCGTTCATATGATGAGCTGTATAGGAAAGCATCGTCCTCAAATTCGGTCTAGGTTTTAACGACCAGGCCTTTGTGCTTAAGTGCAATACTTAAAATATGTCATACGTGGTGTATAAATGTGACCTTGTTTGTAGATGGGCCATGTGCATTGCAGGAGATCTGGGAATTTCATCACCCTTAGCACTCCAAGTCTACCCCTGCTTCCTCATTTCCAGTGCTGATTCTGATCTTAATATGACCATTAGCCAGTGGCACCATACCATCTGTCTGCATCTTCTTAGCAGTCTTTGTCCCTTTTAAGTGTGACAATCTAATATCCATCCATTTTCCAGAACCTCTTATTCCATTTCGGGTTGCGGGGGGTCCGGAGCCTATCCCAGAAACTGTGGGCGCAAGGCAGGGAACAACCCAGGATGGGGCGCTAACCCGTCGCTGGGCACACTCACACACCATTCACGCACACATGCATACCTACGGGCAATTTGGCAACTCCAATCAGCCTCAGC
>JAAGVU020000040.1:15617179-15666052 GCA_011763525.2 Mormyrus iriodes | reverse complement strand
GGGAGAACATGCAAACTCCACACACATGGAACCCGGGCGGAGACGTGAACCCTGATCCCAGAGGTGTGAGGCAACAGCGCTAACCACTGCACCACCGTGCCGCCCCACAATCTAATATATTGTAAATTATATATAATACTTATATACATACATACATTCATACACACACATACACACACACACACACACACCCCGTTTTGGATATTGATAGATAGATTACATATAATACATTTAAGTGCCACTGGACAAATTCCAAATCATATTTAACATTTTCTGCATAACTGGTTTGTATTGCATATAATATGCCTATTGATTTTGGATTTGGTTTATTGGGTTGTCACTGTTGTGACTGTAATCATTTATTGCTACAAAGAACAATATGGTCATTTCATTCAAGAACTCATTCATCATCATTTTGGAATCTGCATATGTTCATTTTTAAAATTTGTTGCATTGGTTTCCTTGTTCCTTGTGGTAACCTGCTGGAACCTGATGTTCACAGGTCTTTCCTGGGTTTGGCTGA
Source organism: Mormyrus iriodes (assembly GCA_011763525.2). NCBI lineage: Eukaryota > Metazoa > Chordata > Actinopteri > Osteoglossiformes > Mormyridae > Mormyrus > Mormyrus iriodes. The sequence continues at coordinate 15,665,529 of JAAGVU020000040.1, read as the reverse complement.
TATTAGTCCTGCCCTGTGGACTTCAGGAAGCAGACAGCTAATGACATATTCAACATGCCAATTTATTACATTCTGACATAACTGCGATTACATAAGTACTTTCATTCAGTTTTGAATGGGCATGTCTCCGTAATATGGTGGCTCTGCTGGGTAATTTGGAGTCACATACTAGAATGTGTGCGTGGGTGTTTGTGTGTGTGTGTGTGTGTGTTTTTTGTTTTGTTTCCTCTGAGAGAGGTCAGAATATGACATCATGCTGTAAATCTTCCTTGGGTGGATGACTGTAGACTTTTGAAGGTTTCCTTGTGGTTGCATTGTCTTAGCTTCCTTTTTTGGGTGGTTTTATTTGTTATCTTGGCCAAAGAAAAGAGTAATAATTTAATTGTTTCATTCAGGCCAAAATGTATTAGAACAAAGCTGCCGACAAGTAGATGGTAGGTAGAAAGCTGTACATATCTACCCTGAGGGTTGGTCTATAGACACCTGCTTTTCTCTTCTCATTGCTTGCTTAAGGTCTGGGCTTTGAATGTTGTAATCAGGAAAGGTAAATAAACAGATATGAGCTGAGCATGAATTGACTTTCTTGGAAAGTCCTAATGTATAGTAACAGGGAGGATGGGTTGAAAAGTGTGTTCAGTGATACTCTTCATTAATTAATGCTATTTCACAAGGCTTCAGTTTTACTGTGAACTTCCACAGAGTTCTGTAGTTTTTTTTATGTCTCTCACCTAAAAAGCCTTTTCTGCAGAAAAAGATTATGGGCCTTTTGAATGTATCTGCTGGCTTGTTTCCTAAAAACCTAGGAAAATAAACTAGAGCCACTCCAGCCACACTAATGGCAGTTGACATTAAGTGTGAAACTGAGATGGAAGAGGTCTTGAACGTTGGGTTTTGCTCTTAAGAGAGGAGGTGGGCTCACGCTGCTGATTCCCCCCCCACAAAACTTTGGCAGGTACTTGATGTGAGATCCTGGCAGTTCCATGAGCCATCGTCAGCACCTTTAAGATGGAATCCTGGAGTCAGTCCTGGATGGAGTCAGTCCTTGGAAGATACAATAGCTCAATGAAGATTCATTCCTTTGGAAAAGTTTATCAGCACAGACAGAAACCAGGATTGACTAACTATGGTTATAACTGTGTGGGGAAACCTGTTCAGATTGTCATATCCATAATGCTTATACAGACGCCCCCTGGTTTACGAAGGCATTACGTTCTGATAAAACTCGTAAGGCAAAAATATGGTAAGGTGAAAATGCATTTTAATACAGTACACATAACCAAACAAACATCATAGCCTAGCCTACCTTAAACATGCTTAGAACACTTACATTAGCTTACAGTTGGGCAAAATCATTAACACAAAGCCTAATTTATTGTAATCATGTAATTTATTGAATAATCATACCCATCATAAAGTCGAAATATTGTAACATAGATCATTGTAACCCAGGGAGTGTCTGTATTTTGAAATATTCGTTGTGCTGGCTGAGTGTGAAGAATCCAAAAGTCATTTTTGGTTCCAGTGATAGACTGTGAAAAAGTAACAGCGAGCAAGTCCCTGTATCCAAGCAGTAGTTTCAGTTATCTTCTCCTTGCATGTGAATTCCACTGTTTTAAGTATCACCCTCTTACTGTACTAGAAGTTAAACATCAGTATTGGGAGAAGTGTGCTTGAGTGTCCCAAGTTCAGCTGTTTTTTTGTAGGTTTGTATTAAAATTATCTCTGCAACTTGAGCTTGATATATTCTTGCCAAATGCATCTATCAGTGTCATCAGAGAGTCTGTAGGATGTCATTGTCACTGGTAATGCATGGAGGAGGCAAACCCACATGTTCCACATCAAAGCCCCTCGTCTAGTCTGCTTGCAAATGTTATGCTCTGATCGTTGCTAGAAGAGCAACAGGATGTATCTCTAAGCAAATATGAGGGTTTGGCTCAGGCTCAGGAATGTTTGCATGTTGGTGCTCTTAGTCCTCTCTGAATGCCCTTTTTGTGGGAGACGTGTCCCCTTGTTTCCCCTTCGCTTTCAGTAGAACTGAAGGTAACCGGGCAGCAAAGAGGCAAAAAATCATTCACAAAAATCACAAGGTACAAAGTTGTTGCAGTGGCAACATTTGCAGTAAAGTTCAGTAAAGTTCAGGTTGTAATTCAAGTATGCTTCTGCCTTTTGTCATTGAATCTGTGAGCAGGAATAGAGCCGTGAAAGAAATGTAACACTATCTATCATGTACAAAACTGTGGTTCTGCTTAACTATCATGGCTCATAAATTATGAAGACCAAACATGTATTGTTTAATATGTAATTAACATGCAGAGATTGAGTTTTGGTAAGGTAGTTGAAGATTCTCAAGTCAAATCCAGTTGGGCTGAATTCTTTTGTGACTATAAGTGAAAATGATCTTCACTTGGACACAGCCTAGTGTAGCTTTGAAGGCCTTAAATAATGCTTGAGCAATCTTCAACTGGACTTAAGTGTTTTGTGATGAATAAACAGTGTAGTTTCTACATGTGGAAATGTTTACATGCATATATCACAGAAGACTTGTACAATGTTGCGGTGACCGAAATCCAAAGTATTTTGCGCTGTATAATTTTCCAAGGTCATAAGACCTTTTGGAGGGTAATGACTAAACCCTCTGCAAAATAATAAGGTAGTATCATTTATGTCAATGACACATGCTTTTGTTTATGAAGTTCCTCTGACCCACCGAACAGAGTGAGAGGTTAAGGTCATGGGACCTCCAGTTGTGCTAAAAGCCCTGGACTTTTTGACAGTGATAATGTGGGGGGGGAGGTATTGTGTGGGTAAAGAAGAAAGTCACTTTTGGGGAGGTGGGAAACAGGAACAGCTGGAGGGGAAGCTGGAAATGTTCAGAGAGACAGGGGCAGCACAATCTGTTTAACCCTGTTCCTGGCTTGATGTACGCAAGTCCTGTTTTCTCGTGTGTGTACAGCTGGTTGCTTGTGCTCCAGTCCCAGGACTCCCAGATCCTGTTCCAGGTTTGTGATTTTTGCGGAAAACATTGAGTCCCATCCCAGTGATATCGACATGCTCTGATGCCGAGGGTGGCTAGATTCTCTGTGCTAGTTTGGCTTGTGACTCAAATGGAAAGGACGGCGAACGTTAATGTGTGGGATATTTCACATTCCTGATCTGGTGTATTTATAGAGAAGGAAGTTTGCGGCACCTGGCTGACTCTCAGAGCACCATTTCATGATTGCTTTCTGAATGGATGCAGCTCACGTATTAACCTGTATCTCACATGGCTTAGTGACAGCTAGCACAGTGTTATATCTGGGTGGCTTTCAGGTCACAGACTAGTGTGGTTGGATTTTCGTCAGCATTCAAGACATTATCAGTGCCTGCAGCTAGCGGCTATGTGCTATTTTTAAACTTGTGTTAAATATATCATTTCGATTGATTACAAAGACGCCTGAACCAGAATATTAAACGACAGCCAACTTGCATTCTTTAAATAATTTTTCTGTCTTTAAAAACAAAGGTCTTGTTTAAAAAATATCCCATACCCTTTGTAAAGAATTACATTGAATAAAATCAAGAGCCTTCCTTGCTTCAGTAAGTATTTAAAGAATGCAACCAAAATGTTTCTCCTCAAAAATACTCTGCACACATGAACCCAAAAAGGGGAAGCAAAGGGCGATACATTTACATTTACAGGGAAAGTAATGTTATTATTGAAGAGCTATTGAAAGTCCAAGCTCCTACAAATAAGGAGAACCAGTGGTTAATGATAGTAGAAGACCAGAAGAATAAATATTACAGCCTACTAAAAGTTTAGATGTTTTTCCTGCTGCTTGGAGACATGCACAAATGTCCAGTCACTCTTAATTGATCCTTGTTGACATTTTTTGTAAGGGGTCTCATGCTTCTAATTAAACATTTTTATTAAGAATAGTTTAAAAGAAAAAATGGTAAAAACACATGACCATCAAAATTGACCCTTAAAGTTTTGCTTTGGGAATATATCGCCTAGATAAGGACGTATTTTCCTATAATTATTTTTTTTTTCTTTGCTAACATGCATGCTTGTATTTCGACATTTATAGCTGGGGTTTGCATTTGTGTGATGAGAACGAAACAGGAAGGATAATAAAAGCTTATTGGATACTTTGTACATTAACTTTATTAAGGCTGCATTGTGTGGCTGCGATATTTAGCACGGCACACCCAGGGCTTTTCTTTCCTGACAGAACGATCGGGCGTAGCTGGAGAGCCGTAGCCCGCGGAAAAGCACAGTCTGCCATGACACCCCGGCTCACACCCTGCCTGAGAGCAGAAGGACGTCATCAGGGAAAGCGAAATGCGCGGAATGAATGCGCGCCATTCAGAAGCTGCTCGCAGATGAGCGATTTTTTTTCTTTTTTTTCACATCTTTTCCTGCAGCTGTTTTCAGCAGTCTGGCTGTCAGGATGTGGTTCCTGCTTGTTTGCTTGAGCAGAAGTCGTAACTGTAGTGGCGAGAGACAGAATGGTAATGTGAGGGGAAGCGCATGGCGTCATACGTTGCTGGTATGAGCCCCAAGCCGGGCGCGCATGTGCACATCTCTCCGAATCTGCCTAAGCTCGCCTTTATCTTCGCGCTGGCCTGGAACTGAAATACCGACCTTTTGTAAGATAATTGTGGTGCCTTTAGAGAATCACATGGTCCAACACAGCATAAATAGCTTTAGGAAAGGGACACTAACTACAGCACTGCCCAAAGTATATTACACCGTAGCTTTGTGTTAAAACCCATCAAAACCCTACATTCTGCTTGTGAATCCCTTGTGAATGAAAGTCATACCCAGCTAACAGAGAGCGTTCCCAGGACTTTAGCCAACATTATGTGAAGGTCGTCTCAAAGTTGGAAGAGAACGTTCTTACTGCCATGTTAACTGCCACATTTTACATTTTAACAAAGGCTCTGCAAATGCCAGCATGGTAACATTATTACCTGAACAACCTTTTAACCCAATTCATGTTGAAAAAATGTTTTATAATGAAATATTATTTTATAAAAATGTCATATTTGTATACTGAAAACGCACTTTCCAGCTTTGAAACCATTACATTTGTAGCGTAAAGCAACAGTATTACCCACTGCCCTACGTTTGTTGTCATGTTATTATTCCTAATTATAGTAGTAGTGGGATAATGTTCTGGGATCATCAGGAAAATTGAATGTTTACTTATCTTAATTGTAATATTATGTAAACGTTTCTAGAATGAAAAATTGTTAGCGGGGCAGAAAGTGTCAACTGCAAGTAAAATAAATTAAATGCACCATAAATTGAAATGTACATGGAATTCATTCTGCTGGGAAGCATTTTTGGTGGTAAACTAAGTGACGTTTTTGCTAAACCCGTAAGACTTGCTCCAGGTGGGGTCATGGGTAAAAACCATGTGACACAGGGATGGAGGAAGGAAGAAGGACTTTGTGCGGGACAGGAGTGGAGGTGGGGCCGACAAAAGCAGCCGAGAGGGACGAAAACAAAAGACAGCTATAAACATTGGGGATAAAGGGACCAACCGAAAACCAAAAGAGACATTAGGTCATGGAAAGGCTACGACTGAGTATTGTGCAGAGCTTCAGGGCCTGGGGCATACACTGGGGGCAAGAGCGGGGAAAAAGACTGGGAATGAGAAACAGGTGAATTGAGTGTCTGACTTTGCCCCGCCCCTCGTGGCCATACTAAAAATAACTTTAAGGCCTGTCAGACTGGTTGATGTTTCATGATGGAAGCCTGGATAAGAGTTATGAGATGGGGACTGGAACATTCTCTAGCATCTAAATGGTTGCTAAGGAAATAAACAGGACTTCTTCGGCATAAGTTACCGTTTACGTAACTTTTCAACAAAAGGAGAGACATCTGCTTCGCCTGTCCCGCGCCTGCTTCTTAAAAGGCACAAGAACTTCCTGTATGAAATACCTTAACATTTACAGTTGAATAATATACTTTTATAGAGAGGCTCTGAGAGGAGCTCACAGTTATTACTTTGCCTACCTTGTATTTTTGATTATTCCTTTTTCCTGTTGTTAGATGTTTGGTGTTGGCTTCTCCATTGGCCAGTTGGCCAGTTGGCTTCTCCTGGCCTGTGGTATATCCTCAGCAGCCCATACACCTTACTCCCACCCCCAATCCCCCAGTTCTTATCAGCATTGCTCCCTTCACCCAACCCTGGCCCTGGGTTATTTTTACTCTGGCCACGACAGAGCCCAGAGCATCCAGGGGGTCAACGGGAGACATCAATATCATAGGCCTCAGCCACCCCTCCGGCAGAGCAGCACATCTCGATCTCCAGCAGATACCTACAGACCTGGTGTGGTCTTTACTCCCACCCGACCTGCTCTGTCATGCCGAAAAAGTGGAAAGAGGTGATTGTTATGTTTTGGGGGCTGTTTGAGTGGGTCAGCCCTCACACGGGGCTGTTTAGCTAGGCCTGGATGGCCTAGTCACATCAGCTTGGGGGGCTTTTTCGGTGTTTGATAGGAGACATCCTTATGTTAACACTCTGTCTCATTTACATTTCAGCGCTTTATCGTCTTGTCTGAAGCTCTTGTCTATTCATATCCGGAAATTAGGAAGACCCACACACATGCACACTTGTTTTTTCTGGCATGTGAGAGAATTTGAGGCTCAGCCTAAGGGGTGTGAGCCTTAGGGTGATGTTGGGGGCATCTCCACAGTACCCCCCAGTGTGGGGGCATGACTAACTCATTCAGAGGGCACCACATTATGGTGGATCATGATGGCAGAGTGCTTCGCGCCGGCTGACTGGCCACCGTATGGCTTAGCTGAAACTATCATGATATCTGTGATGGAAATTGACAGAGGGACGTTTAAGCTGACTTCCTGTCCAGGTGCATTATGTCAGTTTTTGCTGATTCACATACACACACAGTCCATGAACATTGTCATCGCTCCTGCCCCACACCACATGGGGATTTAGGCAGGACAGGACGGGACCTATTGTATAATTCAGGCCACTCATGTCGGTAGGGATTAGGTTTTTGGTGTGTTTGTTGAGCGTTAGTCTCCACTTGACTTAACAAGCAGGTCCCCTGCATCACGGCCTCGGCCGACATCTCTGCCTCGGGTTCCGGAACGTTCACAAGGTCACTGATTGGACACGAGTGCTCCACTGTGGCGCGTCAGACATGCGCCCCCCCCCCCAGAACATTTTTCAGTGCTATGCTGAAATTCTGAAGTAAAAATAGGGTCAGTCAGCCAGTTCCCAAGCCTCTTTTTATGGTCTGTTGACTTTTTAGGAGACATGAGAAAGATGTTGAGATTTAAATAGTACCACAAAGAGAGAGAGAGAGAGACAGAGAGAGAGAGAATCATTTAATCCATGCTGCTCTGGTCTGTTTTTCCTTGACTCCAGGTAGATTGAATATATCGCTTCTTGTGTTTAGAGTGCTGGGTTTATGGGCTTTCCCACGGATGATGAAATTTGTGTAAGCCTTTAACTCTCACAGAACTAGCTAGTTATAAAATAAATGAAGGGGAAGTCAAGAAACTGTTAGAGCTAGGCTCTTCAAATCTGGCCCTCGATTCCAAATCCAGGTCTTCAGGTTTTCAGTTCTTCCAGGTGGTTAGTTTATTAATTACTGATTTTGATTGGTCAGAGGCTTCACACCTGGCAGGAAGACTGGAAAATCAGCAGTGCTCAGCCTTTGAGGACTGTGATTTGAATAGCCCTGTGTTAGAGCTTTGTGGTTTGCACTTAGTCACGTCTCAGTGAAATGGCTTCTGCTGCTAGCAGTGCTTGTATAACTGAAAGTTTTTATAATGACTCCTTGTGTCTAATCATCAAAATAAAATTATTTGGTACCTGTCATCTGACACCAAAACAGAAGTAAATTCCATTGCTCTATAGCTGTTTAATTGAAAAATTCTTCCATTACATGTAACGTGTTCTGAGATGTCAGATCTGAATTGCCATTTATTATCTTGCTGTGTGAAAGTTAACTTAAAGTGAAAAATACTTACCAGGAATTGTTGGCTATATCCACGTTGCTCAGTATATGGTCTTATCTTTTTTGTAACACCAATCATCAGCACATTGCTGACGTTTCTTCCCTGGTGTGACTCTGGGCCGCTGGTCATGATAGTCCGCTGAGTCTGTCAGCATGTGAATATCTTGGCTTTCAGAGACATGCGATATGTTATGCCGAGCAGTAACGCCATTTCTCTGAAGTGGGCTGAGGTCACTGCGACTGCTTTTAATTTTTAAAATGAATAAGTTCTAACTGTTTTTGCTAGTTTTTTTCCGGGCATCTCCTATTTTTCTACTAAAAATGAAGGAGAATACAATGCGAATCTGATAGCGACGGTCTCCCTGCGGTGTCAGGCTTCTCATCCCTCTCTGTTTACTGACACCGTGTGATTCGGAGTGTGTTATCTTGCATGCCTGGTGTCCACTCTGCTCCTTGCTCAGAAAAACAGCAAAGCATGTCACAAGATCTAAAGACTGTTTCTAGTGCCCGGGTGGGCAATAGCGATGCATGCTGTGCATTTAGAGATATAGAGGGCTGCAAGGAGAACATGAAAGCTGCTTGCATTGCCCTAGGGAGCAGGTGGTCATTTGATCCTTGAGGTGGTGTTTTTACTGCAATCCCAACCAGTGTGCCTCAAACTTGTGCCCTGTCCTGCTTGGGGAAGGATGGATGGATGGATGGATGGATGATTGTGATCTTTGGCAAGTTGACTAAAGGGTGTCTCTCTTTACCCCCAAGAGGGATGCATCACTGAAATTAGTTGAGTGTGCAATGGGAGGCATAGCAGGCAGCATCCCAGCAAAAGTATCAGCCCACAGCTTCAGGGTGCTGGGAGGACACTGGGGGAGGTAGTGTGGTTCAGTGGGGTAGGTGGGTGGCAGGTGAGGGACAGAAGTGCAAGGCCAGGATTCCTGTCCACCCTGGCCATGCCTACTCCCAGTGACAACCTTCCAGCTACAAATGATTTATTTCTGAAAAAAGACATTGTGTTTTAAATGTCAGCTGTGGGGCGTGTAAACCGTGGGTGCTGATTACATGTAAAGCTGGCCCTTGTTTTAGGACTTGGTCCAGTTACTGTGTGGGTTTTGGAGTGGTTTTCCCAGTTGACTAAAGAACATCCCCCTGTGGAAATGCCTTCTCAGCACCGACGTTCCCACTTTCCCATCACAGACACTGACACACAAACTGCCCGTTCCCTCTCAGGGCCCGCAGATTTATTTGCTGCCTTCAAAGGATGGAGGTGGACATGATATGGTGGTGATCATGCTCAAATGTTATTTAATAACAAAATGCTCTTTGTTACAACGGTGCGATTGGAATTTGTACTGAGAGTACACTGTCTTCCTCAAGCTCATTTATTTACTAATAGGGGGTCATTTACAGACTCCCAAAAGCCCTACTGGCTGATATATGTAATTGTTGGCTGATCACTGGTCCTAGACCTTCCCAGAGAAAACAGGGTGAGCTTACTGTGTAGGATGACCCATGCTGTTCTATAGCACGGCACATGGACACACACACATGCCCATACACAGTGACATGACACCTCGCAATACTAGCTAGCTATTTATGTTTTATATAGTCTGCTGTGGCATTACGAGTGCTAACTAGCCCAGCTGCCATTTTGATGCATCTGTCCCGCCCGTTCTGTACCTCTGATTTGAAGTGTGAGGAGTGTAACAGCCTGTCCCGCTCTCCTTATTAGTCTGAGATATGAATACCTGGAGGGTGGTAGGGTGAGGGGGAGGAGGGAGTGACCAGTATTTGAGTGCAATGCTTGTGGATGGGTGACCAGGCCCTCTGCTCTGCTTGTTACAGTTGCCCTTCATAAGTCTCGTTTTGACAACCTCGATCCCGCGGTCATGGAGTCGGCTTTACGAGGTAACCTGTGAAATGGCTCATTGTGCGAGTGAGGCTGGTGGAACACACGGGGTTGTGCCTAGGATCAGTGGAACCTCGGGAATGCGGGCCAGCCTTGGCGTGCGGCAGCCGTTTCTTGTAGAAGAATGTGGAACCTGCTAATGTGGTCACACAGGGGCCCAGCAGCATGACGTACTGGAGAATTCCCCAATTATTACTTTAAGATGTCTGTATCCTTGCTTATGCGGAGCTTTAAAGACACAACTAAGCTGTTCTTCAGTGCCTAGGGGAGCGCAGGCCAGTTTGAAGGAGAAGCACTCCTCATCCAGGGCCGGTACCGTTCTGGAAATGGACCCTCAATCACTTTTTACTGGCGATAAAAAGAAATAAAAAGGAGGTACGCTCTCCACAACGCTGCCCTGGACTTTAATAGCGCGAGGCATTCTGGAAGACCGCTCGGCCTTATTCACGGCGATGGAATCTGCCCTGGCAGAGAGTGCCGCTCCAAGGGGAGTCTCCAACTCCAACTGACTCCTGTTCTCAGCTGTGTCGGCTCCCCCCAGAACCCTCCTCATTGAGATAGATGCATGGAGCATAGAAGACAAGGGTCTGGGGGTGGGGGAACATCACCTATAAATTAAAAATGTGCGGCTGACTGAGGACTTTCAGGTTTTGGATGAGTATCAACTGAAAGGACAAGTATTATGGATGTTAAAGCCAGGCTCTCCTGGTTGAAGGAGGATATTCTGTCTGGGCCTGCCACTTAAGGAAAAAGTGCCCCTAATGGTTTAATTCAGGAAGCCCCCGCCTCGTCAAGTGTCTCATTTTCTGCGGTGCTGCGGCTGCAAAGCCGCTCCTTGTTGCCGAATGGACAGGCGGGGGCAGGCGTCTCTGACTCGTGTTTTTTTTAGTTTAAAGGGTGAGCCTGAGAAGCCCTGGGTTTGAAACCCTCCATATTAATGGTATTGAACCTGTTGTTTGTTTGCACAATGTCACCAAGCAGACACTGTGGCTGCAGGAATGATGCTGCTCTTGGGTAACGTGATGCGGGTAATGAAACAGACCAGTAAAACGTGATATTCTCCGGTGCATTTGTGGTTCTGTAATTGGTGCTGAAACAGCAGAGAAATAATAAATGGGCTTCTTTTTTCCTGAACGTGTGTAATGTGACCCTGGAGGTCAAGCACCGCACAGAGTGGATTGCCTGCTCAGGTGTTCCACATGATTGGTTGGTTAGTGTAATGTCAGACGCTGCACTCTGCTTAGCGCCGCTTAGTATTACCATCCTCTGAAAACACTGGGCATGGCTCTGAGTGACTGTCACCCCTGGGCGGGTCATTTGGTCTAGTCTGTGGCCTGTCACCTTTCCATCCTGTCCTCTCTCCCTTCTCCATAGGTGGAGGTGGGAAGCGGAAAGGACGGAGCAAGAAATGGAAGGAGATCCTGCGCTTTCCGCATATCAGCCAGTGCGTGGAGCTGGGCAACAGCATTGGTGAGCCTCCTGATTCGGTCCTACCCACAGCCTGTAGCCCTTCCTCCTCGGGGCTCCACCCTTCCTGCCTCTTAGGCCCTTTGAGCAGATGGGGTTAAGGGTCTTACTCAAGGGCCTAGGTATGATGCGATTACTTTGTTGGCCATGGAATTTGAATCCACGAGCTAAACACTGCTTTTCACATTCCGTATTGGCTCACTATATCTGTCTCAACACCCTGTGATACACTTTCATTCTCCCTGGTCTGTTGGGACTGTGACTGTTTGATGGGTTAAATTTATTCACGGCTCAGCACATTGGAGGTATATAAAACAGCAGTCGAATGTGTCATGGCGAGAACTGCATCACATGTCCAAAGTTAGTCCTGAGCTGCAGCCCTGAGAAGGTTCTGGAAGCCGCCTTGTTTGTGTGTTTCAGAGCGCAACTACCTCAGCCTGTGCCAGAGGCAGCCCATAGGCCGCCAGCTGTTCCGCCTCTTCTGTGAGACCCGGCCCGAGCTGATGCGCTGCATCCAGCTGCTGGACGCCATGGTACTGCCTGCCGCAGGCCACCCCCCCCCCCCACACACACACACACAAGCTGCTCGTCACATATGGGCAGTTTAGACATTCCATTTGGTCTAACTGTACATCTCTGGCCTGTGGGAAGAAACCCTTGAAGAACACAGAGAGTCCACAGGCTGATCCAGGGTCAGAATCAAACCCACAACCCTGCAGGTGTGATGCCATCATGTTCCACTAACATGAACCTGTTCTTCTTCTTATTTAATTTTAATGACCAGTTCTGACATCTGGGTTTGGATATGCGTGACATAGGTAGTATTTGTTCGTTTCCGTATGTTCGTCTTGATCTGTGACGCTCTGGAGACGCCCCATTGACGCCGGCGCCCTCTCCTATCCCACCTTCCGGCCCCGCCTTCACTGGGGTCCCGAAGAACATCCCCGTGAGATGTTAATTGAGACTCAGGGCTCCGCCTTTCACGTACATTCAGACAGAATGTCACCCACGTGATGTGACATGGCTCAATCCAAAATCCCAAAATATCGGCGGAGGCATGCGGCCGGGATGAAAGGAGCCATTGTGTGGCACAGACTGCCCCCTGGGTGGCACAGGGCGTCCCCACGTGCAGGAACATGACTCTCCCCTTGAGTCAGGCATGCACGTGCAGTGGGAAAGTAACAGGGAAACAAGGCGGGCTCTGGTGGTGTGCCTTGCTCACACGTGGCAAGCACTGTCACCATTTCTGATACATTATTTTGGTTTAATTAAGATAATATGCCCCCCCTCACTGCCCCCCCCCCTCAGACTTTTGGCAACTCACATGGGGAGGGATCAAACCAACGGCTCTCAGGCGAGCAGCTCTAATTGCACAAATCTGCTTACGGGTGCCGGGGCGCCCCTTCCGTCACTGTCAGGATTGAGGCCCTCAGAGACGTCATCCGCCCCCGGAGAGGTTTACCATGTTTACTCTGACTGTAGACACTGGCTGTCCCACTGTGGTCACAGCTTGGTTTTGTCAGGGGCCAAAGCATGAACTGGGACCCCACTAATTACTGGTTATTTTTACTGAGCATCAGTAGTCACAGTACATACCGGGCGATTGTAAAATATAGTCGCAGAGAATGCAAGCTCATGTAAGATGAGTGGTGAATAACCTGCCTTGTAATGTGTTGCAGAGCTGAAACACAGTGGCTGTTGTATTTTGTATCATACAAAAATAAAAACAACTTAACTGTATGAATCAAGATACAGCATTCATGAAAACTATATTATATATTACAAAGTAAGACAACATCAGATGACACAATAAATTAAAACAGCCAACTGAAGTCACAAATTAATGTTATTTTTGACTCTATGGAATTTAAAGTAAAATATACTTGAGAAGATATGGAGTTGTTTTGTTTGAAAATTGATTATGAATGGCTGATCCAGGGAGCTTCCTCTGCTAGTAGCATTAACTGGGGCACGTGTGCTGAAGGTTATGCAAATGAAAATCCAATGCCTCCCACCCCCGCCCCACCCCAGTAGGGACAAGGGCTGCGTGTGCTGTAATATTCCAGGACCCCAAGGAACGCCGCGTTGTTGAAAGGGTAGTCGTCAGGCAATGACCCAACACAGGTGGGGGGTGTTTCCACGGTGTCACGGTGGGGGGAGCAACTGGCCGTCAAGGAGAAAATTGTGTAACGGGAGCCCTGGCTGAAATCTGCCGTTCGCACAGGGCTGGAGGGGGACCAAAATGGAATGCCACGTGAGGATCGTGATTAATGTACCCGCGCATGCTATCATCAGTGCGAGGACTCGTCCCACCTGTATGAGCAGAACTGGATTGAGGAGGTTGGAAACATGCTTAATGGGTCGTCGGCATCCTGTGCTTATTGTCATCAGCGGACCAGGACCCAGAATATTCCACGGTTGCGGAGTGTAACATGAACCGCAATTAGAAACAGGAATTATTTCAGGTTCAAAACACAAAAACAAAGGAATATACAAAAGCCACATTATAAGTCATATTTAAAGAAAAAAAAACAGGGATGCACCGATACCGGCATCGGCTGTCGAACCGATACTGCACTTATATACTCATTCTCGTACTTGTAAAAATTGTCCAACACCATGAATCGATACCACTTAATTGCAACATTACGTTAAAACTAAAAGTTGCGGCATTTTGTCAAACTGTAAGGTATGTTCTACTAAAGTGTCAAGAGGAGGAAAGGACAGCACGCCACTTAAGCAAGCAATTTGATCAATCGACGCACCATAGTGCAGAGTACACAGAGTTTCTAATGCTAACAGAGAAAGACTGCAGCAAGAAAATTTAGTGCAAATTCTGGAGAAGCGAGAGAAAATGAAACAGAAGCATTATTTATATCCAACATACTTTTAGTTATTTAATGCTAGATATAAATAATGTTTCAGTTTCAATCACCAGAGTTCACCAGGGTGAACGCTTTCTTTGCTCCTAGAAATGAACGCTACCAGGCGGACCAGTCACCGTTCCCGCGGTCTGCGCCGAAGCGACGTGCAGTTACATTCAGGGGAGGCGCGCATCAGGCTGCGCCGTACAGTTGGGTGCACAGCTACGCCCGACTTATGGTGTTTATTCGACGCAGAAGTATAAATCAGCCTATGCAGTAAAGGTTTTGTTCCTCTGTAAAGACCTTTAAAGCTGAGAATTGAGAATCCTGAAATGAGTTGAAAACAGGTTTCAAGTCAGGTAAATAATTACACACAGAAGAAACCGCTTATAGTGATCACGGATACAGTGATCAGTTGCTTATATGGATTAAAAAGCTTTGGACAGAATCATTCCTGTACAAATACCGTTTAAATAATTTGCCTTAATAAAGTAGTCTGCTTACAGTGTTCATTTTGGGTATTTTTATACATGACAACGCATGAAAAAATAAAACTATAGTAATTTTTTTTACTTGCCTACTCTGCCTTGCGGTAACCTGTCTGCTTCTGGCTAGCTTACTGAGCTCAGCTAATGCTGCGTGCACAGAAAACCTGACAAGAAAAAGAAAGTATGTCTTTCTCTCTAGACTCTCTATGTCAAATATAGACTCATCAAAGCTTTTGATAACCTGCCAAAAAACGAGCCACCGAAATGCAGCAGCGAAACTACAATACGCTATATTTTATGTACAATATTGTACTTTATTATAGCGTAATTGAATTATACACAGTTGAGTAATTTAATTTGTACAGTACTGTAATTTGAAAACCATTTTAAACATCTGTACTGTATTTTGAAAGAGTCAATAAAATTCAGTAAATAGCGGCGCTTTCCGTTTTATTACTTTATAGTCATGTAATAAATATACAAATGTCAGTTACATGGTAATCTGTCAAGACATAAAGTAAAAGGAAAAGAACGGTTGTAATAGTTATAGTGATCGATTTCACCCAGACAGACTTGATCACTACAAGCGGTTTCTACTGTATATATAGACTAAATGTACTTAATTGTTATTATATATGTAAGCTTTGTTTAAGTGAAGCATGTTCCCTGATGTTCCCCTATATACAAAAGAATGATCACAATCTCTTACACACAGTAAGGCAAAGCCTACAGCTTATTAATTTAACACTGGTATTGCATCAGTACTCGGTATAGGCTGATACCCAGAGCCCAGGTATTGGTATCGGTACAGAAAACGTAGTATCAATACATCTCTAAAAGAAACTACAAGATGGGACATTGGTTTTTGTTTTGCAATACACAAAGTAATGGGCTGATTAATTAGAGGGCCTCCAGTTTTAATTTTGCGGTATGTTTTTACCCGTAATGAGATTCCCAAGAAGGCTTCCGAGGTGTTATAAAAACAAATGGGGATACCTGTCAGCTGGGTTATTTGGATCAGTGCCCATATCAGTAAGGTTGTGGGTTTGACTCTGGTAGCCTCCTGATACTACTGTCTCCTGGCCTGTTGAGGCTATGGCCACTGCTGCATGAGTGTGGTTTGTGCAAATATTGTGTAAGTGTATTACTAATAGGGGAGAGCCTAGTTAAAGCGGGGTACAAAAGGCATGTGTGGCCGCCCCCAGGATGACTATGAGGTCACAGCAGATGAGAAGCGAAGGAGCCGAGGAAAGTCTATCATCCAGAGGTTTCTCAGTGCGGAGGTGAGGCCCAACCGAGGTCGAAACTGCAGCTTCTGACAGTGCTGCTCGGCGGATGTGATGTTGGGCTCACGCTCTTTGTGTTTATGGACATAGTCGTCCGAGTTTGTGCCGGAGGTAGCGAAGGAGCACGCACAGCAATGCCGGGACAACCTTGAGCTCAGTCCCTGTAAAGAGCTCTTCAGCGACTGCCGTAGGTGGGTACCTTCCCCTTTCGAATAATAATAATAATAATAATAATAATAATAATAATCTTTATTTATATAGCACATTTCATACATGAAATGCAGTTCAAAGTGCTTTACATATTGGATTAAAATAATAAACATAGCTGGAGAATCTGTATTCAATATATAACAAAGGTACAAGTTACAGAAAGTGTAAATACACTAAACAAAAAGATAACAGAATAAAAAGGTCATACTCCACTGCCCAACACACCTCTGTTTCCAGGCTACTGCACCCACCCCAGCCACAAAAATGGTCTTTCAGGGACCACCAGCAGGGTCTGCAGTTAAAATCGCTCCAGACATTCAGTTTCGAATGTTCCTTGTAAGATGTGTTAAAGATGTTTTTTAGTAACAGGAGTTCCTTTGCCAAGAGTTCATACCTCCAGGGCAGACTGAGCTCTCACCGGTCTCTTCATGTGCCTTTTCTCCCCACAGAGCTCTTCATGAGTACTTAAGTGGAAGTCCCTTTAAAGACTATCAAGAAAGCATGTATTTTGACCGTTTTTTACAGTGGAAGATGCTGGAGAGGTTGGTTCGGCTGGCTTGTTTCAATGCAAATTGCCAACGAAGTGCGTTTGAAGAGCATAAAAATGTTTTTCATTCATATTAAATCCAGAATTTCCAGAGTAATGGCTGTTAAACAGGTTGACCAAGAAATTATTTCAAAGCGTGTCTTTTGTTTCCAGACAGCCCATAACAAAAGACACGTTTCGACAATATCGTGTTCTGGGAAAGGGAGGATTTGGGGAGGTGAGTATATTTCATAGACACAAAGCACACAGTGGAATTAAGAACAAAATGTATATGTAATATATTTACACTAACCCTATGCATTGAAGCAGAATTGATGTTCCCCCAGAGTATTAACATGCCGTCACGATGTGTGCAGGTGTGCGCCTGCCAGGTACGGGCCACAGGGAAGATGTACGCCTGCAAGAAGATGGAGAAGAAGCGCATTAAGAAGCGGAAGGGCGAGTCCATGGCTCTCAACGAGAAGCAGATACTTGAGAAAGTCAATAGCCGATTTGTGGTAAGTGTCCTTCCCATGAGAACTGCAGCATTTCTGCTGTGCATCGCCTGAAAATGCACTTCACTCAGCTGCAACAGGCAAGAGGTATATGGAGAAATATAGTGAAATTCTTTATCACGCATGTTAAGTAATAATAACTCTATTCAAAGTCACTTGTATTTGGTCAGCCCCCAAAGCAGTAGGACAGTCTGAAGGAACATGTTTCTTGATGCATACAGGTAAGCCTGGCCTATGCCTTTGAGACCAAAGACGCTTTATGTTTGGTGTTGACCATCATGAACGGAGGGGACCTCAAGTTCCACATCTACAACATGGGCACGCCTGGCTTCAAGAAGGAGAGGGTACAGTTCTATGCTGCTGAGATCTGCTGTGGTCTTGAACACTTGCACCGGGAGTCCATCGTCTACAGGTGACTTCAGCAGACATCAGCAGATTTACCCCCTTGGTCACTGAGTCGTTATTTTGCTGTAAATGCATCCTGAACTCCTCCAAATGCTCTAAGCTATCCTGCATACAGTCCAATTTGGACCAGTAGTTATTGACAGGTGATAGATGGAACAGTTACAATTTCAGCACAGAAAAATAAGATTTTAATTTATCTTCATTTTGCTTAAACAGCGGATGAAAATGAGGAATGTGAATCTGAAATCCTTTTCATCTTGGGGCAAAATCTTTTCTTAATTATAACGTTTCACACGTCATTGGAGATAGTCAGGAAACAATAACCCAACAAAAATCACATACTAAGTGGCCACTTTTTTCAACCCTTTTAAAGTGATTCTAGAGGCAGAAGGGGGTCCAACCTTGTATTATGAGGGGGTACCTGATAAAGTGGCAACTAAATGTATGGCCAATCATGACTCACCTTAAAGGAGAGATCTTCTGTTTTGACATGTTCATATAGTGGAATGATGCACAATAAAAAGATGTTTTCAGTTTGAATGACTCAAAATAAATCAGGAGAAAATGTGTTCTGACAGCTTCCTCCTTTGTTTTTTAGGGATTTAAAACCAGAAAATATACTTTTAGATGACTATGGTAAGTTTACCATGAAAGATATGGGAGATACCTACATTATCTAATGTAAGATTATCATGCAAACACATTCAGTTTTCAACCAATTAAATTCAAGTGCTGAGTTCCTAGAGGAAATGCCATAACCAGGGAACTGTAATTGACCCTGCTGATCATGTGCCCTGCACCAGGAATCCCTGTTTCACACCCATGTCTCTTTGGCTGCTGCAGGACACATCAGGATATCAGACTTAGGACTGGCCTTCAAGGTGCCTGATGGGGAGCTCATCCGAGGCAAAGTGGGCACTGTGGGATACATGGGTATGTGGCCATTCACCGTTACCTTAATCCCTGAAAAGTTTTCATTATAGGTCTTTTTCATAGGCCCTTTTTAAATGTGAAATGGTAATTGTGTAATAGCTAAACTTGATGTAAAATCAGGAGTCAGAGCAGATTAGCTTCAGTGCTAGCAATGACCCTCTTTGAACAAACGCAGCCCCAGAGGTGATTAACAACGAACGGTATGGCATGAGCCCCGACTGGTGGGGGCTGGGTTGCCTCATCTACGAGATGACCATGGGTCATTCACCCTTCCGGGGACACAAAGAGCGTGTGAAGCGGGAGGAAGTGGAGAAAAGGGTGCAGGAACAGCAGGAGCTGTACAACGAGCGATTCACCGAGCACACAGAGGACATTTGCAGGAAGGTGAGTAACACCTGTGATGAGCTTTTCAAGAGGGTGGGGCCAAAAATTACTGTGCCCCCCCAACATCTCTGTCTCCCAACATCCTCTCAGCTGTTGACCAAAAATCCTAAGAAAAGGCTGGGTTGCCAGGGGGATGGGGCGGGTGAGGTGAAGACCCATCCCTTCTTCAAGAACATCAACTTCAAAAGGCTCGAGGCTGGCATCTTGGAGCCCTCCTTTGTGCCAGATGTGAGCAGCGTGAAACTTGACTTTTACAAAACAGTAAATACACTATATATGGTACTGTGCAGAAGTCTTAGGCATCCAAAGAAAATTGTTTTAAATGATCTTCATGTTGGTATAAAAAAAGTGACAGTATGTCTGTCAAAGTCTGTCAGCATAACCATTTCAAAACCTCTGCTAAAATCACCCTAGCATTTGCAGCAACCATCCACACACCCATATATTTTTTGACTCGACCACTAGCACACCTTGTATATCTAATCAATAACAAATGCCTTTTTTAATTACTTAATTAAAATAATTAATTAAGGAGGCTGGTGGTGAAAATTAATAAATACACAGAATGGCTGAGATGCCCCTGAGGAGAGGATTGGGAACTGCAGCAGTGTTCGTCTAGCCATCCAATTAATTAACAGTAACTTTTTGGAGAACAGAAGCAATTTTTACTAGTTGTTATCGTGCTGCTCTTAATTTTCATATGTTCTAAAGCTATATTGTGTTTTTTGTTCTGAGCAAAAGTGCATTTACTATCCAGACAAACAGCTTTATGCATTTCTTTTGACTGCCTAAGACTTTTGCACAGTACTGTACATGTGCTGTTCAGATCTTTCCACCAGGTGTATGACAGAAGTTAAATAGCATTCCCCTAGGTCACAGTGTCTGCACAAGGCCACATACATTTAAATATGCACAGCAGACAAACAAAATATAAATATATATTATCAGAAAATGTTAGAATTAAAGGTACCCTAACATGTTCCTAAATATATAAATACATGTGCAGTAAGTTGGTAACACTGACAAACACAGTAGCTATGTTATGATTATTCACATACACTGCTTTTTAAGTTGTTATGATGTTGCATGAAAAGATGGTATTACAAAATGGTGTTTTTAAAGTTTGGGTAGAGAAATTCTGTTTAATCATGAGGTTCCCCTCACTGCCCTCCTTCCAGCCCAGAGCTGTCTACTGCAGAGATGTCCTGGACATTGAGCAGTTCTCCACTGTAAAGGGTGTCATCCTGGACCAAACTGACAATGAATTCTACTCCAAGTTTGCTACAGGCAGTGTCTCCATTCCTTGGCAGAATGAGGTATGGGGTGCAGTGTGTGGTGTGCTTGAAGCAGAGGGCTATAAGAGCTCCCTGTGTCACCCTGCACACCCAGGCTCTTACATGTATTGCTTTGCTTGCATCCTCAGTAGATATCATAGTCTGCTCTCTTGTTATGCTGCCCTGCTCTCCAGATGATTGAGACCGAGTGCTTTAAAGACCTGAATGTATTCGGGCCCCATGGCACACGGCCCCCCGATCTGGACTGGACACAGGCACCAGAGCCCCCACGCCGCGGCTTGCTGGACAGGTTCTTCAGGAGACATGTGAGATGATTGCACCTCCACCCGATGCAACCTGCTCATTCTCCATAATACATATTATCCCCTTTTTTGTAATTCCTTCAGTGCAGCAAGGCCATGGTTTATCATTAATGCTGCATCGTTCATAGTGTTTTTTTTCTCTACCCTTGTTTTCTTAGCAGGGAGAGTTTTCCATTAACCAGACCAGGGTTTCGTCTTCCAGTGTGAATTCTGTGGATTCTATATCGAACTCTGCCCCCTAGTGGAGGGCCTCTGAGAGAGGTGGCAGAGGAGAATTCCACTTTGGGACGCGGCAGCCGTATTCGATCGCCTCACACAGAGCCACTGGCTGTCCCCAATAAGCCAGGGCCTGTGAATCCACTGGAGTGAACTGGATGTCTGAGATGTGGGAAGACTGTCGAAGAGCGAATACGCAGTCACCTCATAGACCCTCAGGATCACTGGGCCCCCAGACAGCCCCTGCTGAAATTGAGGGGATCCGTTTTTAATAGCTCATCACAGGGAAAAGAAGCTGGTATCTCTGTGACTTCTGAAACACACAGATCGTCTCTCCTTACCCTCTTTTCATTCTCTTTTGTTCTCTTTCACACACAGACAAGCACAAACACCTGTATTCAACACCACCAACCTCAAGGCAAACTGCATTTTGCCTTGCATTATCTCAGGCCAAAGATTGTTCTAATGATGTTTTGTTTAATACTATAAATGTTACATTGTTTTGTACAGGCACAATTCACGAGCAAGATTAATAGACATGATGTGTGTCTACTTTTACTCAGCTGTTAGCAAACTGGATCCAGAGGCCAACATGTTACACGTTAGAACGGCCAGTCCCTAGTTGTTGGGAGCTGCTCAGAAAAATGTGTAGGGAGTACAGTACGTATGAGGGATGTGGTCAGAGGCAACATCACAAACTCTGTAGGGGATCTCACAGGGAGCAGATAGACACTCACAGCGCCATGTGATGGCCGATTAGCATCATCAGAAAGATGGCAGGACAGAAGCAGTCCTGTTTTCAGTGGGAACACCCCCCCAGCTCAGCAGGACCACCCAGGCTCTGAGTGTCAAGGTCTTCAGAGCACAAATTCCAGGCTTTCCCTACGTGAGGTTCATAACGTCACCGCAGAGCGAGGAATCTCAACTTTATACACAGTTACATGCCACCGAATAAATGAGTGACTTCAAATTTCATAAAATAAAACAAAGCATAATTTGATATTTTTTCATCAGTATTTCCTCTATACAGTACATTATTTAAAGTGTGAAATGAAGACCTTTGATGATCACAGTTAGCTACTTAGTTAAATGGTATTGTCACCAATAAACTGTTATTCCTGAACAAAAATGTTTTGCCATTTTATATGAAAAGACTAACT
This sequence comes from Mormyrus iriodes, assembly GCA_011763525.2. Classification (NCBI taxonomy): domain Eukaryota; kingdom Metazoa; phylum Chordata; class Actinopteri; order Osteoglossiformes; family Mormyridae; genus Mormyrus; species Mormyrus iriodes. The sequence continues at coordinate 15,643,595 of JAAGVU020000040.1, read as the reverse complement.
AACACTGCAATAGAAAGTGAGATGCTTGAGTAATATTTTGTTCTGCGGGATAGTGGGATATTGAGTTAGAACTGCTGTTTCCCGATTGTGTATGAACAGAAATCTAGCATGGATGTGACAATGTGAAAATGTATCGTGATCATTAGGGATCATATGCATGTCTCACTGGCATGCCTAAGCTTGCGTACTCCGCTGTAGGTAAGTGTCTCTGAAACCCTGGACAGTGCCTATTGGTAATTGATCAGTTGATTACAACTTCTCTGGCAAAATGACCACCATGGAAAAAGCTGGACTGGGTTGAGGGGGCATGGGGGGGAGGAAACCTCCATTATTTAGCAGCTGTGTGCAATGCGGTGGTAGGCCAGAGCCCCGCTGGGCCCCATCTGCCACCAGGCTCAAGATGGGCTCCATGGGGCCCTCCCCACACTAGGCGGCTCACACTTTTACTGTCTGCCTATGAATCAGTGTTGGATACGGGTGGACCCAGTGAGGCCGCCGTAAGTCAGGTAACACTGGTGTTGTTTTCCATCCCGAAGAAAGCTGGGATGTTCCCGTCCCTACTTAGTAAGATGGAAAATATGCCAATGTTTAGTGCTCCTGTTAGTACAGGTACCCTGCTCCCATTTCTGCAGGTAAATTCATGATACTGATGCTCAGCACTTTATAATCTGACAATACAGCACACATCATTAAAAATAATTTTATGTAACAAAATCACTCAAACTGTTTAATATTTTATTTAAATGCTTTTCCTAAGTGGATAATTAAACAAGTTTGTTAAATTTAAAGACACGGCATCTGTGTTAATATTTACAGTCATCTGAGCACCATACTTCACAAAAAAGTATACAATGATGTGAAAGGATCGAAGGGGTTGAAAGGGCTCAGGTAATCCAAGACCAAATACACTTTATCACTCTGTTTACCTTGCTTTCCATAAGAGATGATGTTTTTGGAATTTACATGTCAAATGTTACTGGCAATTTCAAAGTAATTCAAATATTTTCTTAAGTGTATAAGTTCCAGCTAAAGTCACAAGCCAGGCACTTGAAAATGTTTCCTTACTTACTCACTCCCCCTCACTAAATACGAAGTAAAATGTCAGCGTGCCATTACGCTGTTGTGCAATTTAGGTAAAGTGAGCAAAACACTTCACCACAGCTCATGAAAACAATGGGCCTTCAGGCCGGCTGAGGCTGTGTGTTTGTCCAGCCCTGATGTGAGTGTTGTGAGCCTGTAACTTAGACAGGATGGGCTTTATGTGCCATAAGAATTACGTTAATATGATTCAGAAACCCACCAAAGTTAGTATAGTGCATAAATCAAGCCAAACACAACACCTTCCCTTAGACTTACACGATGCAATGATTGGAAAAATACTTTTTAGGGATTTTATGTTTATTCTGGATTCCAGATTATTCTTGTTCATAGTAACTATTTTATTCTTTTCAAATGAATAGCTACTTTTGCTGCAATAACAGCTTTTATTGTTTTTTTATTAATTCGTCAACCTTCCAGCCACTTATCCAGTACAGGGTCCCGGTAGGTAGTGGCTTGAAGCCTATCACAGGAAGCATAAGACATCCCTCAAAAGGCAGGAGACACCCTGCACAGGATGCCAGTCTATCACAGAGCACACACACCTTTGTACACTCCGGGAAATTTAGAGATATTTCAATTCAATTTAATTCAATTTTATTTATGCAGCACATTTTCACAACATTACATTGCCTCAAAGCGCTTTACATTATCCCTGCCCAAAGCCTCCAGTGAGCAAGCCAGAGGCAACAATTCACCGAACTGCATGTCTTTGACCTGTGAGAATAACTAAAGAAAACCCATGTGACACAAAGAGAACTGATCCAGGGTCAGAATCAAACCCATAGCCCTGTGTAATGTCGAGTTACACCTTTTAAATCATATATTTATTTAATTTTAATAATCAATTCAGTCATCTGGTTTGGGGTATGAGAGCAGGGAGATGTATTTATAGTAAATATTGTTTCCTAATGGGAAGTGTAATGAATCAAAACGTAGAATGACAAAATGTAAAAATAGTGTATGAGTTTGAATACGTTAGGAAGGCATTATTTTACTATAACCATTTCATTGTTAAGAATGCTTTCCACTTCATAAAATTCAACATCATATGCTTAATGTTATTTTATTTATTGCTACTGGAGGGCACCTATGAAAGATCTACCCATCCATCGCACATATCCAGTACAGGGTGCCAATATCTACAAAGCACTTCAGACCAAGTGGCTTTTAGTGAAATGAGTATATTACCAGGGTTTCGTGTTTCCTTTGGATTAAAACTACATAACTCACAACATCTGGCGTGATCAACCTGTAAATGATATTTTACAAAGAAATATATATCTGAAACCAATACCAAAAAGCTGAATTATACATCTTCATCAACCATTGCCAGATCTCCTGGCAGTAAAATGCACCTGTCATTTTTATTTAAAACTGCTACAAAAATGCATAGTTTTAAAACAATAACATAGACAATACGCTTTATGATGCCACACTGCAAGGACTCTCTTAAAACCCTCCTGGCAAGACACTGCTTCCAGTGTGCACTTGAAACAAAACCTTTCAAAACCAAAGTAGCAAACAAAAGAGACTAAATGCAGTAGCGTGTAGGTCAGGCGGGGCGAGTTGAGCCAGGTGTCTGGCAGGCCGCTGCCGAGAGTACAACTTTACAGCGATCCAGCTTCAGAGCGAACATCAAACATTACTTATCCCCTAATGATTCCCTCTAATGTATGTTTTTGTGGAATATGTGTTTTATTGCCTCAAAAGTATTTGTTCTTTTTGAGACACGGAGCTGGACTGATTCAGTTCATAACTTCAGAGGGACCCGACGAGAAGACTGTCTGCCATGCAAATTAAATCTGAATGAGGCAGGTCCGTCTTGCTGATCTAATCATCACTTATATGCCTGTAATTGGGTCCTTAGGCACCCAGGTCCTAACCTTCTTGTGATGGGCTGCAGCCACCACCCGTCTCAGTGTTTATGTGACACAGAATGTCTTCAAATCACTCTAGGTTGCCCTTGTAGTTGTCCAGCAGGTCTTGATGAGAAATTAGCCATGAGTAATGCTTTCCAGTGAGCTGGTGCAAGTCTTTCAGTGACAGGAGCAGCCCAAAGTGAGGTGTCTGCACATTCCCTGTGAACTGCAAGTGATATGAGGCTCCTTATCCAAGAAATCTGTATTTTATATTTTATACATTTCTTCATTTCTATTTATTGCTACTGAAGTGTACCTATAAAACCATCCATTCATCCATCCATCACATTCATTCAGAACAGGGTGCCAACACCTACAAAGCACTTCAAACCAAGTGGCTTCTAAGTGAAATGAGTATATTAGCAGGTCTTTGTGTTTCCTTTGGATTAAACCTGCAAAATTTAAAATGCTTGGCATGGTCACCCCACAAATTTATTTCTATAACCAGTACCAAACAGCTGAATTATAGGTGTGAACTGCAAGTGATACGAAGCTTCTTATCCAAAGAGTTTGTATTTTATGCATTTATTTGTTTTTTTCAGAAAATGAGACAGAAAAAGTGGTGTAGAAATTTATTACAATCATACATCTAGTCCAACTGTCTAGGCTACAGTGGCATTTATTCAAAACCCTCAATCTGGCTCATGTTGAGAATGAAATTGGCCAAAAGCCATTACCTGCCATGTCACTATTAATGCAAATTACTGAAATATTATTCATGTTAATATCTTATGATCAGCTTCAGTTACCTACAGTCTCAGCCAGAGTTTTCAATGCAAAATAAATATGAACTGAAAAAAAAGTTGGACACTTTAGTCAGGCCGTAGGAACCGGGGGGATTGTACCTCATAAAATTTAACTTGGCTTCATCACCCCCCCCACCACCAACAAAAATCGACCTTCACATTTAAACTATTATATTGTGTCCCTCCAATATCAAACTCTCTCCTACAGCCTTGACAGCACATGTTAAATTGAAGCAGGCAGGTTAGTGTGAATTTGCGTGGCTAATCAGATGTGAGCCTTCTGACATGTAGAATAAAATTTATTGGCATTATCACCCTTTAGTCTGGAGACCTAACTCTAAGGTCAAGAAAAAGCCACACACAAGCTTCGCAGTGACCTGGGACAGGGGCATCATTCTTGGCAGGTGCTTAAATACAGACCAGATGGCGTAGGTTTCGTTTTCTGAGTATGAGATCTATAAACAGCTACGAATTCACTCCGGCTAATGGCAGTACTGCTGAATTTGTACTATCAGCACTTCACTGATAGATGACAAGCGATACCAGTTGTTTCTGCAAAAGCTGGATTTAGGAAATTACAGTCTCCGTTGCATTTTTTCGTTTTTTTTTTTTTTTTATAGGAGCTGACTGCACAAAGTCAGAGTAAAAGCAGGCCTGGAGGCCATTCATTCCTCACTTCCCCTGAACCTTCTCCAAACTGACAACTCCTTCACAGCCTCGTTTGACTGCAGCAGCCCTGGAAAGCACTCCTCTAGATATTCCAGTTCGAAAGGTACTCATGTGCCAGGAATGGTGTACAGTGTCATATTGTGTCCACAAGATCATTACAGTCCTGCAGTGCAGAGTCTGTTGAGTGCCCTTTCAATTCACATTTGAGTTACAGCTGATCACTTACTTGAGGTTAGTTTCTATCTAATCCATAACTGTCGCTCTAATCCATGACATAATAAAATCCACACATGACCCAGTGTCCCCACCTTAGATTTATACATAGTTAACATGGTAAAAAATGACTATTCACTTGACTATTGGCATGGCTAACCTAGATTCTGCTGTGTGAGGATGCCCCAAGCTGTGTGAAGCCCACACTGTGGAGCAGCTCAATTTTGCCTTTGCTGTCAGGCTGTCAGAGAGCAATTTGGGATAAAAGGTCATGGATTTGCATGGTTTTCAGCCAGTGTAATTCATTATGCAACCAGAGGTGGAGACACAGGCAGTCATAGTAGACATGCTATCCTTAAAACAGATCCTGCCCTGATTTTGCCATACTTTTGACTAGGTTTCCTACAAGCAAGTGTAGTCTGGCATGAGCTTCTGACCTGAGATATCCTGGTCATGCATGACAGGCTTGGTATGCATCATCTGGGATGGACCTCCTCACCCAGGAGCCCATATCCAGCTTCTACGGATGTGGAGCACATGCTGTGGCTCTAGCTGATCTTGTTAAGGCTCCTCAAGCAGGTGGAAGCTGTGAACTGCGGATCGCCAGAGAGAGACTGCTAGTGACCAGTTCTACTGGGAATACTCAACAGAAGTGACGGTTTGGCTCGCCACCGCCTGGCCACTCCTTCTGCGCATTTGCCATCAGAAATCAATTACACTCTCCCACCCTGTCACTGAAACCCGACAATCCTAACTGACCTGAATGACTTACAGGTCTCGAGGTTTACATATCACACTTTGTGGACATAAACACAACAACAACAAAGACAATGAGACCTTTTTATAGGCATAAAGTGTAATTTAATCCACTCACTTTTTACAATTCAGTAAAACTGACAATGTGGCTTCAGCAAAGAAAATCACTTTCAAAAGATAAACAAAAGCAGTTGTCAAACCTTAATAATGTCCATTGAAGCATATAGGCTGCAATCAGGCAGCCAATAAAATTAAAAACACCCAGCTAGGGTTTAATATAACAAATTTAACAAGTTTAATCACTGTCATCCATAAATAAGGTGACCTTAAAATGTTTTTTTAAAGCTGAAATTGAAAATTGCATGTTAGCAGTAAATATGCAGCAGGCACAGCAAAACACCCACTAAGATTGGATTTATCATCCAATAAAAAAAACTACAAATACCAGTGCTGGTCATTGATACTTACATCATAAGTAAAGTCATGCTGGAGTGATTCTGTTTTCAACACTTACATGGCATGCATGCCCTGGAGTCAGCTGTGAGGATTATCTTTTGTTAGTATATAGATATACTAAAATCCTCAAGCCACTTATTCTGGTCAGCAAGGGTGCCGCTAGAGATTCTGGACACCATGAAAGCATGTCATTTTGGGCCCCCAATCCAAATCAAGTTCTAATTAAGTTCTATTTTTTTATGGCCCTGTCAGTCAGGGGCCCTTGGAACTCCCCCCCCCCCTTTATGGCGCCCCTGGAGCATATCCCAGGCAGCACAGTTCACAAGGCTGGGGTACACGCTGGATGGAATGCCAATCCATTGCAAGGTACACACAATAACACAATACAGGCAATTCAGAGATACTAATTCACAACCTGCAGGTTTATGGACTGCGAGAGGAAACCGGAGTACCCAGAGGAAACCCGTACGACACAGGGAGAACACGCAAATGCAAAATTTATTCATATATTATTCATATTTATTCATATAATAGTCATATATTGATTTGATAAAAAAAAAACTCCAGGATGCACTAATTACTATGTTTTTCAATTGATAAAACTAACTTCTCATTTCTTCATTGTAATGGAGTTAATTGTATGCTACTGATAGACTGCAGATCCATCAGTCTACTAGGAGATGGCAGAAGACATAAAGTCACCGATTAGTATATGCACAGTTATCAAGCCCAGTTTCGAAAGCACGAGGAAATCATAACCAACTGTTGAATTAGACAAATTGGTCCACTTGGTAGAACATAAAATAAGCTTTTAATACATACATACTTACTTGGGGAAAATGATCCATTCGGAACATAACGACATCTTCAGCTCTCGCTCTGTAAATGTATTTACACGAGACCGGGGACGAAGAGCTGAATCAGATTCTTAAATACAGCTATAAAACAGTGTTAAGTGGCAGAACCACTTATAAACAGAGATCCCAGAAAGAATGAAACAGAGAGCATGACGTATATATGTGTATATGTGCATAATGCAGATACATATGCACGCATTATTATACATGAGCATGTATATGAGCATTTTTTGACAGATCAAGTAGTGGCTATGCATTCTTTGTTAAAAAAGAAAAGGAAATAAGCAGTCGTTGTAGTTAGCTGGCAGTTGGCTATTGTCAATACTCACAAAACTGGTTAAATTGCTAGCTAACATGAGCTCTACATATTGGTCATTGGCAGGGGAGTTATCAGAGAGCAGGAGATTTAATCGATCAGGTACAGTACAATGAGTGTACTGGGGGATCGCCGTTCATGGCAGTCTCCAGCCTTGTCCGACTACAAAGAAAAAAAAAAACCTTTTAAATGTATGCTTAGGTCTTTTACCCCCTTCCTTTACCACTAAATGAATCTTTGTCCGTCTCATTGGTATCTTAACGCTCGTGTTTTAATGTAAATCCAGGGCACACGTCGCAGGCTGTTACATGAGGTCGCCATCGCAGCCGAAGCAATCCCGCAATTACGTAATCCCGGCAGTTCCCGGGGATCAGGGCCAGGGATCCGGCTCCGCTCACCGCTGCGTCCCGCACCCGTGCCGAGGCTCGGGCTGGCGCCGGGCAGGAGCCGATCGGGCAGCCGGTGGGGGGACGGAGCGGTCGCTGGAAAACCCGGAAGGCATCCGAGCGGGGAACTACGACTCCCGGCACACATCGAAAAGAGAGGGGGGAGAAAATCACTGCGAGCGCCGAAGGGGAAAGGGAGCGCAGATTGGAGGGAGGGAAAGCGAGGTAAGTGGGAAAAGCCAGGCTTTATTTTGCAAATAAAAAATGCAAGTAATTGAACAGCTGCAAAAAAAAGAAATCACTGGGAAGTTGATGCAAGGAAAGCGTCTTGTTAAAGAAATGCGCAGCGTCGGGAGCCCGGCCGCTGACGACACCGGGGCTGCATGTCCGCTTTAGCTGTTCGCGAAATGCTTTACATTAAGCATAACGTACATGTTTCCGTGAAGATAGCAGCACAAAACGACATAGTCGATAATACTGAACAGCGGCCGACGCTTCGCCGACATGCAGCCTACTTAGTTGAGATATCGAGCTAGTTAGTAGGGGAAGACAAGTCGAACCGTTATAACTAGCGAAATACCTGGACAGCTAGCTTACCCGTTCAAGACACACCTCAGCTTACTAGGAATACGCTCTTTTCCTTACTTTGGTTTTCGTGACGTTAACATTGTACCACAGATAGTCAAACTAAACCGCTCTTTAGCTAGCGAGCTCCATAATTTCGGTGTACGACTCCAGTTATTCTGACAGGCATCGGCATCGCTATGGACAGATTTTTGTTAAAAATGTGAGTTTCATAATGAAGTGGACATTTGGCCAAGCGGACCGTAAACTCATGTGGGTTTTTGGATTTGTTGTAAGCTAGGAAGAAAGCTTGCCTCTAAAGAAATGTGTTTTGTCATCTCAGAGCTACTGGACATATAAGTGCTCCGGCTTATCAGTAAGAAGACTGACTACGGAGACTAGTTGCGATGTAACTAATATGAACGCTATCTGAGAACCGTATGAACTAACCAGATTAAGCCGTGGCCCATGTAAAATGACGCCACTGTTTTTCTCCACCTACTAAATTTGGTGACGCTTCTCTGTGTTACCATGGAAATGTATTTCTTTCAGCCTCGAAATGTTTCAAATTGAAATTCCCCATTTCTCTACCCCCCCCTGCAGAACTCAACAAAGGTCAGCTTTACTTGGACTCCCCTTGGCATGACTCCTTCCCCCTGGCATTGTTTTTTCTGACATCTTGATTTAGTTAAGTACAGTTGGGAAAGAAGAAATAGCTCAACAGCTTGAGCCTCCACCCTGGAAAGCATCTTTCTGCCCTGTTGCTTTACGTTTGTGCTGGAATAAATGGACATTTTCTTTCTCCACCTCCTGGATAGTGGACTTTGGATGCACGAAATAGTGCGGTGTACTTTCCATTGCTATGACGCATGAACATTCGCTTTTCACAGGAATCATGGGAACGAGCCAGAAACACTAAAGTATGATGGCACCTTTGTAAGCAGACTCCACACATCTGAAAGGCTCTACAGACTGAATTTTATAGTTGGCAGATGACCACGTGGTCCTGAAGGTACCAAAACGATGAGCCCACAACACACGGAAGGACTTAACCTATCCTTATTCCCGGCTCGGGTTCGTGGCTCCTCTGATGGTGCGACTGAAGAAAGCCAACGGGAGTTCTAGGAGGAAAGAATAAATGGACCATTGCTTTCGACCCATTTTTATTGTCGACGTCTTCTACTGATCCTGTATAGATATTTAAGTAGGAAAGTCCTTTTTTTGGCATCACCGTCTCCCCTGATGTTGATGCCGTTGATCCACGTTCAGTGCCCTCAGCCATTATTCAAAACATGTAATTACTTATGAACCTGACATTTACTCTAACTTCCTCCTGTGCTCTATAACATTTTGTTACCTAGTTAAGCAGATGGGGCATGTTGAGATGGTGCTCAGCTGCGTAATCCACTGAAATCAATAGCTTTGCACTCTGGCAGCCCGGAAGGGACTGTAGGTTGAAGCATTTGGAGGCACTGGACGCAGTGGACAGACCCTGCACTCCAAGCACCATGTGTGTCCCCAGCCCACTGCATAATATGGCTACAGTTAGGGAGCTTGGGCTTTAGAAGGCGGCTGACTTTACATGCCCAGGCCATGGAAGGGGACCACTCTATCACAGCACAGCCACAGGTGGGTATGGGCCCTTACCTTTCTGTTGAATATTCTTGATGTGGATGAAAGCTGAAACAACCTATTAGGTTTTCTGAGAAGGCTTTATCTTATCAGTGGGCTCACTTTACGCTTACAGTAAGATCAGCCATCTTGCAGCATCTCCCCATTCACAAAGCCATGCAAGTTGGCTCGGTTGGGCGCCTGAATACTGAGCGTTTTGTCGGGTGTCTAACCCAAAGAGCGAGTGAAGCAATGAGATAAAGATGAAAATATAATGTTTCCACCCACTATTACACCCACACCCTGCCCAGCTCTTTTTTTTATTAAGTAAACATTTTACCCTCTGCTTAAGAGTCATACTCTGCTTTGAGCTCATGCCAGACTGCAAGATGGCAGGTCGACTGTGGAACACCTAGTCGATCTGTGCCAAATGTTTGCAATCCACTTATGCACCTCCAGCAGCTGATGTAGGTGATATTAATACATGGCTATTGTATTTTTAATGTGCATTTTTTAAGAAGTCTGTCATACCATAGGTAATTTGTGTAAATGTGTGAGTTACTATGATTATGACCCCTTTTTTCGATTTTTAAATGCTTTATCTCAACATTATAATCCAAAATAGTATATAGAACCTCATCAGCCTGGGTATTACTGTCAGCTATACAATTCTGGTAGATGCTTTTCATTTCTGTGTGCATGCAGTTGCTTATTGTATATTTAAAGCCTTTCGGTAGCCTGGGGTTCTAGCAGTGCAGTATTGCTTTATGTCTCCTAGGCAAAACTTTGCTCATACACGTCACAGATTTTTTTTTTTACTTTGTTTTAACTGTACTTGACTAAACAAAAAATATATAAATATACAGTCTTATGTAGCATAATGACTGTTTTGGTATAATAGTCTCAGACTTTCATAAAGGTTAGCTGCATTAAACCTTTAGTCCTAATGCATTAAATGTTTGCACATTTAAATTAAGACACCATACACATATGAATGAATTCCACAAACATCAAGTAGGCCATCCGCTACGCTGGAGTTGTTATTCTGCAGGTTATATTAAGTTTAGTATCCTTAGAATTTTTTCTTACCCAAGGCTGTTATTTCTGTTATTTCTCTAAGGAAACCTTTCATCCAAAGTCATAGCCTATTCGTACCATGCAGTCCGTAAATCCCTGACTGCCTATTGCAAATGCAGCTTCCTTGAAACATTGAAACATTGAAACATTCAGCATGAATGCAAATATGTTACAATTAAAGTAATGTATTCTACTGAAACACATTGCTTTTTTGAGCCTGTGATTGGGAAAATGTCAGCATCTGATCACCAAACCCTTTGATTGTGTCTAGAGAACAGCAGGGGGGAATGATTGAAATGTTTAATGACCCAATGTATTCTTGATACCATCAGAATTTTTAATGTGTAAAAATTCTTATCTATATCGTATGTCCTTATATCATTCAACCCTCAATAGATAGATAGATGGGGAGATTGTAAGTATAGAAATAGCATAATATGTCAGCAATCAAATGACCCATATTTGCAGCTGCATTTTGGCCCTGAAACGTTTCAGCTCTTTGCTTAAGAGTACAACTGCAGTGACAGGCTTGGCACCCAGTCACTTTTAAACAAGGACAAGCTGAAGTCCAAGCTCCTGGACATTGCTTTTTACCCACATGATACAAAATGAATTATGTAATTTACATGAAATTACATGATACTTTTTGGGATAATCCATTTGCAAATAATTCTTATCACAGAACCAGTGTTAAATTTGCATGTGCCTAGGTATATTGGTTATCAATCTGCATGTTGGTCTTTCAGGGAAGATGATTGAGTGGAAACAAAAGCCTGCTAGTTAACTTACACACCTCTTAACAAATTTAACATCTGCACCTATCAGGTTCTAGGTGACTTTTGCTGGCATTACAGAGATGTATCACCGGTAGGGTCTAATTTGTAATGTTTGTGAGGTGGCTTTGCTGCAAAGCTCTAACTTGACTGTACTATAGAAAGTGTTTTTCCTTCCTCTCTCAAGTAAACGTCCTTTCTAGTTGCAGAGTCTCGCGGGTAACTTGACATATTGCCACAAGTCAGAAGCAGCTTTGCCAATCTGTGATCATTACATCACTGTTCATTATTAGTATTGTCTTAGGAATTCGTGCAGAATGGCACATCTCTATTTCTTAAGCTTATAATGTGCTTGTTCTAGCTTTGTTTGCTTATGGATTAATCTGCAGTTACCCATTTTAATTTTGTCAATTTTGCATAGACTACAAGAAACTGCAAACTAAAAACAGGAAGGAGTCACAGTAGTTCAGGCACAGTACTATATAGTATACATATATTATTTTCAAACCTGTTCAAAATACAGATTGGTGCTGTCAGTGATGGTGGTGTGGATTGGGATTGAGAGCCGTAAGGGGCTAATGATCTGAAACAAGTTGATCTCCCATTTGCGGTGCATATAACATGGGATGACGGCTAGTGCTGAACATTAGTACGGTGAGCTGTTAATGGGCCGTCACTGGGAAGCCGGCCAGCATTCATGGTGCTGCAGGCTGCCCTTGTCAGGGTGGGGCTGCTGTTGGGAAGTTTTTATGGGAAACAAAGTTCCCCTCATACTACAGGTGACACATTTGGCTGATATTGCTTGATGCTCGTTACATGTATATTTTCAGGTTATCTTTTTTCATTTGCTCTGTTGTTAATAAAGTATCCCTTTACATTTTTTGCAGAAATTTTTGAAGTATTAGTCTAGGCTTTGGTGTTTCTGAAAAGGTCAAATAATTTATACATGGTAGTCACTAAAATACTAGAGTTTATTTAATATTTTGAAGAATGTTCTTTTCCATTCACCCTGACTGTACATTTAAAAACAGATGTATTACAAATTTAAATACTGTTTTTTGAAGCATAATTACTTGATTTTGTCACTTTTGGCCAGGACATGTAGTATCCAAAATTGGCTTTAGGTTGAAAGAAATCTCGGTGCCCCTCATGTGAAGTATTCAGCTATATCCTCTTTGTATTATAGAGGGTTGTTCAAAATGTCCTGAATGTTCAGGAGAGGACCCTTTGATTATGACCTTATTATCCTCAATGCCACAAGTAAACCTCACTCTGTTTATGCTCATCTTCTCTTATTCCATGTGGTCTTCTAATTTGTTCTCTCCTGCTTTCTAATCCCCGTTACCCTTTTTTTTTCAAGTGGTCTGACATGTTCACGAATAAATTTGGCATAAATTAACTCCCGCTGAGCTTCAGTAGTCTTTGTGGATGTGTCTCTTGCAATCGTTCTTTATTTTCACTTAATCCACCAGCCTCATTTAAGGGTTCTGTTGTTGGCTCTATTGTAACTGAGTGATAATGCCAGTATGCCGTGCCTTGTTTGTCAATCTCCTCAGCAATGGGACTGCGATTTGGGCTGTCTGTTAGTTTTATGCTGCCCACAAAAACCAGGACAGCCTCATCACAAATAGATGCATTTAAGGTTCCTTCGCTGTTTAGTCTAGAATTTACTAAGAATCATTGTTATTTCTGCACTGTTAAGACTGCCGGTCTGGGTCTGTTCATTAGTATGGCTGGTAGCCTTACTAGGCTGATAGACAGAAAACTTGTACCTACCAGTTTTTGTGGGCAGGGTTCTCATACAGCAGTCTGTTTTCACCTTGCTTGCCTTTTTAGATCGGATTTCTTGCATTTCTCTTGCTTTTCCAGAACCTTGGGCCTTTAGCCCAGATTTCTCCAATTGTTGTGTCAAGACATCACTTTTTGGGCTCTTTTCCACCGCACCAGATACCATACTGTTAGTACTTCGAGAAAGTACCAAAAGTATGGTACTTCAAGGTGTTGGTTTTCCACTGGCGTAAAAACTGGTACTGGCACTGAATGCCATCATTGCCACATAAGGCGGGTATTTTGTACTGAATTCAAAAAATGGCTGTAGTATATTATAGGGCTGGACGATGTACAATATTAATACCAACATCATATGTTATACGCATGCAGTTCTTACATTGCTAGTAAGCTAGACTAGATTAGGCTTTTTCTTACTTTCAATTCTGTACAGACATTATAGTGCTGGGAGTTAGATTCACTAAAACATTTTCACTCTGCCATAGAAACTTAGCTAACTAACACTTAGCTAGCTTTGCAATTTTAATTATTCCTTTTACAGATTTGTGTGCCCACACATTGTGTAAATGACAATAAATATTGAGTTATCTGCGTTTAAAAATCAGTTTAAAGTTTACCTTGTGCCGCAGTTGTATGAATGCTGCACTTGTTTTCCAAGACAATCGTAATCATTTTCATCCTTGTTGTTTAAATCACTCCTAGGTGGGTTTATGAGAAATTTATGAATTCCTTTTTCCTTTATAAATACCCAAATATTTTTTACAATAAAATCACATCGCTAGGACACACTGTATGCATACTGTCCTAGTATATTAAGCAAAATACTTTTAAAATTTCTCGTCATGCCATTCTTATTTTTTTTTTCTGTTCTTCGGACCATATCGCAATTTTTTTAACTTTATCATTGTTTTCTGAGTTTGTAACATAATCGTAATCGTAAGCAATGTTTGTATTGTGCTTCAGAGCCAGGCTTTTAGCATAACCAATCGACAAAGAAAGCCTTTCGAATCCCACCCCAAAGTACTGAAGTACCGAAGTACCGAAGTACCCCAGCTGGTTTAACACTTTTGGTACTGGTATTCGACCGCAAGTCCATAGAAAAGCGAAAGTACCAAAAGTACCATACCAAAAGTACAGTACATGATGTGGTGGAAAAGCGCCCTTTGTGTACCAGGGTTTTACTTGAAATGTCGGTTGTCTGCCTTGTGCTTTGCACCTGTGCATTGTCCTATTTCCTGGTACATATCACTCAGGGTAACCGCTCTCCATTGGCCTCCCACTGTGCCATCAAGGTGATGGTTCTCACCTTTTTCATGAAGATGTTTGGAAGGTGAGGCCTGCCATTTGGTCCAATTTCCACCAAAATGTGATGGCACGCTGGGGGGGTTAAAGTGGATCTTCGAGTGTTTGCCCACCAGGGCGAGTTTGTTCATATAGTTCTCATTGGCCTTTGTGCTTTCACAGTTTATTGAAATAATGGCTCTGCACTTGTGGTTTGGCCTTCATGTGAGGCAAAGCCTCTCTTCAGTATCTAAAGGGAAGTACAGCTTTCCAGACGTTCCTTGTTATAGCTTTTAAACTTCGTACTCCTTCTCCCTTTCCACCATCAAGGCTTTAAAGCGTCCTGTCCACCAGCCGTGAGCTGGCTTCTATTTAATGTTGCGTTCCTTGGAGAGGACAGAGTTGTGCTTCTGCTGCAGCTGAGCTCATCTTTCTTCCTTCCTGTTTCACACCCTGCTACACCTCCATTGTCTGTCTCCATTGCCACCTTGTTGAGCAGCTCGCCTGTCTGTCCACTTAGGGATCCTGTGCTCAGGCTTTTTTTGTCGGAGAGATGGACCCTATATGTTTTAGACAGGCCCTCTGCTCCATCCTTCTAATTTTTACTGATTTTATTAAAAATTCTATCATGCCTTTGTTACTAATCATTTGTTACTTCTCTGAATCAAACACATCTAGTCAGAAATGGAAGCGAGTTTATACGACTAGGTGTACCAATATGCCCTATAGAGCTGGGCTTGCCTGGTCCCATTGAAGCAACATAAGTATTTTATAAGTGAAGACACAGAGTAAAGATATTAATATAAACAGCACTTAAACTTTATTTTTGCTGCCCTGTCTCATCTTGGGTACCACCTCTTCTTGCTGAACTGCACATTCACATTATTCCCTGACACAGTACACTGGTACAGCAGTGGCTGGTCATTGCCTCAGAACCCAGATGTTCTGCAGATCATTTGCATTGTTGAGGTCTGATGGGCTTCATGTTTTGAGCTCAGATCAGTCCGAATAGGAGCATCTCTGCTTTATCTGATTGAAGTTTAAGGACTGACATGCTCAGTGGGTTATCTGGGTTAGATTGAAAGGTTTTTTGTTCAAAATTTGCATGATACTTTAGAAACCCCAGCTCCCATACAGAGTTTGTTTAAAGCAAGATGAACTGAGACCTTCTAGAACATTCTCTATGTTTCCTTGGAAAAAATTCTTGCAAACTTAAACTGTAATGCCAAAGGCTCGTTGCAAATAAGCATTTTCAAATGTGGCTGTGCGGCTCAGAAAGGTTGACAGTCAGTGACTCCGTGTGTGTAGGAAATAGGAATGTAAATTATGGATAATTTAATACTGACCACTTTTTAATTGCTGAGTCACTGATCGGTCATGAATGACATATTCTCCTCCTCTTTTCTTGTCTAATAGAGAGCGAACGGCTCGGTTCTGGAAGGCCTCGGCAAAGACCGTGCCAACGGTGGTGCTGCCCCCAAGTCCTTGCCGGTGAGTGAGCAGGCTGCCCCTTAGTGTGGGGAATGAGGCCAAAGCCTGGCCCTGCGGCCGGTTCCCCCAAGGGCCCTCACTTATCGCCGTCTGATACCATTTCCGGCTTTCGGCTCGGACACTGCCATTATGATATCTTCTCGTCTTCGTTTACTTTTTCTGTAGATTTGGAGTCTGAAGCAGAATGGAATCCTGCAGTCTCTGGCAGCAGGGGGGGAGCAGAGGAAGATGGAAGGTATGTGTGTGTTATCTTTTTGTTCCCCTCTTCCCTCCTTACCTCCTCTTTCTGTTCAGTCCATCCATTTTCCAACTGCTTATCCAGTAGTGGGTTGTGGGGGGCCTGGAGCCTGTCCCAGGCAGCACAGGGCACAAGGCAGGGGTGCAGCCTGGGCAGGATGCCAGCCCATTGCAGAGGGTACACATACTATGAGCAATTTAGAGACACCGATTAGCCTAACTGCATATCTTTGGACTGCAAGAGGAACCTAGAGTACCTGGGGAAAACTTGTGCAGCACTGGGAGAGCATGCACGCTGAAGAGACAGGCTCTGCTCCCTCATCCTTGGAGTTATTCCCTGGAGCAAGAGCAGTATAGTTTAAAAAGCAAGCCTTACGTCCACCAGCACGGTAATAGATTTTCCATTAAATTTATTAATATAACTTAGTAATTTCGTCCAAAATATTTTAAGGAAAATCAAAATCAGCTCATCCAGAGAAAGCCTTTCACTTTTATAAATGAGTCACACACAAACACATGCATACACACAGAGGAAATCTCTGTTCTCCCCAAAGATAAAAGCTCTGTCTTGGTTACCAGCCTCAACCCTCACTCCTTCCTACCCTGGGGAGTTTCAAGCACAGGGGAGGGGGCAAGACTCCCAATTCGTTGAGACTAGGTGGATTTTTCTCATGTCTCTTTGTTCTTATCGAAGAGAGTGCTGAGGTCCAGCAGGCCCGCGAGCAGTGGGAGGCACTAGAGAGAATCCAGCCGGGTGAGTCATGAGCATCCTAGTGAGCTAAAACTTTACTGTGAGATGCAGTGTTTTACTTAGGGGCTGGGAGTTGTGCTGCTTAATGGCGGTAGTTATCATTTGTACGGCAACTACAGTATTGCTACAGTATAATATAGTCTATGGTAGTATCTTTTAATAGAATGTCATATAGTGTTATATAGACTGTTAGTATATTGAAATAGAATGTCATAGTGTTAGTCTATGATATTATATTACAATATAGTGTAGTATTATATAGTCTATGCTATTATATTCTAACTGAATGTAGTATAGTGTTATATAGTCTATGCTAGTATATAGTAATAGAATGTAGTATAGTGTGATATATTATATACTAGTATATTGTAAAGGAATGTAGTATAGTAGTGTTGTAGCTGCTATTAAGGGAGGTAACGTTGATGTTGATGTTAGCCGTCTGATGTTGTTTACTGCAATATCTCCCTCTCGGTTGGTCTTTTAGTTCTGCCTGAGGACCTGACTCCCACCCCTCTCATTTCCTTCAATGAGGCTCTGCAGCACTTCCAGACCACAGACTTATCTGAGCTCCTGGTAATTTTTGTCCTTTTAACATGTGCCAGGCGGAGTTCAGGAGGCTAACAGCCTCGGCCTGGTGTTCACAACTCATTGTTCACAGTCAGCGTCCATCTGTTCCACAGAGAAACATTCAGCCCACCCTGCACCGGACCGGTTTGGCTGCCATCACGCACTTTCTGTTTGGGCCACCCCGGCTGCATCGAGAGCTCATAGAGGAGAGGAACCTGGTGTTTGCCATTGCCCAGTGTGAGTGTTTCCCAGGCCCTTCTTCACTGTTCCTCTGCTCCTGTTCTTCCCGGAGTCTCACTCATGAGATGGAGCCACTCCCTCTACAAACTGTGGTCCCTGCCACGCTGCCTGATGGCAGGCTCCTCAGGGGCCTACTGGTTGGCACCGCCGGGGCATGGGACAGAATGTTCTCAGTGCTCTCATTCTTGGCTTTGCAGGCTCTATGGACAATGGCCAGAAGGTGCACACACGGGTCCTGCAGACCATCTACAAACGACTGACGGGCACTCGGCTGGACTGCCCCCGCTACGGCCCACACTGGGAGACGGTGGGCTTCCAGGGTAAGGGGGGACCAGCCAGCATAGTCCTGTCAGGCTGCGAGGGGGACGATGTCTTGGCTATTCCTCGCATCTCTATGCTTCCATGCTGCTTCTTCTCATGCGTTTCAATTGTTGATTCTGTTTTTTCAGGCGTCTGCCCGCCTGTTTGTTGGGCTGTCTGTTTGTGACTGCAGTGGTGTGGCTGCATGGCCCTGTATGTCTGTCCTGCAGGCACAGACCCTGCTACAGACCTGAGAGGGACTGGCTTCTTGGGCTTGATGCACACCTTGTACTTGGTGATGGACCCCGACACTCTGCCCCTGGCCCGAGACATCTACAAGCTGTCCCAGCACCCCGTCCAGGTATTTGTCCAGGGGCAGGATAAAATCAGGTTTTATGGTGCCTGCAAATTTACTAAGCAAAATTGACGCGCTCAGTGTCATTTTAGCTACCATCGTGGTGATCACCATTTCGGCACACTGCTTGTGTCGGGCCCCCCATGCCAACTTTATTATTTGTTCAGATCCTACCCACTGTCTACGACTGGCTACATAAAACACACAGCCTCTTGCGTCACTAGTTATCCACATATATATGACATGTTTCGTTGAGATTTTAAAGATGTGCAGACAACCTGCAATATATGGGTAGAAATTGCAAATATGCATATGTTTGTTTTTGCTCTGTATTTCTGCTGTTGTCAAAAACATTCTACGCCCTCTAGTGTTGTGGTGTGACAACAATGAACAAGAACGTACAAGGTGGCGTCATTTTAAGTATGCAAACGGTTGTTCTTGCTGACTTTTTCGTTTTGTCCAGATGTTGTTTGGAGTATGCAGTCGCCGTTAGCCTCTGTACACCAGTGAATGTCGATTTATTTATCTTTTTCTCCCACCCAGAACTTTCCATTCATCGTGATGTCCATCAACATGACCCGCATTGCACTCCACGCACTACGGGAGGAGGTTCTGTCCAAGTAAGTTCACACCTGCCCCAGTAAAGACCACAAAATCGTGAAGCACTGTTTACAATCATATGTGTCATACATCCTCTTTATACACATGATTCTATAGCAGGACCACGTGATGGTTATGTAAGGGCTCAGGGAATCCTTAGCAGTGTAGTTATGTATTCCAGTTTCCTCTGCACAGCCTTTCATGATTGTATATACTATTGTTCAAAAGTTAGGTATCGCTTAGAAAATTTCACATTTTCCATGAGAACTCATGTTTTTATTCATCAAATAAGGTACAAAATGAATAGAAAATATAGGTGTTAGAAATATTGATTTCTGTTTGAAATAACAACTTTGCGCTTCAGATTTTTTCATGAAAGAATCACCCATGTGTAGCAATTACAGCCTTGCAGACCTTTGGTAGAAATTTCACTCTGTGCTTCCTGGAGCACCTCCCACAAGTTAGAGTGGCTTGATGCGCACTTCTTTTGTACTATACGATCAAGGTATTCCCAGAACACGGTTGCAATCTAGTAACTCCTTTTCCAATCATCCTCCATCCAGTGTCTGTGTTCTTTTGCCCATTTTAATGTTTTCCTTTAATTGGTCAGTCTCAGATACGGCTTTTTCTTTGGAACTCTGCCTAAAAGTTCACCATCCTCGAATCCCCTCTTCACTGTTGAAGATGTGACTGGTGTTTTGCAGGTATTATTTAATAAAGCTGCCAGCTTAGAAGCTGTGAGGCATCTGTCTCTCTCAAACTAGAGACTCTGTGCTTGTTATCCTTCTGCACAGTTGTGCACTGGGGCCTCCCACTCCTCTTTAGAGCCAGTGTGCGCTGTTCTGTGAAGGGAGTAGTGCACACCTTTGTAAGATATCTTCAGTTTATTAGCAGTTTTCCATATCGGTTAGACTTCATTTTTCAAAAGAGCAATAGACTGACGAGTTTCTGAAGAAACCTTTTTCTTTTTGGTCATTTTGAGACCATAATCGAGCCCACAAATACTGATGCTCCAGATACCCAAGTAGGCAGTAACAAATATCTGGACTGTATTTATGATCAATTTAGTGTTATATTAATGGAAAAATTGTGATTTTCTTTCAAAAACAAATTAAACTTGGTCATGCAAATCTTTTCAATGGCAGTGTATGTGAAAGAAAAAAAACTATGCTTTTCCACTGCCTATATACATATATATACGTATACATACATATATATGTGTATATATATATAGTGTGTGTGTATGTGTGTGTGTATATATATATAAATAATATATAAAATATAAATGTAGCAGAAATGGCTGACCTTCTCCATATTGAATATGCAGCAGCCAGTCTCATGTTCTCCCTCCCTGCTGTCTCTCAGGGAATGTAACCGCAGGCAGCAGGTGGTGGGCGTGCTGAATGAGTTCTACGTGGCCACGTTTCTGCACCTTTTTCAGGTGTGGAAATTCCAGCAAAAGACCATCTCAGACTCAGGCTTTGTGCTGAAAGGTACCATCTGCTTCTCAGCCTTTCCTTAAACTGTAGCACGTTCTTTAATACCCCAACAGATCCATCATTCAAGCGCAGTAGATGTGTCCCTTACTTTCGGTCATCAGTGGATCAAAAAAAAAGTGGATGGATGTATTGAGCAGGATTCATTAGTGCGAGCCTGCGCTTTCTGGGTGTTTGTACAGAAGAATTCAGTGTGGGAGGCTGCATGATGTGTATAGTTCAGTGTTGGGTTATGCTTTTCTCATGCAGAAGTGGAGACCTTCGCCAAAAAGAACCCCAAGCAGATCCTAAAGCGCCTGGAGGCTTTCCTTAAAGAGACGCGCACCGGGAGTGGGGCGAGTGTGTCACCCGACACCCCGTCCAATCACGCTTCCCCCGCGGAAGGAGGGATTGGTCTTGCTGCTCTGGGGGCCAGGGGGAAGGAGATGAACTTCACTGGGGTGTGTGAGCTGCCTCCAGAGATGGAGGGTGAGGCCAGGCTGATCTGAAAGAGAAATGGAAAGAAGGAAGTCCTGCCCCGGGAGGAGGTGGATGCAGTCAGTGGAGTGTGCCCCTGAACGCTGATTCAGGAGCAGCTCGTTAGGCTCTAAACCTAACACAGCCTTTTTGTACAACTGATTCAGGGTCAGCTGGGGGCATCATCTGCTTACATTAAATCCTCGTCATGGTTGCAGTCCATTCAGCCAGCACCAGTTCTGAGTGCAGTTTCCTCTGTATGCATCACGGCAGGGCTCTATTTTCACTTGTTACTGGATGGTTTTAGTTATACACCGCTACCCTCTGCTGTCCAGTCTCGCCTCCCTCATTACACTATTGTCCAGTTGTATCTTTGTCACTGCAGTATTGTCCAATCATAAGCGTGGCATCCCACTGCTGTCTAATTGCATGGCACATTTTATACAGCTGTTTGCATAGTGTAAAACAGGTGTGCCCAAACTTTAGTAGGGTTGTTTTCTTGAGTACGGTGGATCTTAAATCAAATTTGCATGTTATTCTGCCTTTATTCCCCATATGTGTTAACTAGAGGAGCTGGTATAGTAAATGTACTTCCTCAAAGGTGATTTCCTTTCAAAGAAATGTACCTACTAAAATAGGTCAAATACAACCTCTAGACCATTGTTTGGGTGCCCCTGTTTTAGTGCCTGATAAAGACTTTAACTCCCTCGTGTGATAGTCTAAATGGTAGTGCTAGTTGTACTCAGCACGCTAAAATTTCTCTTTTAAATACTGGGCAGAAATTGGTGTGTTTAGTAGCTGTCGTAAGTTATTGTACAAGACACACCTGGAAAATTTTGCAAGTATGGAAGAACCCTCTTAAAATCCTGGCAACTGTAAGCAAAGAAACTGGATTATTGGGTCAGCTGTCATTTTGTAAACATTAAATTGACGGCAGATGGTTTTTAGGAGAGCGTGATCTCAGCAGCTTGGCTCACCTGCAACCAAAACGCGAAGCCCTAGTACACACGGGAGCAAAGTCTGCACACATGGCAGAGAGCATTGTTTGGGACAGCCTTTCTTTCGGTTTTCCAAAACAGGCATGACCTTTGTGTATGGCACTGGCATTGAATGACATCCTGTGTTTATGGGGGTCTCTGAGAGGATTTGGGCCCCAGGACAGGAAGTGGTAATCTGTAGCCACAAAGGGATGGAGCCCTAACCCGGCTGTTCGAAGTCAACACTGGCATGGCCGTGAAAAGATCCATCTGTGAATGTCAAGTGTTTGGGGAAAGGAGCAGCTTCTGAGTACAAACAGCCTATCCTGGTGATCTTAGGGAAGGAAAATCAGGTCCTCCTTTCGCATAGACCGTTTTGAATTTTAAATAGATGGCTGAGTCTCCCCCTTCTGTTGCGGCCTGCCTTATGAGCTTTCTGAAATCCACGGCTGGTAAATTGCGGCCGACTGTGTGGCGCAGTTTGATTGGGCATAGATGTGAGTGGCATAGGTGGCCTAAAGAGATGGCTGGTGTGATTTCTACTGGAAACTAGGGCATTTCCAAATGAAGCTTAGCCCATGGGGGAATTTGCTTCATTTCTTATTTCCTTTTAGGAAGTGCCCCGCTTCCTGTTTATGTAATGTCATCTGAACCAATCACAGACTAATTGATAGAAAGCCTCCATCCTGTGGCTTTCTGGGGAGTGCAGTACCAGGAGGGCGGTGGTCGCTTTTGCCAGCTTTTCCCTTGCGCTCTACTAGGTTCCCTTATATCGGGTATTTTTTTTTATATTATATGCAGAGCCCCCAGTTTTTGGGGGGATATATTTTTGGAAAATGTGAATTTATTTTCGGATTTTGCAAAGGGGATGCTTTTTACGCTGGATGGCACCTCCAGGCTTGCCAGTCTGTAAACGGAGACTGAAATTTGTCATCAATAAATTCTGGCTATAGTGCTCGTGGTTTCCCCTAGACTTTTGGAGATGATCAACCCATAGCAGACTGAATATCTAAAAGGTGGGATGACTGTATAATTACAAAAATGCTACACCATCGCACAACTTGGTGCTTCTCATTTAAAAAAAAAAAAAAAAGCAGTCTGTGCTGAGGTCTGATGTTGACTTTCTGAACACATTCCGTTAATGGGGATGACTCCATTTTGTGACCAATGCAGGGTATGAGCAAGTATCAAGGAATTCTTGGTGGTGATGTGGACTGAATCTTTATTTTCTTTTGAATGTGATGTGTGGAAATGATGCTGGGCACCTTTCAATGCTTTAGTAAGTTTCAGTGAGACGGATGTGAGTTCTAGGGTATAAAAATTCATTAAGCTTCAAACAGGATAGCTTGTTTTATGAACGAGAAAGCAATACATGTGTCAGTCCGTTCTGTATAATACTTAAAGTGAAGTTGTGGACTGTAGTCAAGGTATTTCACCGCTAGAGTCCAGTACTCCTTTTAAAGTTGTTTCTTTTAAACAGCAATCACTTTTTGGTAGCATGTTAGGTAGCTCTAGAATTGTAGCATCTAATATCGTTGTTTTGTTCCTTGTGAAGCTTGTTATATAACTGAAATGGTTATGTTTATTCAGTTACGAAGTCTTAGTGTAAACGTACAGCTTGCAGTGCAGTTCATTCTGTGATTTCTCTTTCCTCATGATAACATCTAGTACCACAGTCAGCTGTAGGTGTAGCCAGGTGGACCATGCTAACCACATGACACATCATATTGTTGAACTGTACTTTGTCCAGTTTCTTGTGAGTTAGGGTAATTCTGAATGGAGAACCGTATAGGATTTATGAAAAGGTGCAGGATTCCTCTCCTTTTACCATGGATGATGGTTGTATGAAAATTTTCACAAAATCCCAGTAAGCTGGGCTGTAATCTTCACAGGGCCTATTAAAACTCAGGAGGTTTCGTAGATTGGAGCACACTGGCCTTCCAGTTTAACTGGGGCACATAGGGCAGAACACCTAACAGTGTGGTTAAAAGCTGATGTAAACATATCGATGACCACCTTGTTCACAAATACTGTTTTTATTCAGGTATCTATTAACGGCATCCCACCCCTCACAGATTCTGAAAGGACTTGGCTTGACTGTGGGACACAGCAAAGGACCGCGGGGGAGATGATTACCCTAGCAGGGAATGAATGTTGACAGTGCCTGGGTGTCATTGGGGACCAAGTCTGTACTGCCCCCTCCCTTTAATGTATCCCATCTGTATGAGAGACCGAGACGGCCGTCGCTATTGGTATCCGCTCAGCTTTGAGTACCGTGTCGCAATGGCAGTTGAATGTTTTGCACCAGTAGTTAGTGTTAGCCTTGGGATGTGGCAGCAGTGCAGGGGCTTCATTTAATCTGAAAAGGTGGAAGTTTGTACATAGAGAATAAATATTGATTGTAAAAGTATGAATGTTACATGGGCATTATATTGAAGTACATTGCTTACCTCAGACTTGAGCCAAATCTCTCTCTTCCTCTTACACTAGGTGAATAATGAGTAGGTTCATACATGCTACTGCATTAGAGTACGACTTGTATCACATCTCGATTATTTAATTATGTATATTGGGCATATAATGTCCATTCCACACTAACCATATTTTTATGGGCAAGAAGATAAATACACCTATTAAAGAGCCACAGTTGAGAAAATACGCATTGCTATGAATTGCTTGATTTGAGCCATGCGGAAAGCATTTCACAATCTTAGGTAAGACAATTACAGCAGAAGCCTAAATAAGGTGTTATTCTTGTTCCAGGACACATACTTTGTTTGCTTTATCATTTTAAATTTTGTTTTAATTTTTTTTTTTTCTTTTTTAAACTAAAATAAGAGGGTCTCCAACAATCCACTTCAGGGCGCTAGAAGGCACAATGATTAGGATGTGTGGGGTTATCTTTTGACCAAAAACAAGCTGTGAGTGAGCATTTGAAATGTCCTGTACTTAGGATCTTTGAAAAAGTCAAATCTGAACTTCTCTACCTGAATGAAAAAATCAGACACTTCTCAAATTCGGTTTTCCATACCAAATATTTGGTTGATTCCGAATATTGGGCTTCTGTATAGTAAGTTCTGCCTGCTAAATTAAAATGAGAAAACTGCTTTCCTGAATCTCTGGCTTTTTATTTCTGAAGTTGTTTTTCACGAATAGAGTATGGATTTTCTGTATGGATGGTAGAGCCCTATTTTATAATGAGAGTTATTTCAGAATATATGCAGCTGTACAGTAATGCATTGTATGGAGAAACATAAATTTCATTTTAAACTCGTTGTTGTCTCGTCTCTTTTAAAGTAATGCTTTTCTGCACCAGTGAGAAGTGTATTGATTTAACATTATCTATTTGAATCTTATTATACCTTTAAAAATGAAACGGTTCCTTTTTTTTGTTTCAAAATTACATTCTAGTGGATGGGCACACATGGAAAATGCATCTGACAGGTATAGTCCATGGAAGTTTCCGGAATCCTGCAGCTGATCTGCCACGGTGTGAGTTCAACCTAGTGTTTTTATCATCATAATATGATCTGTTGTGTAGTTACACTAGCAAACTAGCACAGCACTAAACGTCCTTATAAATGCTAAAGTTGCTCTTTGTAGCTGAGCTTTATACAACCATAAAAGACCAGTAGGCCAAAAAAGTGGTAAAGGTTAAGAGACATAGTTTGTGCAAACTCAATGCCTGTAAATTGTACAATTTTATATTTTATAAGTTTCTTTGGTTAAAAGAACAGTTTATGCAACATTATATTACTTGAATATCACAACTTTTGCACCAGTCACACTAATTGCAGTCAGGTGCATGCCTTACGTATGGAAGGCAGGTGAAAACTTGTCTCAAAACCAACATGCAGTGCTATGAGTGGGAAAAAGGCAAGGCAGAAATATATCCACCTATCCATCTACCTGTTCCAGTCTGCTTCCCCTTGTATGTGTTGCAGTGGCAACATGTCTGGCAGGTCAGGTAAGCAAAAATGGTTTAACAATGAATGAAATACATGAGATTGCTTCCAACAAATAATCAAGCCACGGTGGGATTAAATTTAAATGATTTATGTGACAATCATGTTAAAAATGCGAGGTTTCTTTTTTCGATATTCCTCTCCGCTTTCTGCGTGACATAATATACACGCATCAATGAATCTGTATGCTAAAAATGCCTTAAATTGCCAGTGTAGCCCTGTCTGGTTTCCTGATTCCAGCTGGCTGATTTATGCGCATGTCAGTGTTCAGATTTCAGAATGAGCAGTCCAGAGCGGTCTTTAGTCCAGTGGCATTTGATCAAACTGAGGTCACATAACAGATGCAGCTCTGGACCTTTTTTAAACAAATCAAAACCTGGAACTGTTAACAGTGAGCTTCTAAATCCAAAATGTGCTATCCAAATAACAGGCTTATATTTTGATAAAACAGGACATTTCCAGGCCATT